>VZRF01010140.1:0-87834 GCA_013396875.1 Vireo altiloquus
GCTCCGGGAGAGGGGCGGGACCTGCCGTGCGGCGTGAGGGCAGCGCCCGGGCCGCTCCGGGCCCCGTCAGAGCCTGCGCTCGCCGTCTGTGGCTCTGCGGCCGGCTCGATACACGGAGCTAGAGCTCATGGCTGCTCGTGTTAGGGACCTGCTGGGAGGGATTAGTTTCGCTGTTTTATAAATGTACTGACAACACGCAGAATCGTGTAATTAATATAAAACAAACAAACAAAAAAAGCTGTATAATATCAAATTACTATACTGCTACTAATTTGTAGTACTCTGATGTAGTGACCCCATAATGACAGTGACCGTATTGATGCCTTAGGTTTTAACTTTTATATTTCTCAAATCCTGTACTGCCTAGTGTAACTCTGAACTTTCCTGTTAGCTGCCACTGTCCTATGCTAAGACAGACATAACTAAGCCTCTCCAGCTTGCTCTCCAAGGACACCCACACTGTCCTGAGCCCAAAAGTGTAAACCTTCATCTTGGGGACGGGGGAACAAGCTGGGGGAAATTACGTCATTGGCTAAAGTTTTAATTGGTGGATTTATGCTGATATGCAAATGGACCAAACCTATAAAGGTGTATCTCATGACCTGTTGTCCATCTTGGGATCCACTGAGGCAGAAGCCTCCGGACCCCCAGGGTGTACCTTTGAAGGCCTTTTAAAAAAATACCTCCCTTATTCCCTTATTCCTGTCTAGTCTCTGTTTCTAGGGAGCCATTTAAGGCATCAGTATAATAATGCCAAGCTCTCCAACACCTAACCACAACCTTCACCGAAACATAAATGTCCATTGTCTTCTGGGTTTGCCATAAGTACTTAGGGTTTTGGAGCCTGAGGGTTTTTTTGGTGTCTGTCTCACACAACTTGGTGGAGGTTGGGGAAGGACTCTTGGCATTATAGTATCTGGCATCCATCTGAGTGTCCCTGACCCATGGCAGGGGACAGATTCAAGTTCCTCCTGACCACCGTCCATGTCATTTGTCTGTCACAGAGACAAACCTCTTCCTCACAAGGGTAACATAGCAGAGAAAGCACCGTGTTTTCTCTTTCACACAATTTATCCATGGGAAATCCCAAAAGATGTGCAAAAGACACACAGCATCAGGAGGTCACTGTTAAGAGCCCCTTTAACCCAGCCTCCAAAGTGCAGTCTGATAGCTGAGCTCCTGGGCCAACACTGTGTGTTCCTGACCACATCACACCGTCCTTTGGACAGGATTCCAAATGGCCTTCATTACCAGGCAACAGGGTGAGC
Source organism: Vireo altiloquus (assembly GCA_013396875.1). NCBI lineage: Eukaryota > Metazoa > Chordata > Aves > Passeriformes > Vireonidae > Vireo > Vireo altiloquus. The sequence goes on from VZRF01010140.1 coordinate 1,269, forward strand.
AGCAGAGTACAGTACAGTCCTGAGGAGGATAAACAGAGAAAAATAGATAAATACTTGAAAAGGTTACATGTGATAATGCTGGAAGTGCCAGAGAGTGCTGGGACTTGAATATCTGATGAGAACAGAGAATGTTTTTCATGCAATAACCTTCCCCTCCAGCTCTGAGAGAACTGTGTGCCCCACAGCTCAAAGGGCACCCAAAACGTTTTATTCTTGTTTAGAATATCCAGGCTACGTTGAACACACCATCACAGGAGTGCTTCACTAGTACCCCACACAGGCTGAAGGGAGCATCTGAAGGCAGCAGATGGGTAGTTCCACTCTTCATTATGACACAGCAGATGCGACCAGCAGAAAATGAGTAGTAGGAAAATTATATGTATCCAAATTTGTATATAATTTAATTCATCAGTACTCTTTTCACTTTTCTACAATTATGTATAGGTCAAGCAGAACAGGTACATTATGGGCATTTGACAGTTTTTGCACTGTCATAAGCAAGGTGCCTGTATAGGCTGTATGTGTAAACAGCAGCAGTAAACTCTCACTGCACAGTTACTCAGAACACCTAGGGTAGGAATCATCTTCATGTTCAGTGACAGCACTGGGATCCTGAAATGAGAGTACGTGGGAAACATGTTCTGAATATTACTGACCTGTACTGCAAGCTCTGTAGTAGAGATCTTTAGAAAATCATACAATTAAATGTCAACAACAATTAGTTGTCAATTGCATGGAGATTAAATATTGAACAATCATAAAAATGGTTTATATTGAATGTCACTGGCAAATATATTTTAATCCCTAAGGAAGTGACAGAAATTAAATAGATGTCCAATTAAAGAATGAGGAGAGGCAGAATCCTGCTAAAATCCAATTCTGCAAAAACAAATTCTGCAAAACCAGGTTTCATTTTAAAACTAAGCAAGGACAGTTTATTATTAGTCTGAGGGTTTTTTAAAATTTATTCATTTGTTTTTTCAGAGGTATCTGAAATGGACTCTACTACAAGATATGTGAGTTCATGTGAGAAAGTTGATCAGTGTGACTGGAAGGGAATAATTTCCCCAAAGCAGACAAAGCCCTTTTATCAGCCGAATCCTTTCCTAACAAAAGGTAGATAATCGATCCCATAAGGCAGGATGGAATTAGTTCTATGGAAAATTATTTTATTTGCTCAACACACATCTCTTAAAATTTAAAAAGATATTGGGGTCTCTACCTTGCATTTAAGTAAATTTTTTCAACTGTCTTATGAACCATGTCTTTCCTGCTTTTTAAAGGATTTTAGTAAGTGTTTTATAGCTTTACTCTGGCACATAGATTGTGTTATGACAGTTTCTTCTATGTTTGTGCAGGACTGACAGCATGTTTCAAACATAAAACATACTTTTATTTCATCTGAATGCTGCGTCTTAGCCCTTAACACGTAAGCTAGCATTGCTTTTAGAATGAGGATATTGAAAGGCTTGATGCAGAGTAAACATCGTCATCCACTCAGCCAGGGCATTTGTAAATAATCTGCAACGTAACAGCATGAGCACAGAATTGTTCTAGGAAAAGAAACATTTCAGAGATGAACACTTGAATCACAGTAGTTCCAACGCATGTTTTCAAGGTCTGAGCAGTTAAGAAATGTCACTGCTGGGACTGGAATCTGACGTCATCTGTCAAGGCTGGGATAAAAGGTATTGCAAGCCCTGTTTTCTGCCTCCAAGTCTTTGATGAAGCTCTCTGGAGGTGTTGTTTCCTACATTTATTTCTTCATCCTTGCTGCTAAGACAGGTGTGCATAATTGTTCCCATCGTACTTTTAAAGCTAAAGTGATGGCACTCAAACTATTATTACAATGTTTTATTGAATTTCTTTGGATGCAATAAAAGAGTCTGTTGAAAACATAGTTTCATCATGATATCTTGACTCCTGGACTTGAATGTGGAAAATAGTTTGGAGATTTCAGTCTGCTGCTTATTATGTCTTGGGAGGAAAAGGCCAATAAGAATAAGAAAGGAAGTCATGTCTCTTTATATGTTTTAAATATGAAAACAAACACTACTCACAGAGATGTTTATAATTTATATATTTTATGCTTCCTAGTCTAATGACTATACTCAGTGATATCACTATATCACTATACTATAGGCAGTATAAGCAGTTGGTAAGCCAGTTGATATTATATTTTTGGACATCAGTAAAGCTTTCAATACTGTCTCTCATAGGATCCTTTAGGACAAAATGTCCAGCACACACCTGGATAAACATGTCATACAATGGGTGAGCAACTGGCTCATGGGTTGGGTGCAAAGGTTCATAGTGAATGGGGTAACATCATACTGGCAACCTGTCACCGAAGGGGTTCTGCAGGGTTCCATTGTAGGGCCAGTGGTCTTCAACGTAACTTGGGCACAGGACTCTAAGGTATATTAAGTTTGCCTGCAATACTAAAATGGGAAGAAACATTGACTCCCTCAAAGTGAGAGAGGTCCTTCAGAGAGACACAGACAAATCAGAGGGCTGAGCAATCACCAACTGGCTGCAAAGTTTAAGAAACACAAGTGTTAGATTCTGCACTTGGGGTGGGGCAACCCTGTGTGTACATACAGACTGGGAGAACAAGAGGAGGGACAGCAGAGCTGCTGAAAGAACCTGGGGGGTCCTGAATGATGCCAAGTTGAATATGAGTCAGCAGTGCCCTGGCAGCCAGGAGGGCCAAGTGTGTCCTGGGGGGCATCAGGCACAGCATCGCCAGCCGGGCAAGGGAGGGCATTGTACCACTCTGCTCTGCACTGGGGCAGCCTCACCTCCAGTGCTGGGGGCAGGCTTAGGTACCACAATATAAGAAGGATATTCAGCAACTGGAGAACATCCAAAGGAGGGCAACGAAGATGGTGAAGGGTCTGGAGGTGAAGCCGTATGAGGAGTGTCTGAGGTCACATGGTCTGTTCAGCATGGAGGAGACTGAGGGGAGACCTCATCATGGTCTACAGCTTCCTCACAAGCAGAAGGTAGTAGAGCAGGCACTGATCTCTCTGCTGACTAGTGACAGGACCCAAGGGAATGGCCTGAAGCTGTGTCAGGAGAGGTTTAGGTTGAATATCAGGAAAAGATTCCTCACACAGAGGATGGCTGGGCACTGGAAGAGACTCCCCAGGGAAGTGGTCACAGCACCAGCCTGGCAGAGTTCAATAAGCATTTAGACAATGGTCTCGGGCACATGTGTGACTCCTGGGGCTGCCCTGTGCAGGGCCAGGAGGTGGATTCAGTAATCCTTGTGGGTTCCTTCCACCTCAGGTTGTTCTGTGATTCTGTGAGATTCTAGAGTGGCACAGAGGAGGAAGGGGAGTTGTACCATCACAATAGGGCAACCACAAGCTTAAAGTTGCAACAGTTTTGAAGCTACTGCTCCTGTCTGAGAGCCTTTTTTCACTCTTTGGCTGAACTATTGGAAGCTAACTTATTCATGGTCAGGGGCAGTGGCAGGGAAAGGAAATCAGATGAACAGAATTTTTGGTATCACTATTGCTAGTCATATTTCATTCCACCCAGATGAATCGATATTGTAGCTTGCACAGCTGAGATATCTAGTACAGAAACAAGATTAAAATAGCTACAGTACAGAATGTTTTACTCATTTCAAAGCTTAAAATTATTGTTCGGAGTTAAATGACACAAATTTCTTAGTTCTTTCTTCATATGAAGAGTTGGGCAGTTTATAACTAGATTAAAAGAAAAAATATGACTTCTAAGGAAATTTTTTCTCCAAAACCACATTTTTAAATACGGACAAAATGAACAACTTTATTTACCATATTCTTATTTTGGTTTATTTTTCCAAATATAGCCAGTTATCTTGTGATGACTGAGCTGCCCACAGCCAATTTCAACAGTAGCATTCCAAATCCCTTCACAGATCAATGGACAAGTTCACCTCTAATTATTCTAAAAGTTTGTACAGTTCATTTATCAATTCTTCTATTGGAGTCTATTGCTTTTTTTTTTAGTTGATTTCAGAAAATATTTTAAATTATACCAATATAACCATAATTTCGTAAAAAAACCAACTGGATCCAAGCTGCATCTATAAATGTGATTTATTCAGTATAAACAGCTCAAAAATTTCAACTGCATAGCTTGTTGTCTGCATAGCTGAAGTCAGTGTGTTGGAGTTTGCTGGAAGTCACATTTGGAGAGAGTAACTCAAGTAAAATTGAGTGTGGCTTCCCTGTAATGACCTTTATATAAGAAATAGAAGAAGTTTTAGTGAACTGGGTATTTATCTGATTATCATGTTCCAATATGATATCAAGTTCAGTCATGTCTTCCACAACCCTGAGTGAAGTTTTTGTAGCTGTCAGAGGACTTTATCAACTGTCCAGAGCCTGGAAGATCTCTCTCTCTGTCCTGACATACGCTCTCAACCAATCCATCTCATTTTGTCTGCCCGGCCTAGCATTCTTTCCATGCTTGCAATAATGTTTTTGGTAGACAGGCACTCATTAAAGTGTCAAGATATGACAGGCATTAAGCACAAAATCAGTGAACAAGTTAAAGATTGCAATTTTTAATCCACTTACAATAATTAATTCTAAAATATTTCTCAATTTATTCAGATGTTTTGCTGTAGATTTCTGCATACTTCACATCTCAGACTGTATTTCTTATATTGTCTTTTCATAATTTCAATGCAGCATAAACTGGCACTGTGAGCAAAACAAGTGGCTTTGCATTTCTCCAATTCTCATTTTATGTCTGTTCCATTGTGCCAGCATTTCTGTCCTTGCAGACATGAATAAAACTGAAAGTTTTACCTCCTCCTACTCATGAGGAAGAATTAGTTGGTTTGTGTTGGATTTTTTTTTTTGTTAAGAAACAGGATAACAGAAGGAGTATGAAAAATTCAAAAAAGTCCCTTTGAATGGAAAACCATAAACAGACTTTTTTTTGAGTTTGAAGAAAGTAGTCTAGCATAGGATGACAAGAAGATACAGGAGACCAGCAGGTGAGAAAATTGCATATTTAGACTCATTAAGTGGCTTTTGGGAAATCATTATGTCCTCACGAATTTTATGCATGCTCATTTGGCCTTCATATTTCATTTGGTATTCAGGGAGTTCCTTCCACAAAATACATTGGTTTAATCTTTCCATTGCATTCAGACTGAACCACAGGGAATCAATTAAGCCTTTGCGTTAATTCCTTGTACTCTTAAAAAATCAAACTACCAAAAAACTCCCAACACGTAAAACTTACAAAAAATAAAAGTATTTCAGGAAATGAAAGGGTGTCTACCTGCAAAAATGGCTACTGAAAGCACATTGTCTTAGTGCTCAACTAAGAAATTACAGCCAGGGAGCTCAATATTTTCTGACAAAACTGATAATCTTGTAGATGGAATCTTCTGATAACGTCACCAATAGGGCACAAACACAGCTGAGATCACTTACTCAGAGATTATTCTGGAAGTAGTCATCAGATAAAGCAAGAACATTTTACATCACATACACAAGTTGTACCCAAAGTGCCAAAATTATCTAGAGAAAAAAAACTAAAATAAATATATATTGAACTAAAATGAATATGTATTGCATGGGGCTTTTTGAAATTTTTGCCTCTGCTTTTCCTCCTACATTCCAGTTTCCCATTCAGAGAATTAATGTTTTATGCTGCCCATCCGTCCCATGAGTTCTTATATCATGCCATGTTCCCTTTCTTTCCTTTTCTTTCTTGCTTGTTTGACTTAATCCTTCTTTTTTGTAGTAATTTGTTGTTTTTGATAGGCTCTTTGAGAACCAAGGAAAACAATTGTTCCTTGGGTCTCAAACCACACAATAAAGAGATGTGGCTCATTATATTCAGTCTCCTGCAATCTCAGACAATCATGTGAATCATGGTTGGTCCTCAAGGACTAGAAAACATTCACTCTCCGCATTGCAAAATGGAAAAATATTTCTTTTTGTTTGATGAACTGTACAATAAGATGAAAAGCAATTCTAATATAGTGCCTCAAAAAGAAAGTAAAACAGGCCTTATGAAATGATCAAAACCTTACTCCCTGTAGCACTGAGAGGCCATTTGTTACAGAAATTACCTCAGTTTTGACCAGGCAACAGGAGAGGTACCGTGCAAATGGGATCAACAGTGCCAGTAGCTTGTCCTCACTTATTTAAGCTAGTGAAAAGTAATCCATATTATTATTGTTATTATTTTTGTCCTGAACCATGAGTCTGGAAACTCTGGGAGAGCTTCTGTATTCAGATCTCTAGTTTATTTGTTGATTAATTTTTTAAAAGTGAATTTTGAATATGTGGCAGAGCTGAAGTGATTAATCTGCTTGTGATACTTCTTGGCTTTAATAAGAATGGACATAAGAAACTTTATATGAAAACTTCGCTTTATCTATTGTCGCAAGAGATCTGGAAAGCAATAAGGTGGCAAAATTTGCTAACCTTTACACAAATAACAGTAGTAAACATATGGGTGACTCTAAAGAATTGCAGATGGACATTGAAAGACTGAGTGGTTGGGTGATAGAAGGCAGGAAAATTTCAGAAACAAAACTTATAAAATCAAACATATGAGACAAAACAGTCCTAACTTTACAGATACTAAAATAGATTCTTAGGTGTTTACTACAAATCTTGAAAAACACCTTAAGATTATAATAAATAGGTCTGTGAAAGCATTAGCAGACAGGAGGAGAAAGAAAATGAGAAAAAAATAAACAGAACAAAACAGAAAAAATATTGTGCTGCAGAATAAATTGACTGTGCTTCTGTCTCTTGAATACCATATGCAATTCCTTATGTCAGAACGGATATAGTAGAACTGGAACAAATGTAGGGAAGATTCTGTACTAAACAGACAGCCTTCTTCAGTCTGCAAAAATGCAATCCAGATGTCAGAGAGATTTATGAGGCCTATGAATAAGAAACATGCTTGGCAATAACCAGAGGCTAAAATACTGACATTAAAACATTAAAACCTTCATGTGGCAGGTCAACATGAAAAAAATAAAAGAAAGATGGTCCTTCACACATTGAGCTGTGGAACTTCTCTCCACAGAATGGAATTAACCAGAAGTTTTTGATAATTATAAAGATAACATCGCTGCCTTCAGAAAATTCCTGGCCCACAGATTGCTGCTGACTAGCAGCACCTACACTAGTTTGGTTAATTATGCTTTTCTTTCAGATAAACACTGTCATCTTTTGATGTAAACAGGATATTCACCTAGATGCATCTTTTGTCTAAAAAGAGATGATTTTGAGTTCTCTCAGAGACAGAGAGTTCCTGATCAGTAGTTCCTGATTCCCCTGAGACATCTTAACATACATTCCTAAAGCAATGGCTACTGCACAGGAACTCTCTTCCTGATCTGCTTGGGTTCACTAAATCACAGTTAGAAGGGATGCTCTCAGTTATTGTATACACTCAGAGACTTCTGAGTCAGCTTAATAATATGTACACAATTGGCTTGATATTGCCTAAGAACACATGTGGCTGCATGGTGTATTTACATTTTTTTATGTGTGGAATTTTCCTGAGAGACCTACAGGAATCTTATCCAACAATAAAAATAAATTAATCCTTTTAAGAAATGGTTTACTTTTCCTAGTCAAAAGGCTAATTTCAGTGACAGTATGGCACTTAAAGAACAAAACAAATTTAATGAAAAAAGGAATATAGCATCTGCATTCCCTGTTGTATTTTAATTATGATCAGTGGATGATTCTCACCAAAGGAAAAAAAGTGTGCCACAAGACACATCATCCTGTACATTCAGATTGAATTTCAATTTATTTCAGGAATTATTGCATATCCTTTAATATTTTTTTTTAATTGCTTAGATTGATTAAATTATCTCAAAATTCCACTTGTAAGTCAGTGTCTGAGGTTTGCTTTCTGAATTTTGGAGATATTCCATAGACAAATTGGTTTTGCTGTTCAAAATGGGTTCAGAGAAAACTGGACTACTGGTTGCTTTATTGATTAAGCTAAGAAAAAGGGACGTATGCTGCAAAAGTTTCAGCTGAACAGATTTATCCTTGACCATGCAAAAAGTCTACAGCTGGAAGGTTAGGCCATCACTTTTTTCTTCAGATTCTATTTTCTATCCAGCTGTTATTGTGAATGTAAAGGTTTTAAGACTTTGTCTTCCACATGGATGTCAGTACTATCATTACTTTATTTTTTGAATAAAACCCCTTGTATAAGCCAGTATACTTCCACCAGAAACATAAGTCTGGAAGAGTGTGGAAAAGGAAGCAAAACCTCACTAGAAGTTCAGTCCCTCCCACTCAAAAGCAATGTGTTCACTGCAAACCAATGTGTACTGCCCCTATCCAATATCATACATTGACAGATGTTAGAAACTAGATCACTTGGCTTTGCCTTGTTTTCTTTGGGGGCAAGAAGAGAAAGAACTGAGGAAAAAGGTGATCCAAAAGCAGACTGTTATAAGAAACAAAAAAGTTGGAGTAGAGGAAGAAAATACTAGCAAAATGTTAGAGAGACAGGACATAATTCCAAAGCCTGTGATGAACTCCTTGATAAATACTAAGTGCTTAATTGCATCAGGGAGAAAGGCTTTCTCCAGCTTGTGGCCAGAAAGTGACACTCTAGAACTTTCAACAATCATGGCTGTTTCTGGTAGAAGATAAGACTGGATTTGCCTGCCCGGATAACTCAATTGATATTAATATCAGTTATATATCATATGTAGAGATAATAAATATATAATAATGTCATAAATATAATATCAATATAGGAAATACATTCTAGAGATGGCCAGTTGTTTTCCAGTCATCTGGATCTGCCTCTTTATCACAAATGATTTAGCTCCATATTACCACAAAGCTGAATACACCAAATACATGGACATACACAAAGGAAAGGCAGCTGTGTGTCTCTGCGCTTTAGTCCTTTTAGGTCACCATCCTTTTGCTCAGTGTCAGACTAGAGGAGGGAGTTTCAGTTGCAGATGAAAAGGAAGCTTTAGAATGGGAAGTTTATAAATGAAGCCATTTCCTCACTCACTTCCTTGTATCTTCTACCTAAAATGATTAAGATAAAGGAAAGAGTGAAAGAGCAATTATTTCCATAGAAACACTGGACTTGGGATGCTAGAACATCAAACAGCAGAACAAGGCAGGGCCCATGGTAGCGAGGGGAAAATCTCACCACTAGAAAAGGCTGAAAGAGAAGCAGTAATTGTAAATGAGAAAGTTTAGACTATGACATTATGATGTACGTCACAATGACACATGAAACCCCAGTTTGTGGACAAACTAACTTTAAGCTACCTAATAAACTGTTGGGGAAAAGATGATATACAACAGCAGAAGGGAGAGATATTAGAGTATTAGGGAGGTAAGGATCAAGTAGTAGAATATTTTTAGTGGTTCACACAGCCATAGTAGTGACAAATTTTAAAAATCAATTCTAGCCACAAGACTGAGTAAATTGGAGCTAAGAAGATAAAGCAGAAATTTCGCAACTAGACTATTTGAGTGCTTATCTCTTATTTTTAAAAATCTTATTAAAATCTATTTCTATATTTCATATGTATTATGTATTTTTATTTTACTCTTATCATCTTGTACATAAACAAGAAAACCAAACACAAAGGTGCTTGGAAGGACAATTTCTAAACCAAAAAGCATGCCTTTTCTTGGCTTTACTATTTTATTTTTACAGTCGAGTAATCTTCACACAATTCCTTCTTTGTCATCTGCTGTTACATGACATAGTAAAACTACTCTGGGATTTGTATTTGTTTGTATATTTGTATTATGTATTTACCAAACCATATTTCTGGAGGCTGTTATCCTTTGTGATGCTGACCAGGATCATTATTAATATTAAAAAATACCATTGTGCAAAAGATTTTCTTTAGATAATATAGTGATTACTCAGCTAGATATTCCTAGATGCTTCATAATATAAGATAGGAATACCAAAAATAGAAATAGATAGGTGTTTTTGTTAGGCAGTTTTTGTTCGGCAAAAAGCACATAGTCATTAATTCAAAATAAAGAATATATCAAATAGATTACAGTAATATCAGTGAATTCAAAACAAGAAATTTGGCATTTCATCAGATTGCTGATAACTCCAGATGGTACAGTCCTATCTGAAGCATGTTTAGAAGACAAGTCCACCAATTACAGTTATTTGTTCTCATTAAAATATTTTCACAGATAAAGTGTTTAATTTTGTGATCTCCATTTAGTTAACATATATTCTAGATAAATTTTTACTAGCTATTCACCTTTTGAAGATTTATTTATATATTAATATACTTTTCAGATTTTTCTAATACTGTTTCCTGTTTGAGAGATACAAAAGCTTGCCGAGAAATCTTCTCAATGTCCATCAAATCAAAATGTATACTTCAGTAACATATTCACTGACATTCAGCTGAAAATAAAAGGCCAAGTAATTAGGAAGTTAACAAGCAGTTCCTAGTCTGCTTACAAGTCGGCATGGATTTTTCAATCAGTTGTGGACTGGAGATTCAGTTATTTCCTGACCATGTTCATATTACACGAACAGGAGATCTAAATCCTTTTAAATGTTTCACACTGGCATGGGGGGATTCATTAGTCCTAATGATTGATCTGTTTTTCAACAGAAAACTCATTCTTAGGCTAAGCGTAAATACTAGGAATTGCCACAGAAAGAGATCAGTGAAATGTTATATTCACTGACATCTGTAGCAGTTTTTCTGCATCTTACAGTAAGAAAACTCACCTATTTTGTTTCTATGTAAGTTCAGTATTCCTTTTGATGCTACATCACAGTAAATGGGTTAGACCAAGAACATTAATGTCTGCTTCTAATATTTTACATTCTGAGCCCTCAAAGAATGCAATCAGCATCTTGACCTCCATAATTAAGATTCTTGATCTATTTGCTGTCAGAAGTGTTGATATGCATCAAAGGCACTTGCTTAACCCCATGCCTCTTTTTTTATCTTTCAGGAATGTGAGAGACTGAAATGGTTAATGGCTCAAACATTGATAAAGTCACCAAAGGACTTTTCTCACTGTAGGAAACTGCAAAGAAAGAATTGCTCTTCTGTGACCGCTGAAGCCACCTCCCTCCCCCTAAATATGCCTCCTGATACCGGAACTTGAGATAAGATATTGTCCAATTATCTCAGGTCTAAGGAGGAGTAAATAAAGCTGGAGGAGAAGAGTGTAGCCACAAGGAAAGCCAAACCCAGCAGCTGTGCTGAAAATCATCTCTGGCTGAGTCCAGCTGGGGCTGGCCATTGCCCTCAGACCCATTTGCTGAGGCTAGGTTTGCACACTCTCGCCCCCAAAATGAGGGGAAGAAGGAGAGTTTTTGGGTGTGTGGTGGTGAAACCTGTGGTCTGCATGAGGCAGAGGAGGTGGACACCCATCACTGGAGGCTACGAGCCAGATAAGCAGCAGATCCTGCAGAGAATCCTCCCTTACACAAACTCAGGTGGCTCAGCTGTTAAACTCCCCTGACTTGGGAAGGTCATATTCACACAGGACATTCACATGAGAGGCAGCGCTCATGTCTTAAAAAGGGTCATAAACTATCAAAGACCCCCAAAGTGCCCCTCAGACTAATTTCTGCACGTGATCCTCAAGTGCTGCAACAGATCCGGAACCTGTTGCAAAAGACAGTGTAAAACCCCCTACAGGGGAGGTGCGTGGGTGTTCCCATATATACCTGAACCTTTATTAATCCACTGAACTCTGTGGTTTGAGGGACCCCCACCACCAAGAAGACCAGAAGAAGAGGACCAAGAGGACACCACTGGATCCACAGGGTGATGACTATCTCTCTCTCACTCTTTTTATCTCACCTCCTCCCTCTTTTCTATTTCTTTCTCTCTCTCTCTACCTCACATTTACTGTTGACTTCGGCATATGGAGTAATTTGCACCTTAATTTTGGCAGAAGCATCTCTCTAATAATCATAATAATCAGATCACATCAAGGAGTTTGCTATTCCATAATAGAAGGTGGATTTTATTGTTTTGGGATTTTGTTAATCTACAGGCCTATTTTCTTGCAGAGTAATTTATGGATAAAGTTTCTTCAATGGAACATTTTCCTGCAGTGCTTCTCAGAATTTGTACCAGTTCTCTACATATAATTTACTTCAGGTCAGCCATGACTACTCAGTGGGTGAGCAAGCTGGCAATTTGGAACAACAGTCCTAAGGCTTTTTTACAGACGATGCAGACAAGTTTTAGAGTTAATCTTACTGCCCACTATAGACTCTTGGCTGTATTTTATACAGAAGATGTTCCAACATGCCTCTGAGGTACAACAGTGCAGGATGTGCTGAGGTATCTCAACAGACATCCATTTTGCAGTGCCAGACAGAGTTGCTTAATATTCTAGTACTCAAAATCCAGTAAGTCCACAATACCCCTTTGTGTGAGGTTTACAGAGGGGAACAGAGGAGGTATTTGGGTAAAATGTGCTGGATTGTAGGACAAAATGCTGAGTCACCTCAGAGGAGGAGAGTGCTCATGAACCTTGGGAGCGCTGAGATAATTCAGGTAGGCAGGAAGCGCTGCAGTGTCTCTGGGTAGAGCAGGGGCTGTTCTGTGGGAAGCACTGAGGTCCTTAAGAGGGCTTGGGAGAAAAGTGTGAAACTCCAGGGAGAAACTTAGGTGAAAAAGGCAAGTACTGATGGTGGAGGCCTTGAGCAAGATTTGTCACAGGTTTCCTGCAGAAGGAGCAGTGCATGGAGGGGACAGGACACAGCTCAACCCAGTATGAGCTGGACAGTGGAGATTTTTGGCAGGAAACACTGATGTACACCAGGCTGACAGACTATTTTGAGGAGAAAAACTGAGGTATCTCAGAGGGAACACTGGAGGTGCTTGAGGGTAGAGGACATTCAGATATTTTAAGGGGACATGGGTAGGAAGTGGTGAGGCACCTCAAGGTGACAGTGAAATTTAGGAGTTGGATAACCACCCCCAAATAACTGAAGGAACAATGTAGGATTTGGTTAGAAGTGCTGATATGACTCAGAAAGAAGACTGAATAGTTTTGGCTGGTAAAACCTGAATTTTACCCATTCCTGGGAGAGGTGATGAAGTCTCAGGTTGGATGCATCAAAGTTTATCTGAGGGACAGCCGAAAGTTTTGTTGGGAAATGCTGAGGTAGCCCAGATGTGATATTTTGAGGATTTCAGAAGCAAAAAGAGGCTTACTGTCATATGGGCATTAAGGGGTTTCAGTTAGGTGGGAAGAAGTACTTTAGAAGTGATAACAGTGGGATTTAGGTGGAAAAGGACAGGGTTTGTAAACAGCAGAAGACTTGAGGAGGGGAATACTAAGGAATGCTAACTCAAGACTTTATGGAAAAGTGTTGAGCTACCTGACATTGCATATACAGTAGCAGCCAGCAAGAAAGAAGTCTGATTTGGGAAGCAGTAAATTAGCTCTTGAAAAAAAAAGGAAGGAGTAAGTTAACACATAGTACTGAGATGTAGCTGAGTTCCCAGAATGGCTACTATGGCAAGTACAGTTAGAATTTACTGGGAAGTTGGAATTATTCTTAAAAAAATCCTAAATGGGCCTTCAAAAAGACTCATTTCATCCTCAGGGGTTCCATAGGGAAAGCAGACTGACTCACTACAAGAGGACCAGAGAAAGGTACAACTGAGAATGAGTTAGAGATTAGGTGGGAAAAGCTGAGATAAGAAAGAGCTAGAGAGTGGAGTGAATCTTTCCACACAATAATAAGTGAGGAAACAATTTTGTGCAACAATGTTCTGAAGTAGAAGTATAGAATAATTATTTTAGCAGGAATACTTGAAAATCCTCTTTGCTTTAGGAATTACTTTTGCCCTACATGAAAATCTGCCATACAAGTCAATGGAGAGTCATGAACGCAGGTTTGGAACAGGTTATAAAAGGAAAATTCAATCACACATTCAGTCACACAGTCTTTGGGACATGGTTTTTTACATTTTAAACAATTTTTTAAACAGGAAAAGTTATTGGAATAAGATGTATAATGCATCTGATAACTAAACAATATATATCCTAATGGAACAATGCACAATCCTTGTGTGGGGGAAAAAATTACATATTGAAACACCCTGAGAGCAAAATTCTGCACAAAGATGCTTTTTTTCTCCTGTCCCTGTTTATAAGGCTTCCCCTTGCAAGCCCTAAAATATGTCGAGAGTCTCAGCCATGTTAAAAGACTGCTAACCTGTGCTGTATCTCTTCCCTCAGTAGCAGGAGCCACTGCCAAGGAAGGGAGTGCAGGAAGCAGGGGGGGAAAGGCACAGGCTGTGGAGAAGCAAAGAGAAGGAAGAATGACTGGGAAGACTTGAGGGAAGAGACTGAAGGAAGAAGGGTGCATAAGAAACAGTGGAGAAGGGCAGAAGAAGAGAGGTGCTCTGGGCATAGGGCTTCAGTCCAGTATGACCATGCCCATGGAGGGGCCTATTGTCACCTTTCTTGCTCAGAGCTGGGTGACCTCTCTGTAAACATGGTGAGGTTTGAGGTCCAGGGGCCATTTGGGAAGAGTGATGGCTCTGTAAGGAGGGTGAGAGTCCCTCCCACTTGACAGGGACCCTGAGGTCACCCCAAGCCCTTGTTCCTGTAATGGAGGTCCCTGTTCACCTGTAAGCTTTCTGCCAGCTGATTCCATGCCCAATATGACCAGCCCATAATCAGGACTTACCCCAGCAGTGGCCTCTTCAGACAACGTGTTGAGAACTCTGGCCTCCATCAGCCTGTCTGGGAGGCTTGGACTTATGTCTCTGGTTGCCCAGGTTTGTCTTTCTCTTCTGGAATTCCCTTTCTTGTTTGTGTATTTGTCAATGTAGTGTGCCTGTGGTGTGTCTGTGGGGTTTCTGTTTGAATTTTTCTGTAATAAAATCACTGCAGTATGGATTAGTTGGGTTTCCCAGGCCTGGAATACAAACCTCATGCATTCCTGCAGGTCAATCCTGCCTTCTGTCCAGCGCCAAGGAGCAGTCAGACTTGTTCCTTCTCACTTTGGGACAGCATTAGCCCACTTGGTAGGAAGGCTGGTAGTGTCAGCCTGGCTGGCTGTCCTTGTCAGAGTCCATTCAGCATGACAGGACTGTGTGTGACAAGTTGTAGAGCCCTTTGTCGCCCGGAGCAGCTTACTGCCCGGGAGGCAGCAGGCAGGAATGAGCCCTCCCTGCCCCGTGTCCCCAGGGCAGGGTGAGGAAGTGCTCTGCTTGAAGGGGACACGGAGTGTTTGCTATGCCTTCCTCCTGGGGGGCCCACCCACTGCTGGAGTTGAGGTCTCTGGGTGGGCAGCAGGTGAGCAGGATGCTGGGGAGCGTCCCCCCCTCCGGGAGTGTTTTATGCTCATTCTGAGCAGCAAGGGGCATCCCCTGTCAAAAGGCCTTTGTGTGTCCCTCCTGCTTGGAGATGCCCCTATCAGCAGGGAGCCAGGGCTGCCCCCTTAGTGGGGGCCTGGCTGAGCCCTGGGTCTGTGGCCACATGCTCAAAGGTGGTGGATTGAGAGCTCTACAAGCGAGGGAGAAGGCTCTGGCACTGCTGCCGAGCCCAGCTCCATGTGCCCAGAGTGCCAGCCTCAGCTCCTGCAGGCCCTGGGCAGCACTCAAGACACAGAGACACCTCCTGCGTGAGGGGCAGATGACTCAGCAGCAGCAGGGGTGAGTTTTGCTGGATATGCCTCGGAATTGGGAGTTAGGCGTGTTGGGCATCCTTACGTCACTACGTCTGCAGCAGAAGGCCTGGGTATAGGTTGATTTTTTTTGTGCGTGCTCTGAGAGATATCCCTCTCATCATGATCTGAACCAGACCTATGCCTGCTTTTTTGTCTGCTAGATTTGGGGATTTCCTATCCCCCTGTGAAACCATGTGTGAATTCCAAGGTTTCAGCTCTTTAACATCAAGGACTCTTTTTTACCTTCTTTTTTGTACTTGCAGTTAGGTTGCTGCACTGGCTTTGGGAAACTAGGCATCCCATTCTAAGGGAGAGTTTTGGCAAATTTCTGGATCAGATTTCAGGCCCAGTGCTGTCTTGAATTAACTCTGATTTCAGATACGATATTTCAGATACGAAATTCCTTGTTCGTATCGTCTCATTCTTTCAGTATTCGAAGTTAAAAGAACCAATAGATATTTCCTATTCAATGCATATACCAGAGATTGCCATTAACGTCAAAATACAGGAAAATGGCTTATGTGCCTACTTTTTTCCAAGAAGAACACTCATTCCTCAGCAAAAGGCAAAGCAATTTGCAACTCTCCTTTAACTCATGCCATCAGAACTGCACTTCACATTTGCATTTAATTTTCCCCCAACTATTAGCTTTTTTTGACTGCTGTAGGTTTAAGGT
The DNA here is from genome assembly GCA_013396875.1 of Vireo altiloquus. Lineage (NCBI taxonomy): Eukaryota > Metazoa > Chordata > Aves > Passeriformes > Vireonidae > Vireo > Vireo altiloquus. The sequence continues at coordinate 17,626 of VZRF01010140.1, forward strand.
TTCTTTGTCGTCTCAGGATTCTTTTGGAGGTTGCCAGTTAGCAGTTTGTTTCTAGCAAAACTTGGGAGTTTTTATTTTGGTTGTTGGGAAATTTTCTGTCAATGGAGTTTTTCTGTAAGAGTGGTGGTTTTCATCAGGTTTTTTAACAGCTCATCTTTCAGTTGCAGTTTGGAAAATCTATAGTGTGAGTAGGTGAAAATCATACAATTTTGTAGAGGACACTTAAGTGCAGCATAGGGGCAAAGCTGAGATGTATGGTACAACCTGACTGATGGGGAAAGTTAATAGGGGTGGATTTTGAAAGTTTCTGAGACACTTAACATCTTACTGGCAACTTCAGCCCCTTTTCATCTGCCTAAGTCGGGGGAGGGGGTGTGTGTAAGAAGGGCCACATGTAACTGAAGGTACTACAGTGGACCTAAGCAAGCTCAATTTACATAAATTCACAAAGGTGCAACAATTATAGAAAAATCAAGTTGTGAGCTGTAACTTCTGTTAAAAAAATTGTAAATTCTCCCTTGACAAGAACTCACTGGAATAAACATGCTACTTGTTTATTTCACAAACTGTGAAGAAGTTTAATTTCACCAGAAGGTATTGTGAATTAGAAAATAAAATTATTTCAATTTTGTTGTATTATTTGAAGTTAATACAAATTCAGAGAGATGATTCATTTTAAAGGTGTGTTGCATTTTTTTCTTGTAGAACTACAGTGAAAGTGGAATAAACACCTCCTTTTCATGATCTGAGGAAACCTAATTGTAATCCCTTAAGTCCTAACTTCCTTTATGTAAGAGAGACTTTAAATTCAGAAAGTTTATTTCGTGACTTTGCATAAGTCATAAAAAACCAAAATGTGTGTGTTTTACTTTATTTTGATATAAAATTTATTCAATAGGGAGAGAGGAGGTGGTTTGAAAGCGGTAGAAGGGAGGAGGTGCACAAGGGTGGTGTCCTGTTTGAAACAGGTACTGTGAGCTTGCATGTAAAGTCTAATCTGAAACAGTTGTAGATGCTTGTCCCCTCAGGCGTCCATTTGGCACTGGTTTAGCTGCACATTTGCAAAGAGAGATGTATACAATGGCCTAAAGCAATGTGGGCAGTGGAAGGTTAGAGACATTTAAGAAAGACAGAGCTCTGCTCCTCTTTCTTCAGTATGAAAAGGGAGTTTTCTGTAATACTCATCAAGGGAAACTTAGAATTCCATCTTGTATGTCATCTTATATTCAAGAAGTTAAGCCTTGCCATTTATGTGTTTTCACATCCTAATTTTCCATTAGTGCAAGAGAATGTAGGGTCTCATGAATTCTGAGAGAATTCTGAGATAATCATCTATTGCTGTTGGTAAAATTTTGACATATCATCCCCTATCCTTCCCCTCATTCCTAGAAACAGCATAACCTGATGGTTTCTGTGCAGTTGCCACAACATATGGCTGAGCCTTGTCCTTTGCCTCTCACTGTGAAATTTCGAACACTCAAGGCTATATACAGACCTTGGTGATGGAGCTGGGTCCTGAGAGAATCACGTTCAAGATGAAAAATCTTTTTGATAACATTTTTAATGCTGCAGAGTGCACAGACAGTCTGCAGTCATTTACTCATGGTCAAATCAGAGATAAGAGGAAATGAGTGACTGATAAGAGGAAATTTCAGATACCGACAAAGGAGTTCCTGAGTAGAATGACTCGTGGAAAGCCCTTGAGAAAGAACTGATCTTTGGTCTTGTGAAAGAGAATATTGGTTTTCTAATGAAACAAATGAGCAAACAAAGCCTTGAAAACATAAATATCTATGTTATTCTAAGAATTGATGACACTGATATTTCATGTCAGCAGAAGACACTGGACATAACAAATTGCTAAATTACACATAGATATGGAGTCATACTTCAAACTCTTAGATGAAGCCTGACATTTATGGGAAGCAGTATATCCAATAATATAACATTTTATAGACTGATTGTAATATCAGTTTGCAATATAACAGGATACATTATCATATTACAACCCATAAACTAAATCAGATCCTAATGATAACATAACAGGAAATGTTGGTTCAGCAGCCACTCCCAGAGTGCTTTAATTAGCTTGACTTTTCAGATTTTCAGGTTTCTTTCAAAATAGGGTTGAACTGGTGATACCTGGGTAGCTGCTGCAGTGTGGCTGCCTCCTCCATTCATGACATGAAACCGTGCTGAGTTACCCAAAGGGGAAATTGTGGTGCTGCTCCAGCAGTGTGTCAGAGAGAAGCACAGAGGATTTTTGTCTGTTCTGATATCCTGTGTGCCTTGTCTCCATTGTGGAGCTCAAACAGTGAGGAGTAAGGACAGGCTTGAAGTTTCTTCTCCCAATGCTCCCCTCAAAATCGTGGCATACTTACTTACTACCTCATTGACCTTCTTCTATCATCAGGAAGATAAATGTGGTAGTTAAGTGAAAATACCTGCAAAAAGATGAAGACTTGGTCCTCTCCATCTGCATGCTCCTGGAGGGAGGGTATTGTCTCCACTGGAGTGGCAGGATTTGTGTTATGCAGCTGGTTCTGTTTCTGGTTAATAAACAAATTTCAGGTAAGCTAGTAGTGATGCCTTAAATGGCTACTTAGAAACAGAGACTAGACAGGAATAAAGGAATAAAGGAGGTATTTATTTGAAAGGCTTTCAGATGTACTCTTTGGGGCTCCAGAGGGTCTTGCTTCAGTGGATCTCAAAATGGGTGACAGGTCACGAGTTCTCCACGCTTTTATATCAGCATCAATTCACCAACCAGAACCCAGCCAATGATGGAATTTCCCCAAGCTTGCCCCCCTCTCCAAGATGATGGTTTACAGTTCTTGGGCCTAGGACAGTCTGGGTGTCCTTGGAGAGCAAATTAGAGAGGCTTTGTTAGGTCTATCTTAGCATAGAGAACAGCACTTAACAAGCTACAGGAAACTTCAGAGTTACACTAGCAGTACAGGATTTGAAAAATATAAGAATTAAAGCCTAAGGCATCAGTAGGATGCTACCAGAGATACTGGGAAAAAGCATGTGACTGTGGAGTGCCATGGATATCAGGATTTAGCACTTTGGCATGGCACTCTTTTTTACATAAGAAACGTTGCATACACTTCAGCTAAGGTAAAACCCTTTTTAGAGAAATGTTTTGTTTTATTCTAGCAACTGTTTAGTCACAGTCATCCATTATCCTTTTTTGTTTCTGTAGCCTTGGAAGTACTTGAAGGCAGCATATGTTTTTTCCCTTACATATATTTTATAAATAACCAGTTTTAATTGCCTGCAATAAATGTAGCTGGGTGAAAGATTTTGAAGCTACATGAGGTTGTGTCCAATGGTAATAATGACATGAACTACCACAGAATTCTGTGTTTCATTATGGCCAAAATTGAGAGAATACTGTTCCAAAATTTTATTTCTTCTTAAGGGTTATAAAATTAATACCATAATTGCGTGAAGCAAATTTTTTTTCAGATAATTAAATACTGAGCTAAAACTGACTTTTTGTAAAATGCAGAAATATTGGAACTTCTGCAGAAACCATTGTTTCCTGTTATTTAATAGTCAGAGAAGCCAAACCTTGAAATGTACGTTCTTAGTTTTGAGGTTTCTGTATAAAAATACTTGTCTTTTTTCTTATCCCATTTCTCACAGTGTCAGGGAACCTTCCTGTCAATGCTGCAGGAGTCTTGACAAAAATTATATACACAGAGCTTGGACAAAAAAACCCAAATGTGATCCACTTAGTCTTTGAATAGAAATTATCATCACTCTAAAACTATGCTAGAAAGACAAAACGGGCACTTTGTTACACAAATATAAATGTTCTACATATGATTAAAATGTTCTTTTTCATGATCAACAATGGAAAGTTTGCAGTGTGCTATAAAGTTCAACACAAACTGCCTATATCATTATAACACTCCAGACTGAGGTATGCTCATATTACTTCAATCATTAAATGCCTATCATTCAGTTTCTGAGTTCAAACCATGGCTTTTGTTCCTGCAAATAAGTACAAAACAAGGAAACTCATTATACATTTCAAATAGGTTCATGCTGAAATACCAGTAGGTTGTTTGTCCAGCAGCATACCTTTCTGAAAGTAATGGTAGATGAAAGCTGTTCTTCCTCAAAAGTCAGATATTTAGATTCTTGAATGGATCTGTTTCCATCAGTTTTTCCTACAGTGTCCACATGAGGCTATTAGAACACTGTGCACGGATCAGTCAGCAGTACATTACAAATAGCAGTGAGCTGTGTGTCTCATTATTCCTGGGTGATTAGTGGCATCCCATAGAGATCTTTGTGCAACTTTGACATGGCAGTCAGCAAACTTGAAAAGCATTTTGAAGGATTTGCAGAGAGAAATATTCCCCTTCCCAGACTGGCATAAACTGCATAAGAATATTTTTTATTATTCAGATGATCTACCTCACTTAAAGTGATATCTATTAATTAAGCAGGATTTGAAGCCTGTTGACTATCTTTAAATAAAAAGTAATAAGGTTTCTTAATTTCTAGGTTTGGGGAACTCACAAGACAGACACATGGGTATGTTTTAATTGCTGAAGATGACTGCTGCACTGCAGATGCTGTAAGGACTAGCATGACATATTGTCCAAGACTTGAAACATTAGAATTCACAGCAAATCTCCTTGACAGGATTCAGTATTGCTCAGATGTAAGGTCACAAAGCCTGGAAGAGTCTCCCCAGAGATATGTTTGGAGAAAATAACTCTACATGCAACATTTCTGCTTTGTTTACAGAAAAAGCATTGCATTGTTTGACACTTGTGATTTATATGAGCGCAGTCCCATGGGTGCATTTTCATCTCTTCTAGAGGCATCCTTGCTGTAAAATTAGGAATGTATATTAAAAAAAAAAAACCAAACNTCTATCAATACCTGTCAGTCATTTAAAGTAATTCAGAGATTAATGCTTCCAAATGTCACACTGATACCGAACTTGGAAAAAATCTACAACATGAATAAAGGCAGGAGGAAGGGTAAAGAGGAACTTTTCTGCTCAGTAAATTATGTCACTTGCTACAACAAGCTGTGTCTACAGCGTAATTTATAACCCTCAAAAAGATCTTTTTGCACATTTGTTATTGATTGTTGTTCTATTGTGTATGCAGTGTTTTGCTACTGCATTTTATACCATAATGATAAGAACCATAGAGGGGACATTCTAAGGCACATGATAACAGAGATATCAGTTTAGACAGGCAACAATCAATTCCAGTTCTGGAATTTAGACTTTGGCAGAAATACAAATGAAGGTATCTTAATGTCTGTTGTAGCATTCAAGAACAGCAATAAACCAGAAAACTGCAGCGCAGAAAGTTCTCCTCTCTACAGATATTACTGTTTTTATGGTAATATACACTCATCTAGACTATTCCACATGACATTAGACAAATTTTCTCAGACCACCTCTAAAAGGTGGATTTCCTTTGATTAAATTACTGCAGAGTAAGGCATAAGATTCCATAGTCTTGAAAAATTCTCATTTGCTGTAGCTACACATCAGAACAACAACAACTTTTAGGAATGTCAGATACTTAAAAAATCTAATTGAAATAAAATCAGTGACACATAATATTAAAAGCTCTTCTGCTTTCTACAATTTAGAAGTGTACACCATCCTGTGTCAAAATAATTTTGCAAAACTAACTAGATACATAGCCATGTTAATCGTGAACTCCAGACTTCCACAAACTATGAAGCTAAACTCCTGTAAAAGCAACACCTTTATTTCAGAGATTAAAAAAATGCTTGGATGCTTTAGATTCTTCTGTCTATGTGCTGGTTGCATGAGAGAAGTGTGGACTTCAGCAACCATGGAAGCATGAGAAATAATCTCACATTTATTTGTATTTTATATCAATTTGGCATGATTAAAATAACCTTAAACTAAATTAATGCTCTGCTTCAATTCCTGTCTGGGCATCGTTAATCAAGGTACGCAGGGATATTTTTTTTTACATGGAACAAGATTCCTTTGTGCAACTTAGGCTCCTGAAAAACAATTTATTTCACTCTCAATTTTTTTCTTAATAAAATAATCAGTACATTTGAGACATATCAATATCAACATATTGATTTTAGACTCTTTTAAGAAAAAAATTACCAACTTGTAGAAAAGTCTTGACACAAAATACAGTCTGAAATAAGAGGAGACTTGCAAATGCAATGTTTTTAACAGAGTTACCATCCCCCAAGCTTTTTTGACAAAGGAGTTGAGTGAAGAAGGCAGAAGTTTGTGGAATCAGAAAATCAAGTCAAATTTTAGAACAACTAATAATTATTTTTACTTTTTTTCCAAAGAAAAAATCCATTATTCTAATCTATTAGAATAATTTAAGAAGGTGAAAGTGGATAAAAATGGAGATGTGTTCAATGCATTACATATTCTACAAAATAAGAATCATTATTAAAATTAATTTTACCATGAAATCATTTGTTCTGGCAAAGAAGGGTCTCCAAAGTTATTCTCTCACCTTTCCTGGTCTGAGCAATCAAATATTGTAGCAATGCTTATCTCACATAGAAAGATGTTTTTACAATAGTGCATTGTCATAATTTAGGACTTAAAATATTCCTACTTCTGTTCATAAATTCCAGCAGCTACAGCAGTCAAACTCAGAGGTAAAAAACCCCAGGAGTTTGGCAGTGATGAAAACAGCTGGATTTGGGGAATTTAAAGAAGTTACAGTCAGTAGCATCTCTTAAATGTCACATTAAATAGTCATATTAAACAATAAAATACATGACTGATAAATGGAAATATTCCCAATAAAATATTTATAAATTTAATCTAAAGCTCTAAATAAGCATTATTTAAAACACTGCAGCCAGAGTCTTGCATTTATAAAAGCATATCAAGAGGAAGCTTTGAAGTGTTAAGAGTTCAACACAGAAGTTCAATTCTGGCAAGTTAATGGAATTTTACCATGTTTTTTCCTGAAAACTGCTGCAATCTTTTTGCCTAATGTAACCTATCTGATTTCAGTTAATGGCATTGAAGCGTCCTTAAGCTAAATGACTGAGGCAGGATTGAGATCAAAAGTAGCTCTTAGGCAGGAAAATGCTAAGTGCTGTATTACAGACTTCCCTCACTTACTTGCACTTATAGAGATTGAGACAAAATCATTGAAAGTCCCTCTTTGCTACATGTTGCATGTTGCCTAGAATTATAATTTCTGACGTGTTTTATCACCTGGTGTACAGCACAGCTCATGGAGTCCAAAAGGTGCAAGTGATGTCAGGGCTCTAATCCATGCCATGCTTCACAGCTTCAAGAACAGGTAGCAGAGCCCCACACAGCCTTTCCCCCCAAGAAATGCCACATCCACCAGCACTCACATGGGTATTGTGCACGAAGGGCTTATTTCAACACACTAACTGTGCTAGCCTTTGGACATCTCTAATTGTACATTATACACCTATAAGTAGAATAAGGATGATTTTAATGCGTGGTTATCAACACAATCACTGACAAAAGAGAGTCAAACTCATGCTGTGGATGGTTTGGCTTGAAGCCCTGGGTATCTTATGAAGATTTAGATGTCATTAAGAAAAACCCATTGTTTTCAGAATAATTATTTCCCTGCTGAGAAAACATCCCCCAGTTTGCAAAACCAGTATATTAACTTAGCATAAGAAAACAATCTTATGACATTTCTCTCCACAAGGATGGCAGAAACACTAATAAGAAACCAAACATGGAAATATGTTTAATGATGGGAAATCAAACATGCATAGAGAACAAAACTTTTTATTTTTAAATCAAGTTATCAGGAGTTTAATATGAATTCGCAAACACATACTGTTTAATAAGATATTTAGGTTAACTGGAGTTAAAGATAACCTAGAGTTTTCCTGGCAATTATCACTGAGAATTTGTCTTGGTCTTACACAAGACTGAGTTTGGAGCTACTGGCACTTTGCAAGAGAATACAAGCATCCTATACATCTGTGTCAAGACTGCCTGCTCCTTTCCTGAGATACACTGACTTAGCCAGGCAAACATGTATTGCTCTGGACTCATTCTCCTTTGGGCTCTTTTGATCCCTCCACATGTGGAAACCAGAAAAATGTGGCCTCAGAGCCATAAATCTCCTGAACTCCACTTCTGGACTGATTTATGTTGCCCCTCAACTCTCTCTCTTGTTAGCCTAGGGGTGTGACAGACAAGGCTGCATGAGCTGCGTGTTTTAATTTTGCTGTGCTATTACAACCAATTATTCTGAAGAGCAAAGATAGTGAGTAGTTCTGAGATTTACTGTAACATTTAGTTTGAATAGAAAGTGGTTGGTTTTCAGCAACAGAAGGAAGAGCGAAGGTAGGTGAATGAACTAAATATTTGAAAAATATTTTAGCCCTGCATTTATTTTTCTTCATAGAACAGGAACATACAAAGGATGATACTTCCTATATAGTCCCTATTCAGACTTCTTGAGTTGTGTCTGATGGGCTCTTCAGCTGCATTGGTTACAGTCCCAATTGGGGTGATCAGGCAAAAACACAGTCTTTGAACACCTAAAATCCTTACTCTTTCTTCTGAAATATCTAATACTTAGATATAGATCCTGATATAGAAGGCCTTTCCCTATAGGGCATTTTCAGGTGCTCAGGGATTTAATTTCTATAGTCTTCAGATCTTGTGCCACTTTCATACCTTGTGTTGCATGCTGAAAAATAATCTTGTCTAGATGTTTCCTCATGTATGAATCAGTCTGGGTTTAGAAAGCACAAGTTTTTCAAGCAATTTCTTCCAGTATAAAGGCAATTAGGCACCTCAGTGCCAGACTGAATTGAAAAATCTGTATTTCAAACAGGAAATAATTTAGGATAATAATAATTTCAAATATGAAATGTAATCAAGAAGAGGGAAGCTAAGATGGATGCAATCTATTCATGATGGAAGCAGGTGAGACAGTTACATTATCTTCATAAATTCAGCTTTGCTCTTTTCTATGAGTTACTCAAGCTTTCAGAAAAGTCATAAAGTAGAAAAAAACCCCTGTGGAAGTGGCAGGGGATTGGGGTTTTTTTCACATTATATTATTGAAAGCATGATTTCCCTAACCTTTACTATCTGAATTTCAGTTAATACATTCATAAATTTAAAAATTTAAGATTTTGAATTTACCGTCTGAGTACTCTAACCAATTGGAATTTATGTTAAATTTAAATTTATTAGGGAATATAGAAAAAGTATGCATTTTTAGATCAAAATCTTAACTTCTGTTTAAACCCCAATCACCTCTCAGTTTTCTACTTCCCAATTATAAGTCATGAGCTATTTGCCCCAAACCATCATCAATAAAGGTTTCATGTTACTCAGCCTGCAATGAACCTCTTTTTCCTTTCAGTTCAAAGGGTTTGTGGATGTGTGGGTACCTCTAAGTAGCAAAAGATTTGTGAGGAAACTATCTAAATCAATATGGTACACAATAAGAAACAGGAATTGTAACCTTACAAGAAAAGCAATGGCTGTTCTACATAGATTTTTTAAAAATGTGTCATTCTCTCGTGACTGATGCAAAATATTGATTTGGGGGGCTTTAATTCAGAAAAGTTCCTGGTGGTCATAATCAGATCAATAATTTATTCTCAGTTTAAAAAACTGAGTGCCTAAATATTGGTCCCTTGAATTCTGCACTGATAAGCAGGGAAAGCACAATTAGTCCCCTAAATGGGGCTGATGAACTCGTAGCAAATCACTTTCACCACACTCAGCAATTAGCTTCCCTGTTACCTGATGGCATCTGTCAGTAAAATGAAAGCAGTAGTTCAATGGAAAAAAAAGAAAAATATCACCCGTGGGTCCACAAATCAAGGAGATAAGAGGGAAGAAAGCAGTAGGTAGGACATACAGATATTAACTGTCCTTACTGATGCACTGCATGCACAGTAGCCAGGGAAACAAAGGAGAAGAAAGACCAGTTACATTTATTTATTTTAGTAACTGATAGTTCTGATTCTATAAATAATCATTTAAGTCTGAGCAGAAAGTAATACTTTAAAAATACAAACTTTCCTCAATTTAACTGTTATCCATTCTTTTTAGCTGTTCCTTTTGACTGCTGATTATAGTATTACTGTGGCATCTAAATGCCTTCCAGCAGCTCACTGGCAATGTGATTGCTAATTGCTATGTTATATTTTATTAGAGAGCTTGTTCCTGCAAAATGTTGTAACGGTTGCATTTGGAACAAAGAGAAACCACCATTTTTCAGCATCAGAATTTCAGGAATGGACTGAAAAGTTCATATTTTCTCCAATCTGTTACATTTCATTCCACACACATATGCATATTCAGCATAGTCTGGTTCTCTCTCTCCTTTAAAAAAATTCAAGAAGAACTTCCAGTACTGTAAAACTGAGGATTTGTGTCACTCATTAGAATGAACTACGAAGTTATTAATGCTTAATTCAGGGCTTTTTTTCCTTTTCAGCTGACATACAGAAATTAAATTATTGCTAAGACAAAACCAAATTATCTCTTAGTTACTTTTGATTACCTATAGTACTTTTGACTAAACTGATCAATTTATAGCAGCCACAGAAATTCGTTCCTACGAATCAAGAGGAAGGCTCACATGTAGAACAAAGAACAACTCTGCTGTGGCAGAGGACTTGAATGGATATCCCAGGTGGTCTCTTCTAGTATTGTTTGCCCCCAAAAGAGCAAAAAGGAAAGCACAACGGCTTGGGAAGCTGCATTTTTAGGAATCTTGTACTGCAATTTTTTTCATTGTTTAACAAATCTGAATGCTAGCAATAGGTATGGTGAAATTTAAATGAGATGCAGTAAACTAGCTTTGGATCTGCAATGCATTCAGTTTGCTAAAAGAGTAAGTGATAAGAATTTTTATGGTTTCAAAATTGATCTTAGCAAATTTTTACAATGGCAGTGTAATCAATCAGAGGGTACCTATGTACAGTATTGCAATACAGGGTTATGCATTCATGGTTATTAACCTAAAAGAAAACAAGAAAAACTCTTTGATAACATCGTGTGTGTGTGTGTATATATATATATATATATATATGTATGTATCTAATCCATATCTATTTCCACACACTTGTACATATGCATATATGAGGATACATAAAATCACATAGTCACCTTTATTTTACTAATGATTGACACAGTTGTCCCTCTTATTACTATGGCTCAGCTTTAAAGACAGAACACGCATGTTTTCTCTACACCCTGCCAGTTGCTTTCATTCAACTGAATACTTCACTAAAGAGCTGAAAGCTTACCAGTAGTCCTATGAACAGTCAGAACAGACTGTGCCAGCTTTCAGCGGATGAGCTAAGACATTCAGTCATATGCCTGAAACTAAGCCATGAGTAGAAAAGTGCATTTCATTTCTGCAGAGTAAAGTTAGTTGTTAAGTATCTGCTGAACAAAATGAACTTAAAGCTTATTCCAAGCTAACAGTACTATTGTCAAGAAAGACTGATAAAGTATAATGCATTTATTCTTTCTCATTCCTTCCTCTCAGTTTTTTTTTCTCTTGCCCTTTCTGTTTGAGTTTTTCTTCATTTCCCAGCACCCCGGGATCTGTGCATTGAGCTTGATGTAGTTAGGAGAATTGGACTGTAAATCAAGACTCACTTGTTCCTTCATTGTTTCTATGTTACATCTAATAAAAAAAAAAGGGAAAAAGAAAAATTGAATTTTAAAAACCTTGCAATGGCACATGGTGAGTTTAAGTTCATTGCCATAGTGACTGCTGCTTATTTCTCAGGCTTAGTCTTTCTACAATAACAAAGCTATCACCCACACATCTCTCTGCTTATTCTTCGTCAAATAAACATTCTAATTTACATAGCACCACAGAATAACTACAGTAGATACTTGGTCTTTTTGTGAAAAATCACAGGAAAGAGTGTGACCTCTGTGTGAGAACTACTGTGGAAAAATGTACAAAGATAGGAGTTAGCTTACTGAAAAGAGAAATATCAGTTGCAAGGAATTCATGATTTTCTCTCGTATTCATCTTGTTTTTAAAAAGTGAAAATACATGATGTCTTTTCTGATTTTTCTGAAGTCAGATTGATCTTAGGCAATTTGCAAACTTACTTTTTAAAGCAACAAACGTTATTACAGTTTCTAAAACAAATCTGGTCTAAATGTCATACTCCCAAGCTTCTCTACTATTTTTCCTTTCCTTTTCCTCCAGTTGTGCAGTTTTTTACTTAAGTTACTACCCCCTTTAGGAAGAGTAGGTAAAAATTTCAGTTACAGACATTCTGTAACTTTTTCAAAGTCTCCAGTCCCATTCCATGTAGAATTCATGTAAAGGGACCTTACAAAGTTATTAAAGAAGACAAATGGTTTTCATTTACATTAAAAGGGTTGTAATTTGTTGTGAAGTCACATGTAACATCTAGGATGCAATGAGAGTGTGTAAGAACTGGAGTAGTGCTATCAGTGCATCTTTATAAAATGCCAATTTATTTGGAACCATGTTATTAATAAAATTTGCCTTCTTTCAACCAATATGGGTTTTTTTTCCAGAGGGGAAGAGAGGATTTTAGATGTCTCTTAGTACTTAATTTCATGATCTTATCAAAATATTATGTTTTATTTGAAAAAAAGCTGAAACAACTAATTTTGAACTTTTAATGGAAGAATGTAGTTTTCTCATTTCACAACAGCATTTTACATCAAAATTTTATCAAGATTAGAGAGAACAATGTTTTAAAACTTTTTATAAACCTGAACAGTATACAATTTTTTGTTTTTACAGAGTCCAAACTGGTATTCGCATACAACCCAAACCACGTATCTCCTTGAATGAACTTTTCTTTTTGATCCTGAAAATAAAAAGATATGCTATTATTTCAACTCCAATTTCAGTGTTCAGTGAAGCTATTGCACTCATTGCACATTTTTCTCATCCATTCACCACACTGGAACTTTACCAAAGCATTTGCAAGCTCTGTTGCCTCTCTTAGCAATCTGGTGCCTGGAGGGAGATAGCTGCAAATGTTGTTTCTCTCTCTAACCCATAGTCAAAAAGAACATTGGCACAAAATCAGTAACTTCATTGCCAAAGCTACCTTTTTTATCCCCAGTGCTCTATCAGCTTGTTATTGTTTGCCACCTTCATTGACATTTGATTTTCTTTTGCCTCCTTTTGGACAGAATTGTCGTAATGGGACTTCATGGGTTGAGCACTTACCTTGGCAGATTGACCTTATTCATCTTACTTGGATATAGAAGTATTTCTTTCAGGTTTTTGCAGAAATTTTCTGAAAGAGCCATTACTTCAAAGGCAGGCTGTCTGTGTGGATACCCTGTCCCTTGGAGAACTGTTCTGTCCATTGCATCAGGATAGCGTAAAACACCTATGTATGGAGAGGGGTCCCATCTCCACCCTTCCAGTTGTCGCCCATTACCTCCACCATATTTTGAAGGTTCACTTTTCAAATTGTACCACCTGTACTACTTCAAGAACTAGCAGACAGGCTGGTGAGATTTCATATTTATAGTTACATTTACTTACTGGGCTGTACGGAAATAACTTGTATAATTCAGTACTCACTACAATGGTTTCCTTGATTTTCACAGTATTAAGAATGTTAGTTTATGTCTTATGTTGTGGGTTGCTTGGAATTATCCAAGCTAACTTTAAGATACCTAATGTGCATGGTGTTTATGTTGCAACATAGAAAATATGTATAAATATCATGGTGCTTTATCTCTGGTGAATTTGAACTGTTTCTAGTCAAGCTGAGATGATTAATTGAAGACCAGAATCCTGCCAGTATGGCTACTATTGGTGCACTGGAAACATACACAATTATACAATGACCACAGCCTTCACTTAAAAATATATAAATTTAAAATATATATATATATATACATATATATATATATATGAAGTTCTGCAAGTTAGAAAAACCTATAAGTCTCTTAAGCAGCTTTTTAAGCAGTTGGAATTATCTCTTATCTTTCCCAGTAGATTCATCCTTCCAAGTTTTGTCTAGAGGAAGGCAGCCCAAGATTTCTTCCAAAACCTGAGTCCAGGAATCTGCAGGGCTGTGTGCTAATAGTCATTGTAAGGGAGTAGAGAAATTCTGGGCAGGTTTTCTGAAATAATCAGGACACAAGAAAATGTGGGATGCATCATGGAGCACAGCTCATATGCAGCAACACCATGAATGTTCAATGCAGTAAAGAATGCACATCTTATATTGCAATGAAAGTTTTTTCCTATGGATTTCTATAGTCCTCACAGCAGGGCCTTGATATTTAATACTGAGTCAATCAAATCCAACCTAGTATTTCATTTAAAACTCCCAGCATCACAAATTATACATTCAAACTAATTCTAAGAAGCTGCCAGAGGGGATCAGCAGGGAATAACCTAAGACTGTGATATGAATGGCTAGTGATGACAATCAATTTCTTCTATTAAAAAGTTCTGTTATAGTGTGTTGGGTTCATTTCATATACTCTATGAATCAGACACAGTTACCTTCCATGACTGTAATGAAAACCTTAGATTTTAGAAAACTGGCCATCAAATTCTTTGCATGTTTTAAGTGAGAGAGCTGGTAAGATCATCTGAAGGGCTGGCCATAAAAAATAATATACTTTTAAAAAAGGAACAGAGCAGAAAGGAAATCATGAAACAAACTCCACAGCATAAAATGAGAACACCCAGGAGTATGCCAGTGTTAGCAAAATACCAATAAGCCTGGAACATAAAGGAAAATCAGCACCTTCCTCTACCCTTTCCTCTGGCAAAATTCATAGTGACCACAGAGAGGAACTCCATTTTGATCTCCTAGATTTTATTTCCATCTTATGAATGCAAACTTGCTGAGAAAAAGGCTGTTACTCAAAATACCAGGCTATAGCCATTTATTTTTAGCAATATGACAGAATACACTGTGTCAAAGTCAAATTATATCTTACTGTGAAACTTCTGAAAAGTCAAGAAGTAACAGTATTCTAATAACCTCTAGATTTTTAATTCAGTCACTTTATTCAAAGTAATCTTTCCAATATGTCTAACAATGGGTTTGTACGCATTTATTACACATTTATTACACATTTATATGCAAAAGTTATAATGTGTAAACCAGACATATGTCCTTTAAAAAATCTCCAGACTGGATGTTAATATAAAGTACACATCTATTTCTTAGGGACTGGACTGAGCCTCAGTTAAAACAATTTCGCATTTCAGATCTTAGTTATTATTTCTCTCTTTCAAGAAAATGCTGCTGTTCAAACAGATTTGATGCAAACGAGCTTCAGTGAACACAGTAAATAAGCTCTCTCATTTAATGAGTATCACATATCACAGTCTCTGAGCACTTTATAAGGGATACAGGCTGAGTCATATGTGATTTCATAAGTCAAGCTTAGCTGAATCAAGGCAATTCCCTGTAAGTTAAAACTTTGAAAGTGAGTTGAAAATTGAGGTTCGCAGTGATTCAACACAGTAATTGCTGGTAAAAGTGATTGATTTAAGCAAGACAGTTTGAACCTACTGGCCTACCAGAATATGCTTGGAGAAAGCTCAAATGTCAGGACTAGTGACACTGATTAGCCTGTTCACAGAATCATAGAATCAACAGAATCTTGACCACAGCAGTTTCTTGAATCAAATTTTGACTCAATGGCAAGTGTTGTTTCTCTCTCTAACCCACAGTCAAAAAGAACATTGGCACAAAATCAGTAACTTCATTGCCAAAGCTACCTTTTTTATCCCCAGTGCTCTATCAGCTTGTTATTGTTTGCCACCTTCATTGACATTTGATTTTCTTTTGCCTCCTTTTGGACAGAACTGTCATAATGGGACTTCATGTTTTAGGACTTGGGATAATGTTGTAATGGAATTTTTCTCATTGGATGTAGCCCTGCAACAATCCGTCTTTTCCATACAGTTTCCAGGTGAAGAAAAGAAAAAAATAAACCACAGAAATACTCATCCAAAGACTCACACCATGGATCACTGCACATGGCTGTAGAGTTTACTAGAAAATACATACTTCCATGATCATGCTATTTCTTAGGAAAGGGTTAACAGCTTCTAAGCATAGTGGGAATGAAAGATCTTTCTATATGGAAAAGCGCTAATGGTTGTCAGAATGCAAAGCTTAAATACCTAAGACAAGAGCAGGCTCCTTTAAAGCAGCAAGCACTCAGGCTCTAGACGAAGTCCAACCAAGCCTTTTTGTTTGGCAAACCAGCTGTTTGCATGATGGGGCCACTCAAAATAGTTGACCTCATAGCAAGTCAGAGGTAACACTGATGGATTAAGAAGTATTTTCCTTATTAAAAAGTTAGGGCACAGTTTTACGTGGCCGTGCCAGCCTAAGCACTTTGCATTCCCATCCTTAGACAATCACTCATTCCTCCCACCAACCTCTGCCTTTTACACTAGAACAAGGGTTTGTGTAACCAGCTGACAAACAGGACCAATTCCCCCATTCAAATCCCTTCTTTATTGTTAGGTTTACTGTTCTTAAACTGGATCTATGCCACAGCTTAGTTTACCCTTCAGTGTGTCAAGTGCTTGTGATGTGTAGGCGTGGGAAGAGAGAAAGATGGGGAAAGGGATTGCTTAATCCTGTGCAATACCTACAAGAGGTCTGTGTGATTGTCATTTTTGTGGTCCCAACAGGGGCACTTGCAATGTGAATACAGAGGGTCAGTGTAAAGAGTTGCAAACACAACACTGAAAGAAAGCAGAGATAGAGCTTCTTAAACCTAGGCTCACTTGGAACTTGTCTTCCTGTTGTTCTGGAAACAGTACTTTCTAAAAGGTGTTTTTAAATAGCATCGCATAAAGAACATGTTTATCTCAGCTTCTGTCTAATCAAAGCAGCCTCATCTGATCTTGAATTCTGGCTAACTATAGGACACAGTAGCAGAATAGTTTCAGGTATAATTAAATAATCCCATTAGCAGGGATCCGCTTCCAGAGAGCACTGAAAAATCAGCATAGTTTTCAGATTGGGTCAGTAATGGCAGAAGCCTTCCATGTGATTTTTGTGGCATCAAAACTCTCTCTCTACTACCCTGAACTAAAAACACAGGTTGAAGTGGTGTTTGATAGAGAGGGGTTTAAGAAATCATGTCAAAATGTGTGTTCTGAGCGGAGAGGTTTTGTCTGGCTTTTTTTTTGCCTTACTGTAATCATAGTCATTGTACAAACAGCACTGCATTTATAAGAAAACCATGCAAGAAATCAAATGGTAATACCCAGTGTGACAGGGCTAGCACTAGTTTTTAGTTAAAATGTATGAATAACACTTGTGTCTCTATTTTAAAGCTAGTAGCATGGCATATATTCTCACCAGAATCATTGCTTCATCTTTAGCTTTTTGAAAAAATATATCATACCTAGTAAACAAAGTATTTTAGATCAATCAGACCTCTTTCAAATTCATCCAGCTCTAGAGTTGCAATAGAATAATTTGTATGGTCAGCACCTTCAATGACAAGTTCTCTCTCTAACACAAGAACCATGCTAAACTGGATTTTACTCTTCAAATATTTCTGAGTTTTATTTAAAAAATAAAAATGCCCCAAACACAAATTTTGACAAACACATGTACTAAAGCTTAACCTAGGAACTGATAATTGTCATACATGTCCTACTACAGATTATTCTAAATAATAAAATTATTAACATTCAGATTCCATGTCTCCCTGGCTTGTTCTCAGCCCACCAAATTTGCCTCAACTCTCCCCTCACATTTCCATAGAGACTAAAACTGCATTACCACGAGTCTTGGTTGTGCTCCATAACTGTTGTGCCCCATGGTCCTCCTTCCCCTGTTGCCTAGGTCAGACAGAAGAGCATACTCGTCGCCTTATCTATTGATAACATGGCTGGATGGCTGCTGCCAAATGTAGCAGGCAAGTGTGGGTCTTCCATTATTTTCCTTGCCTGGGCATTGATAAAAATGCTTTTACCTGCACAGCTCCCAGTCTTCCCCAAACCTGTAAGAGTATAACTGCACCAAGCTATTTTACTCAGTGCTTTTCTAACAGTGTTTATATAACTCAAATATAGTTTAAAAGGCCTATCTAAAAGCTTATTACACCAAATTTGGTCAATAGAGTGAAGTAAGTGGCCATACTTCTATATCAAAGGTTACTTGGATCAATCCTGAATGGATTAGTAAAAACAATCCATGACAATGTGTCAGCATTGAAACATTTGCAAAGTAAAAAGGCTCTTTCAGAGACCAGGGCTGCTGTTCAAACTTAAATATGCACTTACTGAAGTCAAGGTAGACAATATCCACTGCTCCCCCTCATCTAGCATGCCAGTAGTTGGCTTGGTAAGATAATCATCTTCGTAGAAGGCTATCAGGTTGGTTAAGTATGACTTCCCTTTGGACAACCCATACTGACTACTCCTGATCACCTTCCTGTCCTTCATGAACCTGGAAATGGTTTTCAGGATCAATAGTTTTCAGGATCAGTTCAATAACTGTGAGGGAAGGCTGCATCCAGATACAATGGATTTATTTATGTCAAGTTGCTTAAATATTCCCTAACCTGATCCCCTTCTGCCAAGGGTATGCCTTACTTGTTCTTGCTTTCCCTCTGGTCTCCAGGTCCTGAGATTTCTGAAGGCTGGTCACACGTATGAAGACAAAGGAAAGAAAGCATCTGGTACCACAACCTCTTCAATGTCCTCTGACACTGGGCCCCTACCCCACTTAGCAGCAGACTCACATATTCCCTAGTCTTCCTTTTGCTGCTCATGCACTTAGAGGAGCCTATCCTGCTGCCTTTCTTCTTGCCGTGTTCCCTCGCCAGACTCAACTCCTGTTGAGCTTTGCCTTTCCTAATCCTGTCATTGCATGCTCAAGAATAGTTTCTATATTCCTCTCATGTTACCCATCACTTTTCCCCCCTTTTGTATGTTTGCTTTTCATATTTGAGTTTTCCTAGGAACTTCTTGTTTATCCGTGCAGGCCTTGTGGTATCACTGCTCAACTTCCTGCTCATTGGGATGGACTGTTACTGAGCTTGGAAGATCTGATGCTTGAATATCAAACAGCCAGCCTGTCCCTCTATTCCCTCCAGAGCTTTATCCTATGGGACTTTTTCAGAAAGATCCATGAAAAGGCCAAAATCTGCCCTCCTAATGTTCAGGGCTGTGAGCTTGCTGTTTGCTTTTCTCCCCTCTTTCAGGAGTCTGAACTCTGCTGTCACTGAAGCCAATACTGCCTTCAGACTTTACATCCCTGACAAGCTCTTCCTTACTTGCAAGTATGAAGTCTATCAGATCTTCTCACTGATTTCTCTATTATGTCTGTCAGGAAATTTTCATCAGTGCTCTCCAGGAACTTCCTGGATTACTTGCAGTTATCAGGGTGGTTAAAGTCCACCACAAGGATCAGGGACTGTCTGTGAATATCAGGCTTCTTCTGGCATCATCTGCTGCTTCCCTGAGCAGGCAGCTTGTAGGAGACACCTCCTACAGTGTCATCCATACTCTCCCATAAGTTCTCAGCTGGCTCCTCATGCATCTTCAAGAGGGCTTCATGTACTCTAACTGCTCTCTCCCATAAAGGGCAACTCCACCTCTTTGTCTTCCTATCCTGTCCTTCCAAAAGGGCCTGTATTGCATTATTACAGCCATGGGAGCCATCCCACTCTATTGCCAAGATCCCAACAGGACCATAGCCCTGCAATCCCATGCTCTACTTATATTTATTCTCCATGCTGCACACACTCATGTACAGGCACTTCAGAGACACTTTGATCATTTTCCAGAGGGAATAAGGGAATTTTTTCCCAAATTAGTATCTTGTAGGCACTTCCTTGCTTCCTGAAAATGCTTAAGGCTCCAGAGCTCATTTAAGCTCTTTATTGTGGTTTTGGTGTTTGCTTTCACCCACACCACTCTAGGCCCTTTGCTAGACAGCTCTGGCCCTCACTCCCTCACAGGCTGCTGGCAATGGTCTTCATTTCACATCACTCCCGGTTTAAAGCCCTTCTTAGGAAGTCAGACATCCTTACTAGCAAAGATACCTTTGCCTCACTCAGTGAGCTGGGTCCCATGTCTCCTAAGCAGGTGCTGATCTTCAAACAGGGTTCCAAGGCCAAAGAAACAAAAACCCTTTTTCTAAAACAAACTCTACAGTCAGCACTGCTTGCTTTGTTTATTCTACAAACATGCTCTAAACATAAGAACTGCTAAAGGTTAAGGTTTTATGTAAATGTATAAAATTCACTTGAATTCAGCATTTTAAAGTGCTTCTATAAGTCATAATAAACATATATAGCTATATTTTACTGTGTAGAATGTAAGACTTCAGATACTAACACCCATAATGTGTATGTCCTGCTTAAAAGAACAACCTTATTTAAATAACTCAGCTTATCCAATACCATTTCACCCTCAGAAAGTTTTAGCATATCTGTCAGGACTAAGTGAAAATTACCAAGGAATTCAAAACCAAGGTACTTAATTTCCTTATGTTACCCTAATTCTAGATAAGATAAAATCTATGAGTCTAAAAAAACCAATCTGACAGCCTCACAGATTGATTTAATTCACCTGCCTCCTCCATACCATAACCTTCTGAACAATATCAGAGATGTTCCTGAAGCATTTGACTAATATGAATGAGACCAGGTTCAGGCTTTATAATTTCATGAAGTCACTTGGTTATCTGAATGGATAGTTTCCACCACAAAAAACATCCATATTTGAATACAAGTTTTTGTATATTGATTTAAATGCAACCTTATCCAACTCTGAAGATACTTGTTTTTAAGCAACTACTTGCAGTGGTTTTATTCATGATTGCTTATGTTCCTGCTAAAGGTGCACCTCTACCAGGTAAATCCATAGCCTGTGCTGCAGGCTGAGATTCCTTACTACCTGAAGTGAATTTCAAATGAAAACTAAACTATACTCTCTGGCTGTTAGTGATCCTTTTTGGTTTGTTTTTTTTATAAAGTGAAAAAAGCAGCAGTAATAGTAATCATCATCATCATCATTATCATCATCATCCAAAAAAAAAGCCCACATTTTTACTAGTGACGAATTGCTAGCACCCTCTTCAATTTTCTGTGAAGCAAATTCATTTAAATCAGTAAGCCAG
This sequence comes from Vireo altiloquus, assembly GCA_013396875.1. Lineage (NCBI taxonomy): Eukaryota > Metazoa > Chordata > Aves > Passeriformes > Vireonidae > Vireo > Vireo altiloquus. The sequence goes on from VZRF01010140.1 coordinate 38,749, forward strand.
GCAGCTCAGCAGACACATGTAACTTGTAAATATATCAAGAAAATACATCAAAGTAAAACCCGCAGAAGAGCTTAAGAGGATAACCATACTGTAAGAACCAGCTGAAGATGACTTTTTAATTCATCCCTTGGGCAAATGCAGATGTTCAGACATGTATTATTGTACCTTAGTGTCACTTGCAAGTACCTCACCCAATGCTCATTGAAGTCAATGGGAGGCTTTTCATTAACCTTGCAGTGTTTTAGGTGAGGCTTTAAGGCTCTTACTTCTGCACCTGTCTAACTACAGGCAAATCAGCGTGGTGACTGATGTCCAAGGGACTAGCCCTGTGCCCAAACTGATAATAACTCAAAGCTTAATTGAAGAGCTTCAAACATTACAGTCATAATAATACTAATGGAAATAAAAATCAGAAAAGATAATCCAGTCCTATCTCTTGTATCTCTTAATTACACAACTTTTACTAGTCTTAAAGAGAAATAAGTGAATACTTTTCCATATATATCTTCAAGTGTAGTACAAACAATGAGAAGCTTTTAGGCAACAGTGAGAGGCTGTAAGTCTAATTAAGGATACAAATTGGGTTACCCAGTGTCTCCTTTCGTTGAATGTCTCTGGTGGCTCATCACCAAGAGAAAGTTTACTGTAGATATGTAAACTACGATGACATTTAGATTACATGAATTAAAATAATAAAAACAGCTTTAAATGAAAAGGGCTAAATAACAGTATGCAGCAACTATGTTTTCAACCTCTCTCTTGCCTGAAACGCCTTCACATTGCCAAAGACCTTCACATTTCTACAAGTCCTATATGGCCTCTCACCCATATGTTCAAGGACACATTCAATAGGTTCTTTCAAGGATTCTTTTCAAAGACAGCTTTTATTAAGAAACAATATAAACAGTATAATAAAAACATCATAGCTTGGGTGAGGCTGGGGGGAAGATTGCAAAAGGAAAAACAGCAGCACAGTATCAGTGCAGACAGGAGCCAAGAAAGAAAAGGAGACCTGGTGCAGTTGCACCCCTGAAAGAGGGGTTTTTCTTCTTCTATCAAAGTCCCATACCAGATAAAAAGGAGCTGGACTCGCAGTTTTCAGTTTTTCTTGTTGTTTATTCAAGTTCTTATCTCAAGTTCAGAGTGCCGCCCTGCATCTGGGCATTGCACTCTAAATTTCCAGCTGCAAGACCCCGAAACCGAGAATGCAGTGCTGTTTTAAAGACTTTTCACCCAATTAACTGTTAAAATGTACTGTATTTATAATTCTGTACCAATAACCATCACCTATTTTTAACATGTTTCCCCTACCTCAAATCTATTCTGCCAATGTCTCTGTGCCACCGTCATAGCAAAAAATGGAGTAAAAGAAGAGGAACTCTGAACACCGCCCAAAAACCTCCATCTTGCTTTCCTTTTACTTCCATACTACAAGACCCAAAAATACAAATTTTCACCCTGTGATAAACTAAACTATAATCTATCTTATATTTTTAATGTTCTTAATTCATCCATAAGTGTTGGAAGCTTCTCCCATGGGCACAAATCAAAGACTGTGTCCTCTTGGGGTCCCAGCAAGGGTCCCAGACTCCCCAGGGCATTTTGAGGGGTTTTCCAAATATCTTGGACTCCAACAGAGATCCTTGTTGATCAGGTTACTCCTCCTGCCATAAAAAAACCTTCTCTATGTTGTGCAGAAGTGGAAGCAAATGGACTCGTGCAGTGGGTGGCTGCAATGAAAAGCTGTTCAATTGTGCCAGCAGCATTTAATTTCGTCTCAAAAAGCTATTTAAATTAATCTAAGGTAAAGGGTCTTAAAAAATGTATTTTCAGAGTCATAAAGGTCCATATTATTTTTCTGGAAATGGGAGCAGAGAACCCGTTTATTATACATACTTCTTTGATCACCACTTTGCTCAAAAACACCATTTACCTGTCAGTCTGTTGCTCCCTCCCTCCAAGTAAATAAATATCCAAGTCTCCCTTTGAGTTTTTTTGTGTATATCTGACAGAAGGCATCAAGACTTCATCTAGAGGATCTGCTTTTTGTCTCTCTTCCAAACTTTATTTCCCTGTATATCTGAAACGTTGCATAATTGGTGGCAAGTTAGTTAACCATGCAGAGCATCTCCTGTACAGCAGTTTCAAACATGTTTTCTTCTAGGGCAAATTTCTTACCACTAAGCCTGACCTATGATCAATAACCAGATCATCAATTCAGGTATTTGGAAAACACGAGACAGTGTTTGCTGTCAGTTTTGCTGCAACGAGCTGGATGTTCTGTTTGGACGTATTTCCTACACAGGCTTTGTAAATTATGTTTGAGAAACTTGCCTATGAGACACTTGCCGGAAGACAATTTTAATGAAAGAAACTATTTAAAGCAACGTCCTGAATAGAGTTGAATTTTATCATATACTCAGGCACTTTACAAAATCAGAGTACAAATATCTACAGCTTCCTCAGAAAGCAGCCACCAAAGGGATGAAATATGAAGTGAGAGCAGAAGCACCATGGAAGATGGAGGAACGGAGGCAGTAGTGCTTCCAATTCTGCCCTGAAAGATGGCAGTTCTGCCACTTAGCAGCCTGTATACACAACTGAGGGAAAGAGATTTTGGTAACGCATAGCACCAGAGTAGTGCAGGTGTGAGTGTGCTTGGCTTGCTGCCAGAGGAGGCTAGGAAAACTGAAGTTAGTCTTTGTGAATGCACTCCTGAATATGTAAAATATCAACTTCAGTTAGACCATTAACACTGTTTTGCATGGGCAGAAATACTGAATAGAAGTAATTTCTGACCACAGGGTAATTAAATTGTAAGAGCCAAAGCTGATCACATTTTTTCATCTTATATGTTATACTAGAACATTTGAAATTCTGTAAAACCTGGGTAATTTTCTTTCACATCAGCTTTAGTAATGACTTGTTTAATTAGTAATGACTCAGGGAAGCAGATACCACATACTAAAGAACATAAGAATGGAGAGGGCATGGTAGATCTTGGAGTTGTATATATCCTTCAACTGAGAAATGACTGTCAACAAAGTTTATCATTTCTTTATAATTATTATTCCTCTCCCCTTTCCACTCAACTGAATTAATTTAATCTGTTGCAGATAGAGATGTTATTTAAGCTCATTTCCTACTGTTTCGTATGCTTTAAAAATAAGAAGAGAAGATTGAAAATCTCCTTATTGTCTTCATTTGGTAAATTCTTTGATACAAAGAAGTAGGAAGGAAAGCTTTAAACTGAAGCATTATCAGGCCCAGAAAAAAAATCCAGAGATGAATCCAGAAAAAAGCCAAACAACTATATGCCATTGATTTATTTCTGTAAAAAGCTAATGTCCGAAATCTGATTTTTAGGAAAGAGTGTGAGCTGCCAGCCAGCAATGCAATTTTATTCAGTAGAATGCCTAAGCAAATGGTTAACTTTAAGAGATTTCTCTGTTTCAGTGATCTGAGAACATTTCTCTGAGGTCAAAATGAGAATATGATATACAGGCCTGTCTTGAAACGTATACTGATTTACAGTCTGAATATGAATCAGCATCAAATTTTCCCTTTAGGATCCATTAATAATAGCTGGTACTGTAGTGCAAGACCACAGAGTCAGAATATATGCGCCCTTCACACCTTCATCAGTGATGAGATGCAGTCAGCATCAGCTGAAGTCCCTTGGGCGTTCTGTCATGTCAATTTGTTTTCCTGGTTTAAATCTTTTCTTTTCTTTTCTTTTTATGTTTCCATAAAGACAGGGTAGATTATATACATCTAGATATATACTTTTTAATTTCCGGTTCTAACCTACCAAAGGCAGGTCTAATTGTCAATTTATCACTTCCTTTCTTATTACCCTTTTTTTAATATTGACATTAAAGCTGTGAATTACTGTACATAGTAACAATGACACAACCATTTTTTGAAAAAGAATGCAAAGTGGGAATACAGACGTATTTATTAACATGATATACAAATATGCTGGTTTATTTAGATTATGCAGAAACTTTAAATGTTTGTGGCTGATCAAAGTGACGTTTAAGATGCTAAAATAACTGACAAATGAAGTAAATACTGATGTTTATTAAATAGTTACATTTGTCATTTAAGGCTGGAGATTTGACATGAAATGTATGACACATAAATAAAAAAATACTTTATATATCACTCACTGTTCTGTTTTTCTGTCAGTAAAACTTTTCTACCAGTCTGAAGGAATAAAAGGGATCTTCAGGCTTTTGAGACAGGAATCAGCATGTGCTGAAGTGTGGGTTGCTTGACAAAACAGCACATAGAAGAAATAAATATCAAACCAGAATGACTGAAAAATTATAGTGAAACACGAAACCTGTCAGCTTATCCTGTAAAGAAATTTAGCATATAGAGGATGAGAAGCCATGCTGGCGCTCTGAAAATGAAAAAGAGGATCAGTACTGTAGCTGGCTGTCAGGAAGGGAAAGTCTTCAGCAGCTTTTGAGACTCAAACTCCAGCATCAAGTCACGAAACCAAAGATAAAAATATTGCCCTCAGTGGATCTGATCTACGCCTTGCAGATGTTAGGTCAGCATCTCAGAGGAACTACTTTTATCTGTCCTCATAACAAATTCTTCAAAAGAGCAATGATTTTGCCTCTGAAATTCTCCAAATGCATTTTCCTGCAGAACAGTCTTTACACTGTGTTCATTTCCACTGTCATTACAGGCAGTGTGCCCTGTGCTATTGTGTGACAATGCACTAACCTGTGTCCTTAGCAGAGGCTCAGAAAGGCTTCTTGCAGGGGAGTGAGGAAACATAAGAAGCCTGATCCTAGGACAGCAGTGCAGAGGGAAAACAGCTCCCGAGCTTAACAAGGATGAGCAGAAGGAATGCTCCTGTTTACAGTTTACTCTGGTTACCAGGTGCTGGTGGGCAAAAAAACCCTGACATGCATTCTCAGGAGATGACACAGTGTCAGATGGGCTGCATGATTTGAGCCTATACCTCAAGCAGGAGAAATGTTGACATAGGAAGAATTATGTTGCTGTACCACTCCAAATCTTAGGACACACCTGGTTCAGGTCCCTGAGCACCAGCAGGTTCCTCTAAAGTTCCTCTACACCTATATAAGCATCTAATTCAGCCTGATCAAAAATTTCCAGCAAACTAGTGTCTCAAATGACTGAATTTTCTTTTTGCACTACATTGAAAGAAAGTGCTTTAAAAAAAGAGAAAAAAAGGGGGGGAAAGCCATAAAATTCACAGTGACTTTTTGTAATGGGAAAACCCCACTGTGACATTCTTAATAAAAAAAAAAAAAGTCTGTTTTTGTACATTTTATCTCATACACATCCTTTGAAATATGAAAATTGTTGCAAAAGGAGAGGGAAATAATTTTGGGAAACCCTTGTCAAATTATTAACAACACATTCCATGGAGAAGCACAAAGAAAAAGGAAATTTCATAAAATACAAAAGGCCAAAGCTCTAAAAGAACCTTCTGTCTTATAATTAATTTTCTACATTCCATCTCTGTTCTCAAGCACAGAAAACTCCTTTTAAATTAAATTATCTTCCAGTAGAGAAATACATGGAATTAGAATGCACAAGAACACATTGCTACTTTAATATTCTACACTATATATAAGACAGCACAAGGCACAGTTTTTCATTTTTAAACACTGGCAACCCAAATAATTTTAATTTCTTAGGCATTTATCTATGTCAAATTTAGAACAGATTAAATTCACCATAACATCCTGAGATATTTTTGCTTAGAAATATGTCAGATCAGATTTCCATTTATGCTGCATTTACATTTAAATCCATTTTAAAGACCCTCTTGTCTGCCAGAATGATTTAAAATGACCTTGCTGAAAGAAAGTCTGGTCTATATTGTATTTTAAAAAGCTGATTATTCAAAAAAGACATTGATGTCATAGCAAAGTACACTGTATGACACAGAACCTCAGCTGGCTCATATTGTTGGAATTTCATTTACAGCAGTCAAGTTATATGGTTTCCCTCAACTGGGATCTAGTCATGAATACTTTGTGTAATTAGAAGATATATATTTTAAGCAGTAATAGAGGTCTATTGTGTATATTTGGCAAATGTTTCCACACGTCAACCAACTGCGGGAACTGTAAGCTTGGAAGCTAAACATCCTAATTTTACTCAAACTATATCCATATCCTTCTTTGAAATTTTGAAAGTCTTGATTAAATCATCCATTGTCTTGGAGATTATCCAGGTTTGCATCTGAACATAAAGTATTATGAGGCTATATATAATTTATAAAAATCAGCACTAATGACTATGAAAAGACTCTGGTAGCTCGATCTTACTTTTTTAATAAAAGACCTGAATTTCTCTGTCACCTGTGAGGATGGAATTGCACCTTGTCCAGACAGCAAACAGTCCCATCTCCCTCTAGACTCTGGACACAGGTCTCAAGGAGAATTTATATGGTTCATAGGCTTGGAAGAGATGGTGCCATTTCATCCCAGCAACAGTTAACTGCCATCACTGGTGGCAGATGAAAATGGGGTTTGGATTTTTTAAATTAAAAAGCCTGTGTTATTAAAACCAGCTGTAATCATTTGGGACTGAAGGCCCATTTATGTTTTCATTTGCTGTGCTGAAACATCAGTTATCCCATTGTGCTCTGTGGAATTACTGTAGGGTTTTATTCTTGTCAATGAGAACAGAATTTCTTTCTTAATCCTCTCTTTGAAACTAAGTGATTACAGCCCAAATTGCATCTATGAATGAGACAACTGTATGTCCCCATTTAAACATATTCTACAGGTTTCACAGAATTTTTTTTTTTAATACCTACACTGATTTTACAGGATTTTAACGTCAATCAAAACATAAATTTAAAAAAAAAAAAAAAAAAAAAAAAAAAAAAAGAAGTCCTCTTCAAATCAGAATTTCCTAATTTTATTCTTTGGCAGATATCCTCTGTAACGACAGTGTCCCTGTGGTTCATATTGTTTCTGATGGTCTTAAATGGACACTCCTGAAAACTATTTCTTTGAAAAAAAATCAATACATAAACCTTTGTGCTAAAGTGCAGAACTGTACAAAGAAAACAGAACAAAAAAAGCTGATGAAAACCATAGGTAGTAGCAGGTCTGACTATGTCTTATAATGAAATTCAGATATAACTTCTGTGAACATTAGAGCAGTAAAAGGGGCAAAAATGCACAGCACATAATTTCAAAGTGACAACAATCAAAGTTCCTTGGAAAAGGAAGAAAAACATTACCCTTTTTGTACTTGTTATGTAATTGTGCTTGTCCTTGGACACACTTCACCCACAATCACACTTCTTGCAGTTTGGTGTAGAATTTTTTATTACTTCTTTATATTTTTTCATCATCATCACTATTTATTTTTTTAAATGTGATGGGGCTTGCCTGCTTTAAAGAGGTTTTTGAAACATCTGTGTGCATGGTGGACATGGCTATAGTCTCATAATCCTCCTCACGGGAGTGGAAATGACAAAACTGAAAAAAAAACTGCAGGTCCCTTTGGAAGTTCTTATTGAGAAACCCATAGAAGATTGGATTCACACAGGTAGAGATCATGGCAGTGAGGTGGCAAATCAAGAACAACAGGTTGTGGCTGCAGGTAGCAACAGGCAGAATTTCATGATTCCAATCAAACACGATATTGAAGATGGTGAGAGGCAGCCAGCAAACTGCAAATGCAACCACTATTGATATCAGCATGATGTTGATCCTTTTGGTTTCAGAGGATCTGTACTTACTGTCTCTCATCTTGTCCATCATGTTGTTCCTTTTTTTTAACCGTATGTATATCTGCAGAAAATTCAACAAAGAGAAACATATGGGATTAATTAACCTACCACTGTCATCTTTGCAAGGATAAACAAACATCAGATAGAAAGAAGTACACCTTGCAAGAGGGTTCTATCTTACCTTCAAGTAGCAAATAAATATAAAACAAAGCGGTCCAAAGTACTGAATCACCAAAAGCGTTGTGGTATAAGAAAGCCTGGCAGTGTCCAAGGGGAACAGGTCCAAGCATACATATTTGTCCTTATATTCATCAAATGTTACATTTCTGAAGGGCTCATCTGTTAATACATGGTAGATCAGGAAAGGCAAAGAGGAAGCTGTGGCTAAAATCCATATGGCAGCAATGCCCATGTAGGCATGTCTGTTGTTCGGCCTCCAGCCGCGGGGATTGATGATCAGCTGATGGCGCTCGATAGCAATGAGGACTAAAGAAAAGACAGAGACGGTGATGGAGGCACATTGCACAAAAGGGTTCAGCTTGCACATGGCCTCGCCAAAAATCCAGTGGTCCATTAAAGTGTACACAAAGGTAAAGGGAAGACACATGATGGTCACTAGGAGATCAGAAAACGACAGGTTGACAATGAGGATGTTGGTAACGTTGCGCATCTCCTTTTGTTTCAAAATAATGACAATCAAGGCCAGATTCCCGGAGACTCCCAGAATTATCACAGTCCCGTAAGCCAAGGCCAAAGTGAAGACCATGGCCAAAGGCACGTGACAATCTTCGTCCTCAAACTGCAAGATCTGGGAGTTCATCTCCGAAAAATTCAGGTGACCGGAAATATTTCCCAGTGGGGCGAGAACCGAGGTATTCATGTTGTTTCCAGCTCGCCGCCGACCTTCGCCGCCGCCGCGCTCATCCAGCCCGCTCCGAGCTCAGAAGGCTCCTGTCAGCGCCGCAGCGCACCCCGGGCCGAGCCCCTCCTCAGTGCCGCATCTCCCTCGCACCACCTGGGGAGAAGGGAAGCAGCAGGGCCGGTCACCGCCGGGCACGGAGCCGCCCCGCTCCCGCCGCTCCGGGAGCTGCTGCCCAGGAGGCAGCAGGCAGCACCCAGGAGCAGGACGGCAAGCGGGGACACCAGCCCTGCCCGGCCCGTTCCCGCTGGCAAAGTCGCACGAAACAGAGAGCCGGGAAGCAATTTCAGCCTTCCACTTTATGTTTTACATCTCCTTTTCACGAGTTTAATCTGTAAACGTCTGCTTTCTCGAACTGCTCTAAGTGGCATTATATCCAGGCATCACATGAGGAGGGGCTGAAAGCCCATCTGACTAACGTGATGGGTGGAAAAACTACTCAATTGCTGCTTTTTTTTTTTTTTCCGTAACGCATGCACTTGATGTTGGCTGGCCAAGTTTCCTCAGCAGCACTGGCACTGAGTCAAAGGTAAATCAGGAACTCTGAACACCTTAATCTTAGCTAGCAGGGCTGTGCAGCAAAGAAAGAAAAAAACAAGACAAAAGACAAAAAATGGCAAATTTTAAACATCACAGGAAATTTCTTTAGCCATGCAAGGGAAACAGGCATTCTTAAACAACCACCCCTTTGCAAGGCCTTGGATTTTAAAAATCTGAAACTCAAGCATATGTGTTCAGAAGGCAAATTAAAAAATAAAATCAAATTAATTGATAAACAATTAAAAAAAAATTAATCGATAACCTGACACACATTTACTTCAACTTGCCATTAGTGGCACTGAATCTGGGCACCATTAGCTGCACTGCATCCTGCACTGACTCTGGAAGTTTCTCTCTGCCCACTCCTATGAGCTAAATTTATTGCTCACTTAACCTTAGGTTATGGTAATGAAAGTAATGCCACTTAAAATTCACACAAGTGGGTTTCAAACCCGACTTCATATGGCATTTGTCACAAAAGCTGTAAAAACGTTGCCCACTAAAACGTACTTCATTAAAAGTTACCCTGAATAGGTGAGCTTTTGTTCCTAAATGATACTTGCTATAAATCTCTGTACCATGTGAGTCTCTGGAGAAGGATTGTCTTTGTCTCTTACTGGTGACAGACACCCTTTAAACCAGCCACATGCTGGGGACCAGAGCGGGGGCTGCCTCCCCCCTAGGGCAGAGCCAGTGTGTGAGGGCTGGGCTTGCAGCTCCAGCTCCTCCTGAGGGTCAGCCAAAGGATGACCATGCCAGTGCCATGCCTTCTCGCTGCTGTCAGAAGCTCACCTCAGCTGGCTCTGCTGGCTCTTTCTGATCACCACAAGGATCTGAAACTGCGACAGGCAGCGTAACTTGCCTCTGAGTGACATTTTCCTGTGAGGGTTAACAGCAAAGATTTCAGACAAAAGGCATCTCTGTCTGAGGTTTGACTAATCTGATTTTCAAGCTAGCTAGGTATGCACCTGAGTACTCTCTCTCAGACCTTCTGCCTCTGCTAACTAAATTTATTGGATCTCCTAGTCCACCAAATCTGTTTTAGGGTCCAATAAAGAAATTTCCACCCCCAAGATCCCTTGAAGCATCACTTCTGTGATGCCAGAAGTAGGTGCTTTACGCGAAGGGAAAGAGTGTGGGTGATGTGGAGAGCCAGGGTTCCTCAATTCCCACAGTGTAACTTTGTCATAGTCTGAAAATCAACTTCTGGATTTAATTAGGAACTCCACCATCACTTGTATAGCACCAGGTGGGCACTCCAGCCCTGTGACTTGATGGAATGATGGTAGGAGCAGGGGAGGGGCCATGTCCTGCAAGGAGAGAACTGGGCAGGTTCTTTCAGCAGCCAAGACCAAACTGCCCCCAGCAATAAGGTGTCTGGGGTTTCGTGCTCTTGGTTTCTCTACTCCTTTAGCCAAGCTTTGCTCTTGCTTATTTATTAAATATCAAACTCAAACCCAGAAAATACTACTGCTCCTTCTTCCCTTATCTTTCCCATAGCAGAGATGTAACTTAAGAGCATATCTAGGAATCAGCTCAGAAACTGCTGGCAAGTAACAAGGAGTCCTTCTTTCCTGTCCTTCTGCCAAATGCACCAGACAACAGGGGGGCATGAAGTTCAGTCTCCTGAACAGCTGCACTGTTCCTTGTCTCCTAAACTCCCAGCTCCCAAGTCAGGAAGGAGATCTCTCCCCACTCTGAGTGCTGGCTTGGGGTGGGGAAAGCCCACAGCTCTGCAGACCCCTCCGGGTGATTGCACAGTCTCCCCTGTCATGCACATCCTCCCGAGTCTCTGTGAGAAATTTGGTCCAAAGTTTAGCACCAAGAGACAGAAACGGTGAAAAATTGTGCTGTGAGGTGAATGGAAATGCGCAGTAAAACTCTCGAAGCTGTTCAAAAGCGAGCATAAAATGCTGTCAGCCCAAGCTGATGGTTCACCCAGCTGCTCGGAAGTTCTACCTGGAATCTAACCTTCCCTCGGATTTTGTCACCTACACCTAAGGCAGCAAGCAAACACCAGCCTAACTGGCACACAACCACAGAGAGTCATGGAAAAGCAACCACAGGGGAAACTCACCTTGCAACTGCTCTGCCTGTCTTCAGTCTGCTCAGGGGCTGGCCCAGAATGCTGGACGGAGAAGGAGTATGGAAAGGAGAAGGATCCTTTGGTATTTCTCCAGTCAGATCCTAAAGATTCGTGAGGAAGGCTGGAGACTCCCCCTTAAAGCTGAACTCCACCTTACCCCAGTATCACATGATGGTACTCTACGGAGTAGCTCCTGAAAATCACACTGCAAGCACATCACCTTTAAACTGCACATCTGGGGGTGGGTTGCCTAGTAATTCCGAAAGAAATGCAATTAAATATTGAAACAAAAGAGGGGGGCTGGGGGGAGAGCGCAGGGAAAAGCTCAGGGAGGGAGACAGTTTCAAATCACTCTGCCTTTTTCATTTTGTCTGCAAGTTATTGCCATCTTGTGGCCAAACTAAAGATAGAAACTGTTGAAAAAGGGACGAGAAAGAGATTTTAAGCATAAGGAGCAAGTTACCGAGTTTGGGTTTGACTTTTTAAGTACAGCTAGCTTCTGGTCTGCATTTATCATGAATAGCTATGACTGGAACAATAAGAAATGTCAAGCTGCTGAAACACCTTGCTGTCTCACAAAAAGCACTGCACTGCTCTACTTCCATGAGCATAAAAGACAGTAAGTTGGGAAGTCTGTGAGAAGTTGCCCAGACAAAAGTGAGCAACACTTTGAAAATGCCTTGACAAAACCTGCAGACTTTAATAGGAGTTTGGATTTCTTGGAAAACTGAAGTTCCCTAATTCTTCCAAGGTTAAAATTAAATTTTTCTGTGTAAGGAGTTGCATGCTCTAACATTCTTACCTTCAGGCATGCACTTATTACATGGCAACACTGTTGTGTCATGAGTAACTCTCAATTGAGAAACCAGGTTAATTATAGCTAAAAAAATCAGTTGCAGATTGTAACATTTTATGTAGAAGGAGCCACAGAGGAAGATTTCAGAACTCAGAATAAGGCTGATATTTACACTGTATTTACAGGACCTCAGCTCAACCGCATCGTAATAGCAATCCTTGATGTAAGAAAGAAAACTGAGGGCACATTGCTAGGTTGCTATTAACCAGTAGCTGTGGTGCTGCTGACGTTTTAAGAGCAGCCACCAGAAGGGAAGTGCAGGCTGCATATAATGCCTCTTAAGAACTTCACTCCTATGTGGGTCATTAGCATGCTTCTGTCTTCAACTGAGCAGAGCAAAGGTAGGTACACCCAGGCAGGGATCCAAGCTGAAGGTCTCACAAAAAGCATATTTCTGTCTGAAGCAGTGACACTCTTCGACATGTACCACTGAGACCTCTCATCGCTATAGATGTGAAATGATTCATCCACACTACAAAAAAAAAAACCAAAAAACCAATATAGGTATTTTTAAGGGCAATAGATGTATTGCTAGGCAGAGAAAAAGCCTTTTTTTGTTATGCCAGAATGTTCCCACTACTTCCCTGTAATGTTCCTACCCATATGATCGAGATGGCTATTAAAAAATTAAAATAAGCATTCTGTGATACAGAATTTTTGTATCCAAGGTATCCAACAGGTATCCAAGGCAGAGATACATTTTTAGGAGCAGTTCAGAATAAGAGACTTGAGTTTACTTGGCAAGTTGGGGAGCTGCAGGGGTGGCTTCTGTGAGAAGACTACGCCCATGTTGAACAGAACCCTTTTCCTCTGACTCCAAAATGGTCCCACTGCTGGCCAGAGCAGAGATTCCCCCCCACCACCTGTGATGAGAACCAAGGTGACACAAGTTGCTCCCTGCAGCTCATGCAGGAATATGATGGAGAAGATATCCATGCCGTGGTCCACGGAGAGGAGTCCACACAGGAGCTGTCTGCTCCTGAAGGATTTGCAACCCGTGGGGTGGACACCATGAGGAAGAAGGAGGAGCAGAGACAACTTGTGATGAACTGACCAGAATTCCCATTCCCTGTCCCCCTGCACCACTCAGAGGGGTGGGAATATAGAACTGTTGGGAGGCAAGAGTGGTGTTGAGGCTAGGAAGACAGGGGTGTAGGGAGTCGTGAATTTTGCCTTTGTTTCTCACCATCCTATTCTATTTTAAATAGACTAATGTATCACAGAGCCATTCATTTACTATCCTAGCAAAATGCCAATTTTTCTGAAATTTCTGAATTTTCAGATACATATGATTTTCTTTCTCCTCCATTTTATCATTATCCATGAGGATCTCCATTTCAGCAGCAAATGAAGTGATTCATAATACTTCAATCTTTAATGGTTAATACACGCATGAATTTCAAACATTGCATAAACATTGGCAAAGCAAACCTCACAATGCCTCTGTTATACCATGCAAATATAGTAACTACCTATAAAAGATCAGAAATAGAGCCTAGGTGTCATTGACCTGAACTCACAGTGATAACAACAAATATTCATAGGGTTATTCACACCGCAGACAGATGCAAGGTCAGGATTTGATCAGTGTTGTGCAGCAATGGAAAAGACTGCCTCGATCCCTAAGTCTTTCAAACACACCTGCTACATATAAATGTATACACATAAATACATCCATCCATCCATCCATCCATCCATCCATCCATCCATCCATCCATACATATATATGTATATATATGTATGTGCATACATGCTATAACCCAAGCCTTGCTACAAGGTTTCTGCTTCACTGTACTATTGTGTGCCCACCCCAGATGACTAAATCATTCGGAGCTATACGAGCCTTCTCTGGAGCATTTCACATGCATGTGAGCACTAATACACACTAAAAAAGAATCCCCCAAATAAACAGATACTGACTCTTTTCAGACTTTCTATTATAGCAGTATAAAATACGCACTGTGCATCAGGTATGCTCTGTAGGAAAATCAGGCATCAGCAGGTCCTGGCTAGTCTGTGCGTCTCCTGTCTCAACACCAAGCTGAGAGCCTCCATCTGGAGCTCCAGGCTCACAAAGATGTCAAATAATTTCTCATAACTCTTATTATACTGATGATGACTGTCAGGACGTGAGAACACTGGAGTAGTAAGATAACCATTGTGTTAAATATTATCCTCTTCCAGGGAACAAATTTTTCAATACATCAAAGGTAGCCTGCTGGAAGACTTTTTGTTTGTGTGCATATGTTTATTTGTGTGAAGGCATGACATTGCAAAAGAGAGTAAATACAATAAACAGAACACAAGTATTTCAACAAAGGAAATAGAACAGCCTGAGTAAAAGAATACAGAAATGCTTTGAAGCAAAAGCATTGAGAAGGGAGATGTTTTCAAAAAACAGACCAAGACATAAATCCATTAAAATTCTTTCTCACTGCAAAACTCAAAAATAGAAAAGATTTCATAAAATGAGGCTGTCACTTTCATTGCAATGTATTGCCATGTGTTCAGACGATGCCATCCTTCTTTAAAACTTAAAATCCTAAGTGAAAGAACACAAGGAGGGTAATTTGTATCTTGTGTTCCATTTAAAACAAACTGAAGTCACTGCTATGGAAATGAATGTAAACACTCTCTGAAGGGTTTTTTAACTTTATTTCTTATTGTTTTTATTTTCTAGTAATGAACAGTGCCATTGAAATACTTGCATTTCACAATACTCTGTTCAAGATAAGGGAATTCATGGTTCTTGGGGCAAAAGTCTCTCATCGGTAGACTAAAAAGACTTTGTGCTATTGAGAATAATTTGAATTGCAGCAAATTCTCTCTTTGGCTAGGAACCAATATATGTTTATTCTGACATAACTGCATCTGACACCAAACATAACAACACTTCATTTGACTGCTAATGTCACAAACCCAAAGAAGCTGCATGAATGATTATGTGGCTAATCTCTGCTGACAGTCTTGCTGCTGCAGTTCCATTTTCAACAATACAGCCAAGCTGACTAGTGTAAATCTATCGATCATATGAAATAGTGCTTAAAGGCTGATTGAGCCATAACCTAAATTATGGCTAAATTATGGTTAAAACACCGAGTCATGTTTTTTGCTACGGCCACACCACTGTGTCCATTCAGGATTCAAACTCCTGCGTGCTCATACACAGGCTCTCATCTGGCTTCTGATGAAGCAAGAATAGGCCCAACACATGATCATCCAGACAGGTCAATGTGTATAACACCAGCCAAAAAATGTGATGACACATTAGGAAGCAAAACTTACTAATTACAGGCTCACCCTTGGAAGTATTTTATTAGCTAACCATCAAGTGTCCTGCCTTTCATTGCAAAGACATCTCAACCATTGCCACCTTTTCAGAAGTCCAAAGCTTGCTGCTTTATGCAAGCTAAGAATCTGTGGAAGGTATGAACCATACAGAAGCCAGACATTAGTGGTATTTTTAATAGTGTTTTAGTAGAATATTTCTGGGCATGATGTGGTTGGGTGAAGAATTTTAACCAACAGAAATACTTTATATGTCACAAAATATCTCAAATTCTGTAGTATCTATGTCCTACCATTTACACTGTTTTACCCATGGCTAGGTGCTCCATTGATAGCAGACTTCTCAAAAACATTAGATTTTGTTTTATGGCAAACTTTGACTTAGGACAATTGACTGCATGTGGTGGAATTCGACGTTAGGTGCTTTAGACCTTTGGTTTTGTGGCATTTATCAGTTCTCATGGATTTCCATTGGAGTTTTGAATCTTCATATCTTCCACAGTTTGTCTTTAGAGGCTAAATTTTGTAAGATATTTGAATGATTCTCCCAAAAGAAAGATACATTTGGGACTGTGGTAAGAAACAGGACAAAACTAACTTGTATTCATATAGCCACAGAGTTTTCTCCTGTATTTTCTGTTGTGTCCTTCTGACCCAGGAATCCCAACCTTCTCTCTCTGATGCACCATTTTCTTTCCCCAGCTCCTCCAGAGGTGGTAGCTTTCATCATCACCATCTCTTACTTCCTCAAGGACTCCTCTATGGTTTCAACAACCCTATGGTGGCTGGTTTCTAGGGAACTTGTACTGTGATCTGCTGTCACTCCTGGTGTTTGATATTTCTAATGTCCATACCTTTTCTATCTCTAGATTACTGATTTTATTATTCATTAGTATTACTGGCAAGAAAAAGGTACACAAACAGTGAAAAGGAAAAAAAATTATAATGCTCTGAATAGTAAATGTCTCTGATCCGTGCAAGTATCAGGGATGAAATGTAAAGACGTAGTTGAGAGAAATCTGGTGTTATTTACAGGTCTGTGGGGAATAAAACAAACGAACAATCTCACACCTGCCAATAGGTTACTGGCTGATGAACACTGCTAAAATAAGACAACCAACAAAAAAAGTACAATGTTTTATTCTTAGAGAAAATTGCTTTGAGGAAGGCATACTTGTCTTACTGACTGCTCCTGCTAAGAAGCACATATTTTCTGAAGGCTGCTTGGGAAACTACTAGGTGACCTCCCATCTTAGAAATGGCTTAACATGATGGTAGGCTGTTTGAAACTTTATGAAGGTACAATGGCATCCCACATAAATCACAGCTGTGCAATGTAAGAAACTTTAATTTCCCACTGGGCTCTGCCAGCAAATTTAGATTTCTTTTTAAAGACAATATCGGTCTGCTGTAGCCAGCAGTTTCCATAGAAAGAAGTAGTGTCTTTAAGACTTCACTCTTTCCAGGAGGGACTTTCCATTTCAAGCAGTGGGGCCAGCAATGTGGGGAGCTCTCCTGGAGCAAGGGAAGTGGGGAAATTCTTAGTCACTCCCATCATGTGTTAGAACCATAGTGGGTTTGTATCTACAAGTCAAAAATTTGCGTGAAAGGCTTCAAAACCATCAGTGTTAGGTGGGAAGATGGTCAAAAATGCTAAGAACAGCTGCTCAGACCTAAAAAGGATTAATTCTGTTCTCCACTGTGACTAACAGGAGAGTTGTGCTAATACGATGAGATGGATTGGCACATCACTTCCACCCGGCGTCTCCCTGAGCTCCACTTGCACATGCAGTGATTCACCAGCAGTGGGTGGTGAATTATGCAGAAGCAGGTGAAAGGAGATGGGGTGAAATCTTCAAAAGAAGATAGGATGAAATCTTCCTTGCCATCCTGAGCTCATCTGCTGAAGATGAAGATTATTTATTCCTGGATTGCTCAATGAGTATTTTTCCAATACACAAGTTAAATAAGGAACCTACATGGACTTTTCTAAGGTTATTTTACAATACGATTCTCCAGTTCTTTTGTCTTTGTGTGGTACAGTCTTTCTAAGGCTGATTATATTGACAGTTTTCTGCAGTGCTGTGTTAATATCAACTGTCAAAGTAGCACCTTGGCAATTGGGAAAGTCATTACATTTGTGTGTCAGATTCTGCCACTTGTGCTCCCAGGGACCTGCCTGTCACTGAGTTCTCCAGTAGCTCTGCAATAGGACTATGATCAATGACTATTCTTGTGCTAGAGGATAACAGCTGGTAAGAACAGCAGAGTTTGTCTTTTCACGCTTTGCACTATGACATACCCGACAATTTTTAGTTTTTAAAATGTTGCCCACATAAGAAAATGCCCTGCTTTCCCACTGTTCAGATAAAATTAAAACCACCCTTCAGATATTTTGCTCTGTAAGAACCGAACTCAGCTCAGCAAGGAAAACTGTTTGGGGGAAATCCATCGCTTCCCACCTGTTCTAAAGTAAAAAATTAAAGGGTGTTCGAGCAGCATAGCTAAAAACCTCCGTAGCTCCTCTCCAACCGAAGCGAGGGGAGCTCTGATCAGCGTTTTGCCTGTCTATGCTCGCACCTCCCTGCGTCCTGAGACTCGCAGAGCGTTTTACCTTTGCGAAATGCCATGCCCCGAGAGCCGGGTGAGGCACTGAGAGCATCCCGTAAGCACCGCCGAGCGCGGGGGTTATTTACGGTCTCGCCGTATTTCCATGGAAACTCTTAGCTGTCGCACCGTGCAGCGCTGAAATACCGGGCTCCAGGGCCGCCTGGAGCAGCCTCCCGGTCCCGCCGAGCGAGCGGCGGCTGCGGCGGCGGCAGCCCCAGCCCCGGAGCCCGGCCCTCGGCGGCGGGCGAGCACCACCCGCGCAAGATGCGCGGCCAGCGCTGGGGGGCTGCGCGCCTCCCCCCGCTGCCTCGGAGCCGCGNGCCCCGCCCTGCCAGCAGGTGCGCGGGGATGGGGGCACCGCACCGTGCCGGGCGGGGGTGTCGCGGCGGCCGCAGGGCGCACGGGGCTCGGGCTGAGAGCGGGTGCGCGGGTTCGGGGGTTCGGGCGCGGAGCGGTGCGGGCGCGCAGAGCGGCTCACAAGGGAGGCGTAGAAGGGCAAAAATAACAGTCTTTCCCGTTTTGGGGGGGTTTGGTGCTTTTGCGAGGCGGGAGCTGCTGTACTCCCTGGAAAAAATTGTAGCCATGCGTTTCAAGTTTTATGTTCTGGCCAACAAATAGCCCATAGTGTTCCATAGCATTTCCTTGGAGCTGAACATACTATCTTATTAGTCGGCTTTTGCATAATTTGAGAAGTTGTATTCTTGTTTTCCAAGATAATGTTGCAGTTCTTTTGGTGAGGCACAGAAATGGGCATACCATTAATGTGTACAAAAATCCTTTTTCCTGGACTTCTGAAGTAATTTCAATCTGTTGAATTCTCCCAGGTTCTCAGGCTAGTTTTTGCTGTTGCATGTTATGAACAGGAGCATCAGAATCAGCAGCTTTTCATCTTTAGCTTGTGTTGTGAACGCAACACTTCAGTGGTTTCAGATTTTGTCTCGGATGTTATCTCAGTCTGTATTGATGCAAGGGCATTATTTCTCATGTTGTAACAACACAACTCTAGTGCTTTCCTATACATTTGGTGATCATGCAGTAACAGCCACTCATATTAACTACTTACATTACTGTTGATGTTTAAAAACCTTCTGTCACCTTTTTTTATGCAGTCTTGACACCACTCCAGTATTACGAGGGCAGAAAGGTTGTACTTCTTATGAATTTACACCTTTTTCTTCCTCCTTGTATGTGTTGACTATGGGGTGTGGGTTTTTTTTTTTCTTTGGGATTATTTGTGAGGAATTTCTGGCTGTTTTTTTCTTCTTTTAACATAGAAAAAGGTCACCCAAGACTGTAAATCGTTCACAGCTATAAAGATTAATTGCCCTGTTACAGGAATTGAACTGACTGGACTATACAAGGACCAGCCAGTCAGGGATAATAGGTATTAATATTGTGGGATATAAGCTCTTATCCATGAATAAACCTTAATATAAGTATCTCATCTAATTGAAGGAACATTTCCTGAAAAAACAATTGCCTTTAGAGGATGATGGTTGCCTGCCTAACTTTTGTGTTCTTGAAAATTTCCCTTTAAATATATAGAGAAATAGAAATATCCAGCCTATTAACTGTCCTAAATTGTGATTTGAGGATTTTGTAATTTAAGTTATAGCTTTAAGTGAAAAAATTATACTAAGTAAAAGATATTAAAAGATGTTAAATTAGCATAGGTTATCTGGTGCCTCTAACTCAGCTAAATGTGAACTGCAATCATTTGGCTCTTATAGTAAATATTCAAATCTACCTGCCACAAAACTGCAATCTCTACGGCCTTGTGCAGCCCAGCCTCCTGCCTCAAGCATTCCACTGAAACTAAAGGAGAGCTGTGAAAACCCACACAGAGCTCACGGGTATGAGCTCTCACAGGTGTAGCTGAGCACAGTGGGGAATGTGCAGTGTGCAGACCAGCATTACAGGACGGGGACCTCATTTGTTTGATGAATAGATGCAAGAGATGAAAGTGATCTGACTTCTGGAGCTGACAGCTAGAAAACCTCCAGCAGGTACCTTCAGATTGACTAAATCTGATCTTGGGAAAAAGGTGCAAGAGCACCCTGGCACAAGAGTGCATCTAGTTTAGAAATACACTTCATATATGAGGAGAAGGTTTTGAAAAGAGGCTGTGTTATTTAATTCTGTTTTTCACAATGGGATTTTCAGGAATTTCCATTTCCCTGAAAGTTACAGCCATGTGCTGCACCAGGATTGACGAACCAACGTGAGGGAGGGTGAGTGAATCTCTGAGAAGAGAAGCAGCTGTTGAAACAAATCAGGAAGATAAATGACGAGAAGTGCACACAGCCCTGTGAAATCAGCATCATGCTAAGATAGGTTTGGGGAATGGAGATCAGTGATATGGGAGGAAAACTTCTGTTTACATCTTTACTGCCACTGGCACTCAGACTGACAGTAACTCGTTTCTTTTTGAGCAGGAGAGCAAGAGATCCACTTGGCATGTTTTGAAATTAGGGGGGA
Source organism: Vireo altiloquus (assembly GCA_013396875.1). NCBI lineage: Eukaryota > Metazoa > Chordata > Aves > Passeriformes > Vireonidae > Vireo > Vireo altiloquus. The sequence goes on from VZRF01010140.1 coordinate 59,270, forward strand.
AAGTCTGCTTTCATTTTACACATCCAAAATGAAAATAAAATTCTCTTTGGGCATTTTGCAAAGGGAACTTGTGTCAGCGCAGCAGTCCTCTACACTGTTATTCCCTCCCTCTCGGTCTTTCTGTCACTCTGAAACTGTGACTGTAGGAAGATTGTACAGGAGGGGTTTCTGTGCACCTCAGACTCTTGTGGTGCCATGAGTGTCTAGCCAGGGTTTGAACAGATCATGTTGTTAATTCTTCCAGTGCTCCTTCCTCATGGAAATGAGGACACATGGTAGGGAAGAGCTCATCTTATCTCTCACTCCAGGCAGAAGGCAGACATAGCACAGAAGGAATGAAGCTGGCAAGCCCATACTGGACTTAAGAGGCACTCCTGCTAAACTTCTTCAGTATTGATGCACCTCAACAAAATATGTCTACTTCAGAAAGCCTGAACATTTGCTTTTTGTTTTTAAAGAATTCTATTAAAACCACAATGAACCCTTCTTCTAAATCCATCCAAAGCAAGAGCTTTATGTGGAGGTGTAGAAATCCACAGAACCTGGCAACAATCTTTCACTTAAACGTTCAAGAAGAACTCAGTAAACGTTAATTTATAAAACATGTTACAGTATAACAATGCATAAAATTTTGTTCCTTGGACCTATTCTTAGCATTATTATATTACCTTGTCCAGGGCAAAGGTGCAAAAGTTATGTAGAGTCACATTTAGGAAACAGAAAGAAATTTCAGCAGATTGTGGAAGTCACCGTGGTACACAGATCATACCATTTTCAGCTGGTTACTAGCAATTCAGAAATTAGCTCAGAAAAAGTAAGTAAAAAACTATTTCCTTCATCAGCAAAGAGTTGTATAAAGAGAAGCCCTCCAAAATGAAAACTTCTAGTAATATTATTATAGAAATAGAGAGATTAGATCACTTACAGAATCTCTAGTCAGCTCCTTTAAAGTTAGTCTAGAGGCAAAAAAGTTAGTCTCACATAGCATTGTTTGTCTACTATATGGTTTTCCACCATTTCATTGGAGACTCGCAGAACTTGAACAAAAATACGCATTAATGCATCTCTGCTCATATGCGCACAATTATAATATTTAGGTTATCTAAATTCATATAATCAGTTCCTAATTCTATTGTAGCTGTTAAAAAGCACTCTAACATTCAGTGAAATTGGCAAGGCTGGCTTCTTTTCACCTCCTTCCAACACATTACCTGCAAGATCTTTATATATATATTTCTACTCTTACTTGAAGGACCTTCCCATCACAATACAGTCAGTGAATATTCTCAGGTTGTTTTGTGGTTTGAGCTTCCCTTTGGCTCAAACCATATCAGTAGGAACACACATGATATGAAGGAAGGAGCACATCCGCATGTATAGAGGGAACCAAGTAATATTATTGCACTTTGAAGGTGCCAGCATGGTACAGCTCACTGAGGATTGCTACAGTCTTGAAGAGGCCTGCCTTTTTTAGGTGACAGATTTAGCCTTCTGCTCTATTTATGTATGCTTTGGGTTTGTACATCTTTTTTGTCTTCTCTTATGTAAGATTTCTAAACATCAAGCAATTTTGTCCAGGACATTGGCACTCTGGGGAATTTTGACTTTGAAACTCTAGTAAATGCATGTGTTTAAGATAAATTGAGGTTTGAACTGAATTCTCATGTCTTGCTGTTTGTTTTAAAGTGAAGATTAATGTATGAAGATTCAGTAGGCAGAATAACTTTGTGCTGAGCTAGATTTAGATGATTTTGTGCTGAATAAATAGCAGTTCACTGAATTTTCAAATGGCTATGTGGACTTTGCTTCCAGTTAACACTGTCCTCTCTGTATTACATCCAATTACTTTAGGTGTTTTTAGGTAGTTTTCCTTTCTGCTTGAGCACCAGTTATACTATATTCAGCACTTAGTAGAAGATGCTGTCTATACACACCACATTAGGAATTTCAGCTTGAGTCACTGATAGTGGATTTCCTGATCCTTTTTGAAAGCTCTCACCTATTTTGTATTAGTTGTCTACTGGCAAGGTAAGAAATACTACTGCAGTTGTTAGCATATGTATTTTCAGGTGCCTTCTTTATAATTTGCAATGATATAATGATTAGGCATCTGCCCAGATGGTGACTGTAATTTCCTTACTCATCTCAATGGGCTGTTATTCACATGAGTAATCTCACCGACTCAAGGTGTATTGCTTTCGTAGCTAACTGTTCCCTCATGGAAAGCCTGACAATATGTTCTGTAGCAAAGCATACCTAAAAAGCAGCATCATAATGCAGACATTTAAATTAATGCTGTTCTCCCACATGAGCATCTAAGTAGGAGGCCTAGGTGTGCTGAACGCGAAATGATAAAACCTACTTAGCTAATTCATGTTGACTTGAAGTTATGCTGGATCTGCCTCACAGTAGAATAACATCATCAGTAATTTATTTTCTTTGAGGTGATACAAAGTAAATTTATGTACTTTTACATTCTGATTAAAATCAATATCATGACTTCTTCAGATGCTAATTAATGCCTTTCTCGTTCTAAGCAGGACTGTAAAATGGATTTAGGATTCAAAGACCATAACAACAGGACACATGCCAAGAACACCTCTGCTACAACAAAGAACTTTTCTGCCTGGGAAGACTATAAGAGTAGTGTTGATGACATGCAGTACTTTCTTATTGGGCTGTATACACTTATAAGTCTGGCTGGCTTTGTGGGAAATCTGCTTATACTAACAGCCCTACTAAAGTGCAAGCAGAAGACAGTAATAAACATTCTCATTGGAAATTTGGCCTTTTCTGACATCTTGGTTGTGCTGTTTTGTTCACCTTTCACACTGACATCCGTCCTGCTTGACCAGTGGATGTTTGGCACTGTCATGTGCCATGTAATGCCCTTCCTCCAGTGTGCATCAGTCCTAGTTTCAACTCTGATGTTAATATCTATTGCTGCGGTCAGGTACCGTATGATAAAGTATCCCCTCTCTAGCAATCTCACAGCGAAACAAGGCTATTTCTTAATAGTGATCATTTGGGCCTTTGGCTTCACAATTTGCTCCCCTCTGCCATTTTTTCATAAAACTGTGGACCTCAGCAAAACTCTGAATTTAGAGGGACTGGAGAACAGGCTGTTGTGCATCGAGTCATGGCCTTCAGATTCCTACAGGATTGCCTTCACGATAGCCTTGCTGTTCATGCAGTACATCCTGCCGCTGGCGTGCCTGACCGCCAGTCACACCAGCGTCTGCAGGAGCATAGGCGCCAGGCTGTCAAACAAGGAAAACAAGTTTGAAGAAAAGGAGATGATAAACCTAACTCTTCACACCTCTAAGAGCACTGGCACACAGGTGCAACCCTCCAGATATTCTACGTGGAGCCGTGCCTTTGGCAGAAGGCACCACAGAAGATACAGTAGAAAGACTTCAAGCGTGATGCCAGCTATTTCAAGGCATCATCAGCATACTCATTCCAGAGATCTCCCAGAAACCTCTGACACAGAAAAAAGCCAGCTTTTTTCTTCCAGTAAATTCATCCCTGGGATCCCTATCTGTTTTGAAATGAAACCAGAAGAAAACACAGAGATCCAGAACGTGATTACAGTATCCCAGTCCATCGTCAGAATTAAGACGAGATCAAGGAGGGTTTTTTGCAGACTGACAGTCCTAATCCTAGTTTTTGGCTTCAGTTGGATGCCTCTTCACCTTTTCCACATTGTGACAGATTTTAATGCCACTCTCATTTCCAACAGGCATTTTAAATTAGTATATTGCATATGCCATTTATTGGGTATGATGTCCTGCTGCTTGAATCCCATCCTCTATGGGTTTCTTAACAACAGCATAAAAGCTGATTTAATGTCCCTTATTCCGTGCTGCCAAATACCATGATTTTATGTGCCCCAAGATAAAGTAAAACAAACAAATATGGCTTTCAAGCCTAGTGGCGTGTACAGCTGTAAATGCTAAATTAGTTTAGTTTCGTTTAGTTAGTCTGACTTGGTTGTGATCAGTAACATTTTTTTGTGGATGGATAGTTCTATGGCTGCATGTATTTCTTGCATTGGGCAGAAATATATGCGTATGTTATATTCTTTTATCTGTTACATGTAGGAAATCATGCCCAGTATACAAAACCAGAAAACCATTTTCATTACCCAAATTGTTGGCAACCTGTACTTTGGAATTATACAGAATATATAATGAGTAATAAATGTGAGACAGACTACTTAGACATATCAGTATTAACTGTCATAAAACTATAATAAAATACCTATCATTTACTAAATAATCATTGTTGAGAGTATTTCAGTGCCAGCTTTGACTGTTTTCTAATATAATTAAATATCTCTTTCTAAATGTGATTAGGAAAATATTTTTCCTTAGCTCTTTGACTCATAGGTCGCAATATCTTTGCAAGATGCTTTACTGCTGATTCCTAGGTTGCCTTATTCCCTGGAACGGGTTTGAGGGTTGTTGCTCTTGCCTTGATTGTTTCCATCTCACTGTATTTATCCAGTACAACCTATTTCTGATTTCGTCAGCCAGTCGACACTTTGGCTTGTCATTTTATGTAGTTTTCATCCAACCTGAATTTATTTATAGTTATGTCCTTATTCTCACAGTGATGACACCTCTGAACCTATTTCTGATCAGAGTAAACCTTCATTATGTAAGCCAATGATAATGGAAAGGAAAAGAAAATGGAAGGATGTCAGGAATTTTTCTCTTCCTTTACCAAAAAGAAAAAGCTTACTGCACTCCATTATAGCTGACCCACTTGCTTTGGAAAGGTATAACAGCTTTCAAATAAACATGTGCATGCGTGCATTGACAGGTGGGAGAGAGGAACCAGCTGAAATTCAACAAAGGCAAGTGCAGGGTCCTGCCTCCTGGGAGGAATGACCTCCTGCACCAGGACAGGCTGGGGCTGAGCTGCTGGAAAGCAGCTCTGTGGAGAAGGGCCTGGGGGTCCTGGTGGACACCAAGCTGTCCATGAGCCAGCAGGGCCCTTGTGGCCAAGAGGCCAATGGTGACCTGGGGTGCATTCGGAGAGCATTCCAGCAGGTCAGGGGAGGTGATCCTGCCCCACTGCTCAGCTCTGGTGAGGCCACATCTGGGGTGCTGTGTCCAATTCTGGGCTCCTCAGGACAAGAGGCACATGGAGCTCCTGGAGAGTGTCCAATGAAGGGCAACAAAAATGATGAAGGGCCTGGAGCATCTCTCTTATGAGGAAAGGCTGAGGGAGCTGGGCCTGTTCAGTCTCAAGAACAGACAGCTGAGGGGTCCTTGTCAATGTGTGTCAGTATCTGCAGGGAGAGTGTCAGAGGATGGAGCCAGGCTCTGCTCAGTGGCGCCGAGCCATAGGACAAGAGGCAATGGGCAGAACCTGATGCCCAGGGAGTTCCACCTGAACATGAGGAAGAACTTCTTTACTGTGCAGGTGACTGAGCACTGGCACAGGTTGCCCAGAGAGGCTGTGGAGTCTCCCTCACTGGAGATACTCGAGAACCAAGTGGATGCAATTCTGTGCCATGTTCTCCAGGGTGACATTGTTTGAACAGGGAGGTTGGATCAGATGTGACCTACTGTGGCCCCTCCAAACCTGACCTATTTTGTCATTCTAGGTGTGTGAACACATGTGCAAACACACAAATACACACACACACACACGCACACATTTTCTGGATCTCCCCTCTCTCCTTTTCTCCTTTTTAGCCAGACCAGCACTTTGGCTTTCAAATTTAAAACACAGGCATCTTCCCTAAGTCATATTATATTTCACAGCACAAATGCAAAGTGCATATATATATACTTACCCACCCCAGATTAATTTAGTAATCCATCTCTGCCCTCAGGATTCAGGAAATGTACAAAGCCTTTGCTTTGAGTTTTAAGCTGTAACACCTCTCCCCAGGTCTAGATGGTGACTATTTCCTTAACTAAGATTTTTTATCCAATAGGCTTTTGTATATAGCTTCAACAGACTGAGAAATAAAGTTATTATTTTTATTAATGGGTGGTTGGAAACAGTCATTGTGCATTTTTTTCCCTCAAGATACTTCCTTTCCAGATAGTCATTAAAGTGAAAGCAGTTATTTTATTTTGAAGAATCATAACTTATTTTTATCACAGTGTTATAATTCTGAGACCTTTTCTCCCCAAGCCATTATCTGCCAAGGAGTTTATTACATGCCAGTGGGTAATAGCTTCTCTCCTTAAAGATTTTTTCTAACATCTAGTTCCCAGTAACACATTGTTCTTTGTTTTCAGTAGTCATATACTTTAATATTTTCTTCCTGGATATTGACTATTGCATTTTGCAGATTATTATCTTATAAAACCCTATAATATGTCATTTAATAGAGTACAAATGATACAGAATAGATACTGCTGAAACAATAGATATTAAAATAGCTTTTTAAATGTTTTAAATACTTGAAAAATATTTATGACTAATCTTAGTAGATAAACTTAGAAAAAAGTTAACTAAATCTACAGTCAGAACACAATTATGTAGCCCTACAGAAATTACTGTAGCTCTTGCCCTATTTCTGTCCACAAATTTTCTCATCATTGTAATGTGTAATCTTATTTATGCTACGCGATATAACCAAATAGTATAAGAGGATAAGAAAGCAGTCATTGTTTCATCTTGAAATATTTCTTCTGACTGAATTTTTTTTCAGTTTACTGTTATCTTCCTTCCTACTTGCTGTTTATTTTCTATACCTTCCTTTCTTTCAGAATTTTAACCATTTTTTAACTCCTACATTTTAGATTGTTATTAATATAAAAATTAGATGTTTATTTAGTAATTTCTCTTTCCAGATCAAATTCTACTCCCTCTGTATGGCAAACAGAATCATGCTAGGACTTGAATAAGGCCTTCCTCTAGTTTCTGAGTTGCACAAAGATTAGTCTGTACACTGGAGATTTTATATTATATCTATTTACTTGGATGAAGTCAATAACTGTGCTCCCTACTCTTTATAATGATCAAAGCACAACAAATCGTAATTTGGCAATAGAGAATTAAATCAAGACAGCTATTGAACTTCTTTAGTCCTGTGCCATATAAATCTGTCATTTTTTAAGTCAATCAATAGTGGGAGAATGTATATTTTCTTTTTATTTATAAAGCAGTCATTAGCCTTCTATTTTGAAATTTCCAAAATGTCCTCGTCTTTCTTCTGAAATGTTAAATAAAAATAAAACAACTTTTCTACCTTCCGCTTTACTTCAACAGCCAGTGTAGCTTGGTCCCAATATCAGCAAGGAATACATATGAATCAGACAGGAGCAGTAGCAAGTGAAATCAAGCATTAGGGAATTCTCATTAGGGAACTTCTATAAAAGGGATAAGAAGCAACTGAACCATCCATTTATCATTTTCCCAGTCTTGAACATAAAAAAAAATAAAAATCCTAAACACAAGGATATTTCCTCCCCTGCTTCTTTACTAGGCCTCATTTGGTCTGAGCTGCAGTAGATGCTCCTGTGGCTTCATCTCCAACAGTGATTGGCAGTGTGGTCTTGTTTCCAACATGTATTGGAAAAATGTTATCTCACCCCAATCTCCAATGACATTTTATCATTCTTATATGTAGACAGGTATATGTGCAGGTACAGATATAGATAATGCACACTTCCTAGAAAACAAAGTACATTAAAATGGATTTTCAAGTAGCACATATAATCAAGTCCTTTAGTCAGCCGAAGCCTATCCCTTCTGTAACTAAAAATCTAAATAAATTGAAAAATAGGAGTTTTATTTTGATAGTATCCACTAAATGCAATCAGGAAACAGCAGCTGCAGATTCATCTATCCATTGGAGTTAGAAGAATGGATTGTATTGGTAGAGTAATTCCTCTCTATTAAAAAAAAAAAAAAAGAAAAAAGGCTCTCAGACAGCTGGTCTTTGTGTATGATGAATGTTAAAAATCTTCAGAAGACTCACCTAACATAAATAGGTTTCTCTAGTTCTTCAAAATATTATTGACAAAGTTGACTTTTTGCAAATGTCAGAGATTAAAATTCACCTTTGCCCCTTCTCTTTGAGTGGAGAAGAAACAGGTGCCCTGGCATGTCCAGGTCACTCCTGAGCCAGCCAGGCCAGTGACCATGGCTGACAGGAGGTCTGCACGGGCTGACACCAGGGCAGCTTTACTCAGGTTGTGGTGAAAGGGTTGGAGCCTCTGTGCTTCCCCACAGTGCCATGGCAGCAGGAGAGCAGGGCATGGCTGCCATGGGCCTAGAGCAGTTGCGGCCTCAGCAGGCAGCACAGAGTTCCTTCCACGGGAGCTGCGTCCCACCAGGTGCCTGGTGGGGTACAGCCAGCCCTGGGCAGGGCTGTGGGGAGCTGGCAGGGACACAGTGGGACAGGAAAACCACATTGATGCTGTACTGGCAGCTGGTGGGCCTGTTCCTGGAGTCTGGAAAGTCTCATGACCAAATGTGTCCTTCTCGGAAGTATGAACACTTGAGAAAAGGGAAAAAAACCCAATCCATTGATCTGCAGATGTGTAAGAAGAGGAGCATAGTCAGGAAAAAAAGTGTTCACTTCCAATGATGATGAGATAGGCTCCAGTTCTCCTTTGCAGAAGTATTAACAAATTATAAAACCCTTCTGTTGTCCACAGGGGTCTCTCAGCTGTTATTGCACTTTTGAAAGAAAAAAAAAGACATCAATATATTTTCACAGTAATCCCATTATCTCTCTGCAGCATACAAGACAAACAGTATTAAACATCATAGTCTCCAGAAAGATGTTTTTCATGAATACTGTTGTGTCCAGGAATTTAAGCCTTTATTTTGTTGAAAGCTAAATTATGCCTATATTATTTGCATTAAAAAGTCCTTGCCAGAAAATAGGTTAGTTCAATCTGGAACTGTTTTACAGCAGTGGCAGGACTGCTTTCCTAGACATGTCACTTCCTTTTTCCCCACGTGACTGGAATAATGGTATAAAACCATGATCCTCATGATTTTAAAGATGATTAGGTAAATTTTTGAACTGTTTTTGACCATATGTCATTTATAATCTCTGAGATCAGGTTCTTTCATTTCATGGGGGTTTTTTTATATACAGTTAAATGCAAAGTTAACAGTTAAAACCTCTTTTTTTTTTGTTTTCGTTTTTGTTTTTTTTTTGTTTGTTTGTTTGTTTTTTGGTTTTTTTGTTTTGTTTTACCGAGAGGGAAAATACATGCAGTATGTAATGAAGACTTCTGCAGTTGCTTGGTTTTGCTCCAATAATTTATGTCTTTCTTATAGGTACATTGCTTAAAAGTTGCCCTTGCACTGAAGGAGGTAGAGATGCTGTTAGTGTTCGTATTCACTTGAAGTGACTTTTCACGGGAAGAGAAACAAAAGAGAGAAAGAGAACTACAAGCAGACCCACACTAACTCTACTTGCCCACATTCTGCCAGTGACAAAGAAATGCATCAAAGCCAGACCCTTCTCAAGTACCTGCCCTGAACAGTGAGTGTGTGACAGTACCACTGAACACTACTCATCCCACAGGTGACCCAGAAGCCTATTGTAAATTTTTTAATCTGAGGAAGTAACAGCTACTGAGTGAGCATGGGTATAAGTGCGCTCAAAATTACCCCTCTCAAAATTAACGCAAAAGCATTTTCTTCCCAACCATTTGATAAAGATAGCTTTGCTGAGATCACTCTGAGTGCATCATGCTGTGCTATTAAGACAATCTGTGTCATCATACTAGAGCATACACTTGGGCCAGTGAGTCTTACCACAGCACCTATTTTTAAATCTCTCAAGCCCAGGGATACTAGAAACATGTGCTCTACCAGGTTACCATGATCTCCTGGCCCCCTTATTAAATTTCATCTCAGTTAAAAAAAAAACCAAAAAACAAAAAACTTAAAAAAGCCTGATACAGCTTGTCCTTGGTAAAAAAATTCTTACAGATTCTGATGCAGTTTGTCAAAATCCTGATTTCCTCAGAAAGGCTGTAACTGCAGGCAGGAAGATGTGGCCACAGTGTGTTTTTAAAAGTTGAGCTATGCATTAAGAGCATAACTAGCACTATTGTTATGAATCTAATATAGCTGTACAAGTGAGACTTTTATTAATCTTGTTTCTTTTTGAAGATAAAATATTGTAAACATTTTTTAAGTCATTAAATTACTTCATTACATGCTAATCTTAGGAAATACTGTAAAACAAAATATTGCTACATTCCAAAGTCCCTTTGAACAAGTATGAATGCTTCGTTTGCCCTTGTAGTCAAATTAAGATCATCCTTTTAATGATAAGGGTTAATAATTGTCCTCTGGGAAGTTATCAGAACAGTGATTTGACGTTTAAGACTGAAGTAGCTTAAGTAACTGCTCTTACATCCAGTTCATCAAATACTTGCTTTGTCTTAGCAGGAGAAGGCTCATATCTGTATCATTTGGATATTATTGGACATTTTTTGAGCAGGAAACATTTACTACTGTCCCTGTGAACAAAATTATTTTAAAGATACTTCTGGTGCAAAATATCTCTAGAGGAGTAACTTTGTGATATTCAAGCAGTTGTTCATCTCTTCAGACTCAGTAGGAGCCACAAAGACACAAAACCCATTTTATGGCAGATCACAAGACCGTTAATTATATTTTTAAGTAATAATCTGTTTGGGTGGGGTTCTGTTGAAAGAAAAATAGATAAACTAGGAGATAAATAAAGCCATCCCTACTACAAGTAGTTTTAGTGCCTCTTTCTACCAGATTTTCATCCAGATTTTCTTATGTTGAACAAGGTGGTAATCTTACTCTGTTTTAATGCCTCATAATTTCCTTGGCCTTAAAAAAACTACTTATTTTGTTGTTTATAAGCCTCAAATTTTATTAGGCTTTCCACCAAATTGGGGTTCATTTAGCGTTCATAAGGATTTTGACCCCTTGGCCAAAGGATTAAGAACCTGCACAAGAGGTCAGAATATAAATTAATCTTTACTTTCTGCTGGTTTTGTATTGGTTTCTTTTCTTTTCTTTTCTTTTCTTTTCTTTTCTTTTCTTTTCTTTTCTTTTCTTTTCTTTTCTTTTCTTTTCTTTTCTTTTCTTTTCTTTTCTTTTCTTTTCTTTTCTTTTCTTTTCTTTTCTTTTCTTTTCTTTTCTTTTCTTTTCTTTTCTTTTCTTTTCTTTTCTTTTCTTTTCTTTTCTTTTCTTTTCTTTTCTTTTCTTTTCTTTTCTTTTCTTTTCTTCTCTTCTCTTCTCTTCTCTTCTCTTCTCTTCTCTTCTCTTCTCTTCTCTTTTTTTTTCTTTTCTTTTTTGTGATGTTAGCACAACTGGGAAAAGTGCAAGCTGTTTACTGCAGGAAAATTAAACTTATTTTTATGTAACTACTGGGACCAAATACAGGCAAAACAATTACGTTTTTCGTAAGACTCCATCAGTTTCAAGGCACATCTCATAAAGGTAATTGTCTGAAGCCTTGATGATACATTCTCTCAATTATTATCCTTGAGTATGAGAACACATTTCAGATAGCATAGCCCCATCTGATCCTCAGTGCAAATCACAATGGGTGAAATTCAGAACCTCATTCCTTCTGCAGAACTAAATTGCAATATGCTCTACTTGAGATTGCTCCTTAAGACCATTCAGGGACTGAGGCTTATTCAGGGCACAGTTTGTATCTTACTGGTTTGGTGGGAGTCCATTCCTCAGAAAAGCTGCTGCAAGGTCATTTATGTCAGAAAAATTAGTTCCCAGGACTCAGGGGCACTTAACACAATCTCCCCCTTGCACATCAGCACACCTGCAGCCAGCAGGGACCCTCAAGTGTTGTTCCTTTCACAGAAGAGAAGAGATGGATGAAAAAAGCAGTGAATGAGACTGAAAACTGGGTGGTATTTGTTTTTCGTCTTGATCTGAAATAGTCTAAAATTGGAGACCTTCCAGAAAGTTGTGGGAGACACCTGTGTGAGACTGCTGGAGAGGGAACAAGGAATCACTTCACAGAGATGAAGTGGAATGAAGAAATCCATCTGTGCAGGACTAGATAATTAATTCAATACATCCAGGATCCTGGAGCCTTACTAATTGTATGGGGGGAAAAAGATTATTTTAAGTCCTTGGAGTCTTATAGTCTGATATGTGCTCTGAACCAAGCAACTTCACTGTGTAATACAGCTCCAACACCAAACTACCCTTTGCTTTTAAACTATTCACACCATTTTTATTGTTCCATATAGAGGTTCAACCCCAGCCAGCAGCCAAGTACCACACAGCTGCTGCTCACTCCCACACCAGTGGAACCAGAAAGGTAAAAGGGAGAAAACTCATGGGTAGAGATTAAAACAGTTTAACAGGGAGAGCAGAAGCTGCACACACAAGCAAAGCAAATCAAGGAATTAATTCATTTTTTCACATGGGCAAGCAGGGGTTCAGCCATCTCCAGGAGAGCAGGACCTCATCACGTGTAATGGTTACTTGGGCAGACAAATACTCCCACTCCAAATATTCTCCCCTTCCTCTTTCTTCCCCCCAGTTTATATACTGAGCATGATAGCATATGGTGTGGGAATGTCCCTTTGGTCAGCTGGGGTCACCTGGCTGTGTCTCCTCCCAGCCTCCCATGCACCCCCAACTTCCTCCCCAGAATGAAAGGCAGGAAAGGCTTCGGCTCTGTGTAAGCCCTGCCCAGCAATAACAAGAACATCTCTATGTTACCACCACTGCATTCAGCACAAATCCAAACACAGCCCCATGCCAGCCCCATACTGGGAAGAAAATTAACTCTACCCCAGCCAAAACCAGCATGTTCCATTACATGGCACAACAGGTCTGATCCTGATTAAAGATTCTGTTGAATTACTACCACAAAAATGATTAAAAAGAATAGCATAAGAAAAAAATTTTTACAACTGTCAAAATGAGAGGTTGACTAGATCAAGAGATCCCTAAAAGGCTATGGGAATACTGTAACATACTGGCACTTGTTCAAATACCTGAAAGACAAAGGTTTCTTTTCCACACTTTGGTGGTTGTTTTTGCGAAATACAACTTCCAGCTTGCCCCCATAAATAGGAACATCTATAAAAGACAAGGCTATACTAAGAATTTTATGACCACCAACAACAAGACACCAAAAAAAAAAGAAAAAAAACAGGCTGGAGAAGGATTTTATGTAAGGAACACAAAATAAATTGATAATGGTTTATTTTCTTTGGTTCTACTACTTACTGCAAGCACTCTAGCAAACTGTTTTCTACTTTCCATGCATGGATTCCATGAGATAATGCTTACAGTAGACTGTAAGTAGAACTAAACCTGTATTTTACAATGGTAAACAAGAACTAAAAATCAGAATTCATTCAACTACTGTTAGAAAAGCAAATAACCTTGCTTTTGATTGTTTACAGCACAAATGAAGACAGCATCTGTTACACTATTAATGCAGTAGCATTCGGATAAGGATTTTACACATTCATTTTTAACAAATAAGAGGTATAGTAAGAGGAGATACAGCCAGGCTGATGCTACGTTTGTATCACTTTATAATTTATTCTTTATGATACATAAGGTTATTTGAAGGATAGCAAAAAATAATAAACAATATGAAAAAAATCCTGCTTCCTCTCTGAAACCTTAACTTCTATTTTCATAAAAGTGCTTAAACCATACTAAGCACCCCAAAATGAAGGGTCTTCATACATCTCAGGGATCTTCTTGGCAATGCCAATAGTAGAGTTCATCTGCATGTTGGTGGTGCTGTTCAGAAAGTTGATTTCTATAATATTTTAGTACTGCTTAACAACAGCCATATTAAGGAAGAAATAAAGCTGAGTTGCAACAGCATCCTTATTTTTTACTTTTTTTCAAAAAAAAAATTTAAGTATAACTGGTTTATTTAAGATTAACATTTAAGGTATCTATAGCACACTGGTGGACAGAACATGATTTGAGCAGGTCTTGCATGAATTTTTCTGTAGCTTCACCTTTTGGTCTTTCTGCTTCCAAGTTCAGTAATAACAGAAGACTGTGAGAGCCCTCTCCTGGTGAACAAAATTTATCTCCCTCCAGCTGCTGCTTGCCAACCAGAGATTCTGAGACAGATAATCCAGCTGTAAAAGAAGATAGCACTTAGAATGTGCTCTCAAGGCTTTTAAATTTATTAATACTTAATTTTAAAAAGTCACAAAACAAAGGCTTTATTTTACAAATACCACCTTACAAAGTGAAGCAGAAAGTCAAGGAAAATACTTCTCAAAAACCTGCTATCTGCAAAGAAATACTAGCTTCAATACACTTTCCATATACCAGTACATATTTTGGATGGTTAAGACTGACATCCATCTGAAGTGTTTTAAATAAAGCTACTTGAAAGATTTGTTCATTAGTGATAGGTATTGAGAAGGTTGTACACACAGAGCCACTCCCCAGATGGTGAATGAATGAGGAAGCAAAGTCTGAAAACCCCATGGCATCTAAAAGGAGCCCTGGGATCCTCCAAGAAGGGCAGTGGAGAGGAAACCTCTAGGCAGGTTTTTTTTTCTCCTGTGTAACCAACTAGAGATGGCCTGTGCTGGGTACACAAGTTACTCTTTCATGCTACCAAAACTGAATTTTTTTCTAGGCATTCCCCTTCACTCTTAGCACATGTATGAGGTAGCCTGCCCACATTATTCATAAAGGGTAGGAGCATATATTAAACACAATATCCTGTCATGTAACTTTCCCTGTTGTATATAGTATAACATATTGTACATATAGTTGATGTTGTTAAATTTTGCACTTTCCTTAATACCTATAGTTCTAACATGAATTTGGCTTATTCTCCTGCTGTGCCCTCCCCTTTCCCTGTAGCAAGCACTTAATTTAGGTTGAAACACTGTCTCTTTCACTTGCAATTGTTCTCCTCCTTATCTTCTTTGTTTGATTTTCTGTATTCATTTTAAGGACACTATGTCTCTCTATTCCACCACTTTTGAGGTCTGAAAAGAATTTTAAGTTCAAACAATCTTAAGTTCAAATCAGACTAAGTCAATGAACTACCAGACTTGAAGCTGCTTGAGTCCAGCTTACTATCTAGATAGCATCTCAGTTCAGAGGCACAGGCATTTTAAATAATGTTGACAAAATAAGAATGCATACATGCTTCAAGCAAAAAAGTTCCTAGTGAGTTCCTAGTTTAAGAGCTTTAGAATATACAGAGGCGACCAAGGGCCTTCCATGGCTGTGGGAGCGAAGAATTAGAGCAGTGATCACATCCCCACAACTCGGGGAGCAGAAGACTCCACACAGCAGTTCCACAAGTGTTTTTCTGGGGAGCAATGATGGTCCAGGCAGCCTGAAATGAACTCACTGATCATTTGCATCAGTCATCTCAGCTGAAAGCTGAGCTTTATCCAGGTTGAAAGCAACCCAGGGAGGTTTATGGGCCTGTTTTTCTGTGCACTGGCATAAATTGTGTTGCCTTATCTGAAGAGTTTGCATGGAGATGGCAGAGGCTGGCTGTGTAGCAACTGCTAGTGGAAGAAATGTTCAGAAAACAAGGAGTTTAATATATGTACTTTGCTCTAAATGTTGGTTAAGGTGTGGTCCGTAGTCAGTGTAGCGAGTCAGAAAAGCTATATACAACTGAAACTATTACACACTGGATAACTTTTATGATAGGCAATTTTCAATCAGTTATAAAAACAAGTGTTTCACAATGTAAATTTTTCTGCTTGAAAAGGGAAGTTCTAATTTTTAGCTAGCACACAGTTGTTTTCCTCAGCAAGAAGGAAAACACAAGCAGTGAGTTATTATGTAGAAGAACCTTCCATGATTTCAGAGACAAGCACTCCCAGTTCAGCTTGAACTAGCACTGCTATCTCTTGTAGAGTTCAAAGAAGCTGAAATACAGTAAGGCCTCCTTATTGAAAAGGAAATGCTTTTATATAAACATGTAGTGTAGATTCCCATTTCAGATGATCTAATACAAGATCTCATCTCCTCTGTTTCTTTTAGAGCAGCAAAGCACATTAACCCTGCTATTTCTAGCTTCAGCTATAAGTTACAATACAGAATAGCAACAAGATATAGGCATCAACTGGGAGAAGTAATGTTTGGAGGCAGAGTAGTGCTGGCCAATTTCATCCCTAGGCTGCTGTAGCTGAAATGTGCTGTAAAGATTCAAAGTGACAGCTGGGAAAACAATTCTCTATGAAACAGACTTAAAGATGATATTTTTTTGTTTCATTCATCACTGCCTTGCTTTTTTTCTACCCTAGTCTTTTCCTTAAATAAACAAATACATTTTTGTCTTTGAATTCATGTGTTTTTAAGGGTAAGCTTAAATTACACCAGTGGGTAGAGGGCTCATTGCATGTCTGGAACTGAATAATTGCAGTGAAATGCTGTACAAAGGAAACCACCTCAGAGCATTTGAATTCTAAGATGGAAACTGGGACATGTATCCTGCAAAGCTAAAAAGATCAGTTTGATGACTTGTATCACTGAGAGAACTCGAGAACTTTCTCTCAGCCATTGACTAGCCTTGCTGTATCAAAAAGGACAGATCACTGATAATACTGAATAATTCCCAAATTATCAAAGGAGCCCTAAGGACCCTAAATTAACATGCCTACGTTGGGGCAAGTTTTCAGAGATGGTAAATGCTCTGCAGACACCACTGTAATCAGGGGCAAAAGAAACGACAAAAAAAACTCAAAGAGAGAATATATTTCTTCAATATGTTGACCTCAATTCAGGAGTGGTGAGGAAAGAAGAGGGCTCTGCTGGCTGCCTCTTGCTTTCTGGAGCTATGCTTACAGTCTTGTCTCATGTGCTTCACAAGCAGGTAAAGCAGGGTGCACATGTTCATTTCCATTTTTCCGCTTTTTTGAGCCCCTGAAGAAATGAACTACAACTGTAGAAGTTTTGTCCTGTTCCTCTCTTTTGCTGTACTACATCTAAGCAGAAATACCTGAGAGTACTTGCCAGGTCTGTGCATGCTTTCTTGTCGTGTCCCCATGTCAGACCACAAGAGCAAGGCCCACAAGGTGATGCAGACTAATAGGAGAACAAGACACAAGGCATGACTCCTCAGATACCTAATGTACCATTTCTAAGTGCAGCCAAGAAATCTAGTTCCAATCCAGTTTATTTAACCTAGTAAAACTGTTTTGGGTAAACCAGCAGAAGCACCAGCTCACCTAGGTAGCAGGTTAAAAAAAAATGAAAAGAAGTTACTTACTTCCTTCTCTAATACACTAAACTCAAAGTTGTGTGTCTCATTCAGTAAACTAATGAGGTGTGTTATTTTAGAAGGGATTATATGAGATGATTATTTTTAATTGATTAAGGTGTAGCAAATAATGTGCCATGCAGTCATTTAAATTAATGACATGCTTTCATCTACAGTCACATGTATCATGCTGATCATCTGTATTTATATAGAGCAGAAGAGAAGACAATCTCTAGCTGATAAATACATCACTAGCAAAAAAGGTAAGTTGGTGAACTTCATAAAAAAGCAGTTTTAATGAAAAACTAGTAGAAACCCCTGGTTATCCCTTTGAATGATACCTACAGAAATGGTCTCTCACATAAACAGCACCTGCAGACTGTAAAGAGACACTATTAATACAGTGCATAATTAATCTGTAAATTAATTGTAAAAAGTATTGCAAAGGTCAAAATCTTTGTGAACTACATCACTTAATGACAACACAACATCACTTTTACACAAACATCTTTTTACACCTGCTAAATGATAAAAGTACTTAATCATGTGATCACAGGCTCAGTTGCAAATTAGTTTTAAAAAACAATGCATGAATAAAATATTCTCTGACTGCCACTTGGAGGTTCTAAGCCACACCAGTCCCTGGTCTGATCCATTTATAAATGACTACAAAATTCCATCTGAAAAGGCTGAAGTTTTAAGAGAACACATGTTAAAACAAACCCCCACCATGTCTGATACTTTCTGATCCAATGTTTACAACAAGCTAATGACAAATGATCAAAAACTGTAATGATGATAACGAATTATTTCTGTGTGCATTTACCCATTCAGTTTCTCTGAACCAATTAAGACAACAATTAGGCAGATATTGTCATAAACAAACAGCTATGCTTCTCATGCTACCTGCCTAACAAGGTCTGTCCAGAGATTTAAAATTTAACTCACTAACATAATTCTTGGTCTAGAGTCAAATAGGGCACAAAGGTACATAATTAGCAGCATTTTTGTCTTGTAGAAACCAGTAGAACTGGATGCCAGTGCAAGAACTGGCTAAACGAATTCATAAAAAATTCTCATTTCTATCATCAATCTATTTCTGAATTCGACTGAGGTATTGACTGTCTAATATAAAACATTTGAAGTTTAATGTCCAGTAATTCTGTTTTAGGAAGCACTAGCCACTGTAACCCAGACTTTCAAATAGGGATAACATGAATAAATCCCTTGGATATTTTTGAAGAAGTTTTAAGTCTGTCACTACCACTAAAAATCTTTTAAAACTTAAAGTTACATGGAAGTGGAGAGGGAAAAAAAATTGTTATCAAAGATCCTGCTAAAACATATTTTTGAAAGTTCACACCACAGCAATCAAGTGTGTATGAGACAAGACAGCTCAATGTTCCTACAAAATTGCTTCATTACAGAAGAAAAATAGCACAAACAAAAAGAAAACAGTTTTCCAAAGAGTGAGCCTTTTGCAGTAGATGATATTTTTCTTTATACCAAGACCTTCACTTCTTAGTGGACAGGCATTTCATACTGGTTCTCCCAATTACAGTATTCCAGTGAGAAGCATCGAGTAATACCAGAGAGCTTCAGTTTGTCTCCCCACTCCCATCAGTGAAATGTACCCACCTGGTTAGCAATGCATCTCTATAACTGAATTGCTCAGCAGAGCATCCAGACCCAAGCTGAGGCGAGTCATCGTGGGCATGGAAATGGCTTTTCATTTGAAATTTATTGTGACTGAGATGTCTTGGTGATTCAAGGAAGCCATAAATCTCTCCTGCCTCCTTGCACTCACCAATAAACTGCAACACCAACCTTGGCCCAGACGCCCAGCTTGATCTCTCCTTCTTACACCTCTGTGAGCATTCAGGTTACATATGGCAATGCTACCTCCCTCTCATGTTCCTAGTTATGCCAGTATTCACTTTAAAAATCCACTTTATTTTGGACTTGCAGACTTCCCCTCTACCATCTCTGAAAAGGATTTTTGCCGTACTCCAAAGCTGTTTAAAATCTGTTCATTACTAGTTCACAAAAACTGCAACCCTAAAATGCGGCTCATAGCATTCATTAAAGCTTTTCTTTTAAAGTGCCTATTTTGCCATGTCCTTAGGTAGCCCTTCTTAAATTTTTCTGTTGCAATAGTGGATGGTAATAGCTCTGGATAAATGGGTTATTATTTGAAGTCTCAGATGACCTGAAAGAACAATTTCATTGTGAAAGCAGCAAATGCCTGATAAAGGGAACTAGTCCCTCGGTGAAGGCATGCTGGCTGTCTCGAAACACCTCCTGGTCTTCCATGTGCCTAAGCAGAGTTTCTAGAAAGATCTGTTCCATGACCTTCTCAGGCACAGAGAAGTGAAATCCATGCAATAGGATATAACACTGAAGCATCAGAAAGCAGAGGAACACTCCTTTCAAAGTCACTCAAATTCTAGTGTGTTGTAAATTTTTAAAAAAAATCATTAGAAACAAGGACAGGTAAATTTTTTTGAAAATCATCAGAAACAAGAATAGCAAGGTAATTTAGCTCCTAGATTCCACATGATGACATGCAATAAAACTGTATCTTCCTGCTCTGTCATTGTTTCACTATAAACTGAGACTACAGTATGGCATGTCATTTTGAAACCCTTCCAATTATCTCCAGGAAATTAAAAAAAAAGAAAAAAAATTGAAAGAAAATCAGATTAACTGCTTTTTCTTTCCATTTTTTGTGGTACCAAATGTACAGTCTGACTAATTGATCTGGTTTGCTTCTCTGCCTATACAAATGAAATTATTTCCAGAAGCTCATTAGGAGTAATAGCTCTCTGTAAACCAAAGGAGGGAAGGGTCAGCCAAACTGGCCTTACTAATCAGAGGAAAAAAAAGTGAAATTCGAATTAATCTATATATGTCTATGCTTACCCACACAATTCATTATTTAACAACAATATTTAATAATTAGTGTGACTTGAGTATCTTGTGCACTTCATGTACCTAAGTAGACACGGAACACTGAGTCAAACTACCAGATCTGGATGTTTTCATGAAAAATCACCAAGAGTTATACAATTAATATGTTTCACAAAAAACTTGTGTTTGGGAGACTTTCTGACACACAAGGCAGATTTCACAATAAATGCTTCTCTTTCTCAGGAGCTCTGAATTTTATTCTGAATATGGTATAAACTCATGGTGTGAATAATTAATTGAAGACTACTGCATCAGTAAAGCAAAGAAAATTACAATGTCCAACACCATGAAGTTATTTCAGGATTCCTGGGGGGCAGAAGTACAGCTAAGTGACTGTACAACTCAGTGATTGAATGGTGGACACTCCAAGATGGGTCTGTTGTCCACAACCTTGCGGTGAATTTCAAAGCTGACAAAGTTTCAAGGTAGACTTGTGCTACAGCTTGAACTTATGTAATTGTGATGCCTAACAGTCCAGCTAGATTTATCAGAGTCAAGGTTATATTTCTTCCCTATATGTGAAAAATAGAAAGCAAAGATAATTTGAAGATACACGGTTTTCTGTTTTCTTGTGTCTTGGAGTGACTTTTGTCTTGGAATATATTGGGAAGTGTGGGACATGGGCATGATGTAAATGGTATGGAAGTAGCTGATACAGTTGTCCCGGATTTGTCTGGGATAGAGTTCTTTTTCTTCCTAGTAGCTGATACAGTCTGTGTTTTGTATTTCATATGAGAGCAATACTGAGGACGCACTGATGATTTAGTTGTAGCTAAGTAGTGCTTACTTTAACAAGGACTCTTCAGTGTCCTGTGCTCTGCCGGTGACAGTGACATGCAAAAATGGTTTTGTATTCTAGACATATGAGTGCCTATCATACTTTTTCAGTTAATGTGGTTTTAGTTGTTTCTTATCCCTGCCTTTAATTATTTTTCCCTCTCCTACCATTCAAAAGCAAAAGGCAAGGTAGAGAAACTAGCATCTTGAAGACATAACTATATTCCCTCAGGAAATAATGTCACCAGTAGCTGCCTTTTAGTTTGTTTAGATCTCAAGACATTTTGAATTACTAGAAAATGCAGAATCTATTTGGTTATTTCTGTACAGTTTTATGTAGTGGTACTTAATTTTAAAAATAATGGGGGCTTTCCCTTTGCTTTAGCCCAAGCCAGCAGAATCATGTTTCCCATGCATGTCATATAACGAGATAAATACTAAAGACCTGAATATTCAGGAGCTGTAACTTGAAATACTGGCTTCAATGAATGCTGTCCCTAAGGAAAGGTAATGTTAAATCTTATTCCACACAAAGAAGCACCAACTTATAAAAGCTGAAAGTTTGGCTGAAAAGTGTTTTGGAACAGACTTTCTGTTGCAATGTTTTGCCTTTTTTCCCACCAGTGTCAAACCAAGAACTTCTGGGCTCCTGGCTTGGCCATGCAGATTACAATTGGTATGATGTGGAATTCTATACTGATGTGAATGCTTCTGAGCTTGCAATCTGGAAGGCCATTTAGCAAGAAAAAAAAAAAAAAACCAACAAACAACAAACCAAACTCCAAACCACCAAGTAAGTAACCTTACACTTAGCATGGCAGAAATATATTCTGGAGACCAGATTGCTCATGAACACTACAATAGGGACTCCAGGGCAGGGAACACGGTTTTTCTGTGTATTTGGAGTCTCTCCAAAATAGATTCCATATCTCTGCAGCAGGGAGAAAGTGGACTGAGAAGCCTGATTTGTGTGACAAGCATCAGAGCCTGATTCTCTAGAATGCAATGTTATTCAATATAAAGACCTTCTATGGAAATGAGTTAAAATTATTTCGAAATTATTTTTATAAATAACTTCCTTGATTTTGTAAAGAAATATATTTTCCTACTTTTTATTCCAGAAACGTTTTGTTTTGGTTTGAGATTCATAATTTCACAGGAAAGGGAACTAATGATTAATAACAACACCAAAGATCAGAGCCATAGCCTATTAGGCATATCACTTAGTACAGCTGTCTTGTAATACTGTGAAAGTGTTTATACTCAAGCACAATTTC
This sequence comes from Vireo altiloquus, assembly GCA_013396875.1. Classification (NCBI taxonomy): domain Eukaryota; kingdom Metazoa; phylum Chordata; class Aves; order Passeriformes; family Vireonidae; genus Vireo; species Vireo altiloquus. The sequence goes on from VZRF01010140.1 coordinate 81,473, forward strand.
TTTTTATCCTGTTTTAAGTACTGTAAGATACACAAAAATTTTAAGTCCCCTGAGGTTTTTTTTCCAAAGTAACTCTTTACACCCAAAGAATACCCACTTTGCAGAGGATGTTATCACATCTGCTGTGTCAGGTCATAGCTAGTGGAAAAATTGCCTTTGGTGGATGGGTGCAGTTATACCACTTCAGAGCTAGATAGGAACAGCTCCGAACATGGAGGCAGAGTTTTACAGGGTTTCATGACCATGATTTAGTGCTATTAAACTACACAGAGGTCACTGAAGGTCTTTGCCTTGAGACAATTTTAGTTTCACACAATAGAAGTGCATTACACAGCAGTCACTGTGGTACACTGTGATGGCTTTTATTCTAATAACGTTCGGTAGTGCCTTAGATCACACTAACTGTTAAGTCTGTGCTCCCAGAGTTTCTTACAATACGATCAATAATAACATAATAATTTTTTCTTTTCTAAATATTATTAATAAGCAGCTACTAGTCCCCCACTTTCTTGACTGAGGCTCCTCTGCCAAAACAAATATTACTATTTAGTAGGGTAAGATCTTTTTAAGGAATAAACACACTATTGAATATGGGTTGTGGTACTACTCAGTCTAAGTGATTTTAGAGATTTTTTTACACTTTGCAGAGGATGAAATGATCCAATGTGTACCAATTACACACACCAAAAGCTGAAAACAATCAAAGCTGGTCATTATTTTCCTATTTTCCTGAGAGGGTAATTCCTTTAAACAGGCACTAATGAAATCATAGGAGAAAAATAGACAACATTAAAGGGACTAAAGAGATAACCAGAATTATTAGGACTGTGGAAGATTTACAAGGAGAAGTTATATTTATTTAAGGAGAAAAGCTAGGTAATCAGCCAAATAAGTCACACAAAATTTTAAAGGATGTAGTTTGTGATACAGGTATATAGCAGTGAGCCTGAACATGTTTATCTAGACTATGCCTAGATTACTCTTGCAGAAACACTTGGAAACTCAGAAGCATGCAGAATATCCACTGAAAAAAAAAAACATTGTAGGAGAGGTGCAACATGCTATACTGCTACAGAATTTATGGGGAATACATGATTTTAAACTGAAAACAGTTGTATACATGCTCATTTAAACTTTGCATAACACTGTGACATGTTTTGACAGCAGTAATGAGAAAGCCTATTCCAAGTTTGAAATAAAAAAGAATTAAAATCAGTATGAACAACAAAATCAGAAATTATTTGTAAACTCACTGGCACCTGACAACACAATATTGGAACTAGAGGAACTGAAGAAAACCTCCTGAGACCTGATGGAATCCCAGACAAGATTAAATTTCTGGAGTCAACTCATCTAAAGCATTATACAATTTGTTCATGTAACAGCCTCAACTGCTGCAGCTACAGGGCCTGAAGATTGAAAAGGACAAGAAGGAAAGAGACCACTCAAACCAGACAGATAGATTAAGAAATTCTATACTGTCACTCAAATTTTAATGAAAGCATTGAGATTTCAATCTTTTCATGTTTTTCTGCTTCACACAGAAATACGATTTTTTTTAGGCTAACTCAGTAACCATCTTCTTTATTCCCAGAGAATTTTATCCTTATTTTTCCATTTTCAGTGCATGTGTAGTGAAAATATCCTGATATATCAAGGATGGGCCTGAAAAATTTATTGGAGAGTAGATTCAATTCGCTATCAAAGAAAAAAGTCACAATAAAATCTCACAAGAATAAAATCGTGAATTTTGATTGCAACTTCACAAATGGGTACATTTGAATGGTTATGAGGAGGAATTCTTCATATGGATGCCCAGACAGGCTAAACAGAGGTCTAAGCAGAGGCAGAAGTGTTTATTCTCTAAGCTTCAGGCATGTTGCCCAGATATACCTGCCTCCACACTGAACTTTTGATCATTTTATCTGAGCATCAACCCAATTGGCACACCAAGGACCCTGAGGGAACTGAGGGTTCCAGAGAATCTCTTGAAAATCTTTGTGTCCTTACACACTCACATGCTGTTTTGGCCTTTCTGGACCAAATTATTCACTGACTGGAATAATTTGGTCCAGAAAGGTGTCGGCAAAACTGAGCATCTAAAGGATCTAGTGCAAAAGTTTTTCTTTGCTTTGCTGAATCTGCCATTTCAGGTTCTTTTCTCCAGAAAGTTTTAAACGAGGACACTTTTACATTTGATGTCTTTAAACTGGAACCTTGCAGAGTATGCCACGTGGCTCCTGTGCTACCATGGACTTGCAAAAGGTGAAGCATATTCTAAGTGTACAGCACACCAGAGAGCCTCTTCAAACCTAAACAAATGAAACAGCCAGAGCGCTCATTTTAAAAGGTTAAAGAGATTGATAAAAGGAGGCTCTGTCAAAAGGAATAAGTGGTCTTCTGCTGTTCTGATTAGCAGCAGGAATCCACTAGGGAGAGCTTGAGTGCAGTTAGAATGGAGACATTAAAAGAAATACAATTGTAGAAGCATTTAGAAAAATTAGGAAGTGCAGAAACAGGCAGCCTGCAACATGATCAAAGGAGCATATTAGGTGTTTTTAATAGTTTCTTGTGCAATATAGATTAGAAATTATTGTAAACCATGTAGGAAAGAGTGAGTTATATAAATAGATACTTCTCTCATACCTTTTCTTAGTTTGTCAGCAGAAAAACTAAATCAGTGCAAAATGCATCAGTATCAATGGCATAAGTAAAATCAAATTTATGGAATATAAGAAATGTAAAGAAAATTTCAGAAAAATGCTAGAAAATCTGGAACACAGGTTTTAAAACTTGCCTTTATTTAAAACTCTCAAGTCATTTAAGCTGAATTTGTAGAAATACTATCTCAGCCACACATGTTTAGAGTCTGTAAACTGTGGACATAAACAATGACATTGAACTGATGGGAATTTAATGTCAAAGCATAAGCCTGACTAAATTAAAAGCAAATGGCATTCTATTTATGAACTCAGAATACAGCAAATATTAAGGTCTGGCTTTAAACCAATGCATGCATCCTCAGATTTGCTGAAGCTCAGTCAGTCACCTAACTGTGACAACAATGAGCTCAGTTGTTAGCTGATTTATTCTCATAAAGGTTGATTTAAAAATAACCCAGGTTATGTATCAGTTTCAGTGCTTTATGATTCTTACCCAATTTATTTATATTTAAAAAATACTGGTTTCATTCATACCCCCACTTCTGTGAGAAGATTTGAAATCTGCATATGCAGAAAGAAACTGAAATTCCTAGGAACATATAATTAATCAGGAAGTTTGCAATAAATATACAGTAAGTGAATCAGGGGGATATATCCTTTATTCATTAAGATAATAGCACATGGAAAAATCACCCATACAAGAGAGATTAGCTCAAAAAATCCACTAAACAACTTCAAGCACAACTGCAATTTTCTATTTCTCCTGTACAGCTTGGTCTTATTCATAACATGGAATATACTCAAGAAACTCTACATGTGTTTTCCACTAAAGCCCTACTACAGATGAATTTCAGACTATGGTAGATTCTTAGTCTGACTGCCCACTGTCCCCTCACTGATAAATTTCCCTTGCTCATTACTTTTTTTTTTTTCTCATTTCTAAATCCAGTTTTTAATTGCTTTAACCTTTAGCTGATTCCCTTGAACTCAGGAAATTTGTATTTTATTACAACTAAGCTAAATGCAATTTTAAATTCCATTCAGTTATAATGCAGTTATAACACGGTAAATGAGATTTTTAAAAATATTCAGAAATCAGTCAAAATCTTATGTCAATTGGTCTAATTCATGACACGTAAATGTCAGAATTCCTGAAAAGCTGATACATGCTATTGTCATTATAATGGGGCCTCCTTCTCAGAATTGTATGGCTACTGTATCCTAAGTACCATACTGCAGTCCCTGCTTTATAATATTTAACCTAATATAGGAATCTAACTGGAATTCAATAGCAAATCAGCTCAAGGATGAAAGAATGAAACTGTATTTAGTAAACCTACTTTATTTTGCATCACTGAACACTGTAAGAAAGACTGTCACAGACAGATATCCCTTTATTTTAACTTATGCATTTGTGTTAGCATCAGTAAAATTAATGCAAAAAATGCAAATTAAGATCCAGTTATTAACATGCCCAATTTGGATTCGTGTGTCTGTCCCTGCCCCTCCCCTCCAGGATAAATACATGACTTAGGAGAACTTACACAGCAATTACTCTGCACAGCTGTCAAGACATTTTACAAAAGATCTTTTGTAAATGAAGACAGTGAAGCATTAAAAAGCAAAAAAAGAATTTTTTCCAGATTACAAATTATTTAAAGAACAAGACCAGACTAGAAAGCAATGCACATTTACAGTGAATACTTTTTGGGTTGTAACTAGGTCACCAGATTAAATGCATCATCACCCAGGGGTCTTATTACAGTCAGTGGCAGAAGAGCAGCTGAAAGGCCCCTCAGAGCTGCCCATTAAATATAAGTATCTCCAGAGTCTGTGTTTCTTTCTTACGGTTCCAATTAAAAATTTACTGTATCCAACAGAAGCTCCAACTTCTGTCCCAACCATGTCCTCCAGCTCAGAAGTAAAGCCAGTTACACATCTGCTTCCCACCTAGCATTTCTCTGTGAAATGAAAACTAGATGGAGACCACATCAGTTTCTCTGTGGTATCTCGATGGGAGTGGCATACCTATTGACATTCCCAGGTATGCATGCTCTCGAGCCTCCACGTGGTTCATCCAAATGAAGAAAGAATCCACTAATTACTTTTTTCATCTTTCATTTATATTGATGAGTGGGGCCCAAAGTCAAATTGTTTTCACTACCGTTTTACCCTATTGCCTGACTTCCTTCGGCATCCTTCAGTTAAATGTGAGTTGCTGGTTCCAAGCAGATTTGAACAGTATTAAAACAGAGCTATTCTCCAGTTCGCTACTGTGATTCCTGTGCTATTTGACAGCATTAAATCTATTTATTTGGATGGACTATTTAAAGTTCCATGCTCAGCTTCCTGTCTGTGACTGCTACATCCTAAATTATTAGATTAAAACCCAAAATTGCTGCTGTCACTGCCTTCTGTAGCAGTTCTGTAAATGTATGAAACAGTTTTATATTGCAAGTGCACAAATAGGTAGTGTTCCAATACAAGCGGAATAAAGACTTTGCTTTAGATAATCCCACTTTCCTTACATATTTTAAGTAAAAGATTTGGGGGCTTGCTGTTTAGGGACAATCTGTAAAATTAGTATGTTTCTTTATATATGATAAGAGTTATTGGTGTCTGAAGAGCAAGAAGTACTAAGGCTTTAAGACAGCATCTCCTTTGAGCCTGTGATGGCTGGAGCTGAACAGCCACAGCTGCTTCTCCACAGGCCTGTGGTGTGGGTGATGAGCTGCTCTGAGGTGTCACAGGAGCGCTGGTGACAGAGATGGGTTCTTTCTGTTCTGGTGAGTTATGCTCTCCTGTAACTCTCCTGTAACTTTAGGTTTTGATTTTGGACTTTCCAGAAGTAGAGGTTGTTTCTTTCTCTTACCAAGGGAAAGGTTGGTTTTCTCACACAGCCTTTTTCTTGACTTTGTTCCATTTTCTTCAGCTCAGCAAAGCTCCTTTGCTTAGGCACCAGTTGTGGGATTTCTTCATCATAATGGTCACAAGGTTCTTGGATTACTTCTATTTTTTCTTTTATCTCAAGCTCACGGGTAGCAGCAGCCCCATTAATTTCAGTAGCCAAAGTGATTTGGCCTGAATTGAGCTTTTTAGCTGCGTTTTCTGGTTTCCTTTTTTTTGCCCCTTGAGACAGAGAGAGCATTGCCTGTCATGCTCACCGAGGTTGGGCGTATTTGCAGTAAAAAGACGAAGCGCAACTGATTTTTTTGACGTGAAAAATTTTTACTACACTTTTCCAGCGCTTTGGTAACGTGTTAGCAATCACCTTAGCTGCCGTCAAGACATTATCCCGTTTTCATTCCGGTCTGGCCTCCGCAGTGCTGCCCCAGCCGCAGCTCGGGGCCCGGGGCGCGGCCGGAACGCCCAGCGCGCAGCCCGCGCCGCCCGCCCGGAGCGCTGAGGCTGCTGCACCGCCGGCCCGGAAGGAGGCTCGCTCGCCATGGTGCGTGTGGCGGGGTCGGGACGGAGACAGGGACAGGGACGGGAGTAGGGGTGCGGCTCCCGCAGCCTGCCCTTCTCGGGACGGCCGTGGCTGCTCACGCGGTGCTCCCGGCCCCTTCATTCCCGCCGGGAGCGGCCCCACCGCGTCCCTTGAGAGGCTTCGGGAGTCCGCGGCGGGTCCCTGTGGGCCGATACCGGCGGTGGCCCGGCCTTGCCTTTAAAAACTGCTGCGTTTCCTCCCGGAGGGGTTCG
>VZRF01010151.1:0-27826 GCA_013396875.1 Vireo altiloquus
CCCTTCCCTTCCCTTCCCTCCTTCCTTTTTAAACTACTTTTATGTTGACCCATGGGGGCTTTTTCAGTCTTGCTTTTCCCCCGTCCCACTGCAGGAGGCAGGGAGTGATCAGGTGGTTGTTTGGCTCTTGGCTGCTGCCTGGGACTGACCTGAAACCTCCAGCTGGAGAACAGACTCTGGTAGTTACTTTGGCGGTGGAAGGTGCCTGAGTCATCTTGTTATTCACTAGATTCATAAATCTATTTTTAATCCTTGGTCATCTCCTGCAGATAATCTTTGGCTTAGAAGAGTTTTTCTGACTATTCATTGTTGAGTTATTCATGCACAAACATTTTCAGAAAAAGCGTGGGATCAATAGAATCAATTATTATAATTAACCGGAAAAGAAAAGAATCACAAGTGATCTAACACTGCAGCAGGGCATATTTTAGTTGGCTGTTAGGAAAGTTTTTATCTCAGGATGGAGTTTACTGTCAATAACAATAAGGAAATCAGTCTGGATATTGATATTGATTCAAACTTTAATGGATGCATTTTAATGATAAACTTTGATGCATAAAATTACCTATTAGTAGACCCTAGTCATTATTAAACCACTACTGGGATTCCCTCTATCCTGGGACAAGGTTTGTCTTCTACGGTGGATTGTTGTATTGCTGTTTGCCACATCTCTTGCATGACCTTGGATGTATCAGACACCCATTCATAAAATCTCTACTTTATGAATGCTTAATAGCATTTTGGGAAAAGATTGTGAAGTGCAGAGGTATTATGATGATGGAAGCTGTATACATTCTAAAGTGATTGTTTTTCTGTTTGACTTTCACTTCTTTTTTCCTCCTGAATAATCTTGGGTTCATTTCTAAGGCATTAAATTGTTGAAGTCACTGGGAGTTTTGCTTGCATAGGGTCTAGTTGACTGAGTAGGCACTGTGAGTGATGAGGGGCTGTTTGGCAATTACTTTTGAGCAGTGTCATTATGCTGAATATCATCCAGACTCAAGGCTATGTCTGACTCATTAGATTTGTGGAACATTTTTTTGCCATGGTATAACGCAGTATTTACATTCAAGCCACAGCTCTTGCTGTCACTCCACTTTAACCACATTGTATCATGTTATGTTATTTTGAGAAAATTTTCTACGATTGTTGAGATAGTCAAGGTCTTGATAAGCAACTGAAGCAGTACAAAGCATTAAAATGTGTACTGTATAATGGAGGGATATGACATTGGTGAATTGTTTCCTTTTAAATCATTAACTGTCCATTAGTGAGACAGTTTAATTAAAGCTTTAAAAGGCTAAGCTATTGCTAAGAATTGGTAAAGAATGACAGTCCTATGGAAGTGGATCTAGCAAAATATTTGCAAGACATATGAGGTCCAGAGAATATGCCCATCTGCTCCTTGAGTTTACCAACAATTTCCCCCAAAAACCCACTATTTGCCTTTTGTCACTTGGTGCAGAATATTTAGAACACAAGGGATGGTCATCTGCCCAGCTGAAAGAAGCAGAAGAAAGTAGATTCTTTTATCAACTTTTACTGAGCCCTAGGGACACCCATCTGGAGCCCTGGGTTGAGATCTGGGCGCTGGAGGGCAAGAGAGACATGCATGTGCTGCAACAAGTCCAGCAAACCTCCACAGCTTTGTTAAGGGCTTGGAGCATCTGACATAGAAGGAGAGGCTGAAAGAGCTGGGTCTGCTCAGCCTGGAGCAGTCAGGGATGACTTTTTCAATGTGTATAAATACCTGATGGGAGAGTAAAGAAACTGGAGACAGGCCCAGTGGTGCCCAGTGGAAGGACATGAAGTAACAAACACCATTCGAAGCACAGGGAATTCTGTTTAAATAGAAGAAAACCAGGGGATTTTACTGTATGAGCAGTCAAACACTGGCACAGGCTGCCCAGAGACGTTGCAGACTCTCTATCATTTGAAATACTCAGACATGACTGGACACTGTCCTGACCAACCTGCTTTAGCTGATCCTGCTCTGACAAGAGGTGTTGAACTATGTGATCTCCAAAGGTGCCCTCCAGCCCCAGTGGTTCTGTGATTCTTTGATTATTAATGTGAAAGACTTTCTCAATATCTGTGTTGCAGATTCCCAGCTGCACTGCAAAAGTGCCTTCCCCATCCTTCCCTCCTGTGTATATCTATTTAATCACTACATATAACATTAATAAAACCTTGGAAGAACCTAGTTGATTGCCAAAAGGGCTGTGAGCTATGAATTCAGTTCCTACTCCTTAAAAGAAGTTCTGGGCATGTATCAAAAAAATTTAGCACTTTGTTATCAGCAGCATAATTTGGATGTACCCAGTACCTGAAATGGAATGTCCATTTCTGGCAACAAGAAAGAAATGCTTCTATCCTTGCTCTTCTTGCCACAGAAGAACATCATTTTATGTCAATTGTGCTGGTGGCTTTTGTGTTACAGACACCTGTCTACTCTGTGCCAGAGAGACATCAAATCATTTTAATTAAATTTTCTCTAGAGGGAAGTTTAGTAGAGCAGGATGTAATTATCCAGATAGGAATTTTGTAAGAACATTGAACTTAACATCCCCTGCTTTGGTTAAAAGTGTCATTGGATGCTTAATGAAATAAAATGGTCAGGGACCTCTGTTTTACTTTTCATCTAAAACACAGCACTTCATTCTGACTCATAAGTACAGATTTAGTGAAGAAACTGCTAACTAATGGACCACCAACGCCACTTCATTTAGCTTTTAGTCCCAGTATAGCGTCTTCATGTCTCATTTGTGAGAGATGTTTCAAAGCACCAGGTCAAGCTTCATATTTTAAGGTAGCTGAACATGAACAAAGTCATGAACACTGTAAGATTTCAGGGTTTTCTTGTGAGAAAACTATGTTTGTTTTTAAATCATTTTTACTTCTTGTAGGAAATTCTTTCAGACTGGGGAATGGTTGTCTCTACTTTTAGAACTTTTGAATGAAACGTAAATCTACTTCCCTGAAACGGAAAAGTGAGGGTTTTTTCAGAATCCATTCATATGCTTATCTCTAGTTAATTTGGGCTGCAGCTTGGGTTGCAAATCAACTTACCTGAGAATATCATTTTGTTTATGCATCTGCAGTTGTCAAGTGATATATGAATTAGGCAAGTACATGCAGAGTAATTGTGTCTCTCAATGCCAATACAAGCTGTCCTTAGAAATCAGAGAAACCATGTTCAGCAAAGAGTTTAGCCTAAAACAGACCAGAAGTTCCTGCAAAATTCTAGGAAATGTCCAGTTGCTCGTGTCTTTCTTTTTGTTTGTTTCTTTTTTTTTTACTTTGAGACAGTAAATTCAATGTATGGTTCAAAGGGCACACCCAAATTTAGCAGGCCAAAACCATATTATCAGAGCTGAGATTGCTGTGATAAATTTGTAAACATCACTTTTTGTTTTGTTGTACTGTCTTGCCATGGCCAATTAGTAGCACTACCCTTGCAAAGTCAGATCAGAAAAGATAGTGTCATGGCTTTGGCAGGCTGGAACCACAGAACTGAAGAAAAAATGTCTTGTTAGATTGGAACTCAGAGCAGATTGTCAGCTAAAAGTGATGCATTCAGCCCATGACTTTTGGAGAAAGAAAGAACTGTACAATAATCAAGTGTTCTAGCCTGTCAAGTTTGGACCATTAGGTTGCATACAGTCCTGAATTGGTTCCATTCAGTCTCCAAACCAGTGCAATTATTAGGGTTTGGGGCTCCCTCTCACATTTGGAAATAAAGTATATTTCTTTGGCAAGGACAAAAAGTAAAGAATGAAGGAAGAAACAATAATAAAGTTTATCAGACTTGGGAAGAGAAAGGAGTTTGGCATCCTTTTTCTTTTCATCTATTTTTGCCAGACCTGGAAATGAACAGAATAGAGGTTAAGGTCAGGTCAAATGTTTCACTTACCTGGGATGGAGTCCCTTGTCAGCACTGCAATATAGCAGAAAGAAGAGCAAATCACCCCAGTTCTTTGACACCATTACGATTTTTTCAGGAAGTCAGGTATTTCCTTGAGAGAGATGTTCCAGATCATTGATGAATCCCAGATAAAAGACAAGAAGACCTCACCTTACTTCTCCTCCTTCTGATACAATTTTCACATCCATAAAGTAGCTCTTGACCCCTGTTAATTTCATGATGCACAGAAAGACATAAGGGACAGAGGTATTTTTTCTGTTTCTGATCTCACAAGAGAACCTGAGATCCTTTATCCTTAGCATGTTCCTTAAGGGCCTGAGTTACATGCATTACCACAGTTAAAAATTTTCAATGTAATTTCGGCACAGATCATAATCAATTACTATTAATTCTCATATCAACATCAGAAAAATCAAAAAGAAAATACATTTTTCTAATAATTCTTCTAAAATTAATTAGTTCTACCTGTACATGCAAATACTGAAGATTTAATGGCATTTCTGACAGATCCCTCTAAGCTGCTAAGCAATTTAGAAGAGGGGAAGAGAGAGAGAGACATGGAAAATAAGAGATTCCTTTCTGAGCAATAGACTTACAAAATATGTCTTGCAAAGAGATTATCACTAAACACAAGGTATTTTAATACTGACAAAACATTCAAAAGATACTGCTTATATTGCTGATAAGTGGCAGTACTTCGTCTCTTTCTTCCCTTCCCATCTAACTTCTATGCATACAGGAAATAGCTGAACTCTTCAGTCCTTTATATTCAAATGAATGTTTCCCACCAAAATATTTATTCAAATGGGAATGGTAGTGATTTTCAGATTCTCACAGGCAGAGTGGAAAAGGAAAGATAAATTACTTTCTCACATTACTTCAGTGTTATTGTTATCATATATTGTGTTCCTTCATTATCTGTCGGTACACAAATCCAAGCAGTGCATAATTTCTGAACCAAAAGTAAAATAGCAAAACATTTTTCAAGATGTTTTCAGCATTTTTAGATTTAGATGAAGGGAAAAATGTGTCTAACTCTGGCTGATAACAGACATTAAAATTCTGAACATATACATAGTCTTGAGGTACCTGAGCAGACAAGCAGTCAAATTCTCTCTTGAGTTCTGGTCCTTTTGTTCCACTCAGGTTACGTAAAATGGAAAGATCCTGAATTTAAGCAGCCATGGATGATAAAAACTAGGGTGGGATGATGGGCTATGCACTAATGATTACCTCCCTCTATACTGAAAAAAAATGTTGTTTTGTGAGAGGATGGCCACTGCAGCAAAACAGTTACACAAACTTATTTCCTGCTCTCACAGTCTAGGCCACCATGGCACAGACGTTTAGGTTATGTAGCCAACTATCAAAGAGAGAGAACTCACCTGAGGCAGAAAGAGATCTATCCCAACACAATTCCCAAGCTGAAGTTTTCCTCTCCTTTTGGCATAGGAAATGTAGATTCATTCATATGAGAAAGGGTGGATGAAAGGAATCAGAATACTATGAAATTAGGAGATTTATGTATTAGTTTATAATTTCAATGATACTTTTAATTGCTTATACTGTAAGCAAATAAAATGAGACGTAGGAAACCAGAGAAAATATGTATATATGAAATAGGCAATTCTTAAATTTCACTTTATGTTTTTGCTGAAGCACAGGTAGGTTCCTCATCTTCCAGAATTTCAGAAATATGGACATCGTTAGATCATTGCTAGCTTATGGAGTTCATTTAATTTGTATTTATATCTAAATTTTAGGCCTCTACAGAGTTCCTAAAACCTTCATTCTTGGAAAATTAAAGTAGAAAGTAAATGCATTTGAGGATTCCAGAAGAGGAACCTGTTTGCCTAAATTTGAATTTAAACAAAAAGTTTTTACAGCAAACCTACCAATATTCCTCCTGCAAACTTCCATCTCAAGGAGACAAACACCAACCAAACAAAGCACCATGCTAGGAAATGAAGCTGAAATTACATGTTTAGGAATTCAGTTGTCACAGAAGAACATTACTTGATGTTATATAGATCAATAGGTCCTGAAGTGACTTCAAAATTAATTCCTGTATTTATAATCTCTTTCCATCGTGGTCTCTAATATGTTTTGGGTTGACTGAGAAAGACATGTTCACAATGAAATGCTTTCTGTTTGGCTTCAAAACCAGCTGCATACATTAAACATTAGACATTTTTCTGAATTCTTTGGGCTTCTTTTAGCATGTTGTTCTGGTATTCTCCCCACTAAAATATAGAAATATCAGAAACTATCACGTTTATTATCATGGTTTCCCTACCTGCCTTTGGAGAAAATGATGCGAAGTGGCAGATGTTTGCTTCTGATGAAACTTAGAGTGTAGCTGTTCGAAAGCAAAGCAATATGGAACATCAAACCGATTTGACTGGAAGATTAGCTCTGATAAATAACCTTAACTACAGCTCGTCCCTCAAATCTGGTGCACTGGTGAGGCCTAAGTTAGGAACCTAATTTTCTGACTTCCTTCAGTAGAAGTTAACAGGTAAATATTTCTGAAAGGCCTTTTCATACATCTAAGATGTGAAATGCCTTTATAATTACCCCCTGTAAAGACAGCCTAAGGGACCAGCTTTCTCTGTCAACTAAAAATGCATGATCAATAATGCAATCTTGGCTGAAAACCTCAGATATCCAGCTGTGACCTGGTTTGTGTTGGTGTTTTTTTCCCTTTTTTGCCTCTATTTCACTTTACAGCTTCAACAGTTTCTAATCTGTAAAAGAATTTTAACTTTCATCTGTAACTATTTGGGCATCTAAATGCTATAGCTTGATACGGACATTGGAACTCCCCAAAAAGCTATATAAAGTACTTACAATTGCAAATGTATTTTACGCTGTAAAATAATCCTTTATCTGTTTTGTTTTCTTTTTTTCTATGAAAAGCTCCAAAAATTATCATAGATCAAGTCCAAAATTTTACATGAAAAAGAATAACCATAAAAAGAGAGAGATTTTCTGGTTTTACTGTATCATGACTTGTAATTTTCTTTTTAAATTTTAATTTCAGCAAATGTTTCAGGACCTAAAATAATTTTGAATGACCTTTATTTTTTCCTCAATATCCCTTTTCAAAACTATTGATCCTCCCAAGCTAAAAGTAGTTTGCAAAAAGGCCTTCCACAGTACTTTAAGTGCTTTCTATTGACCACATCACAGAGACAAAAAATCAAAAACAGCCTCTCCAAATATTTTGCAGTATCTATACCTAGACTACATAAGTTCATAAAATTGAAAACTGGAACTTAAAAATCATTCATTTGAATTAGATAAAGTTAAAATTTAGAATAATCAAGATTTTTGTTCTGTCATGCTTCAGATTTTAGGAAATTCACAATTAAGTGTGATAAGATGGAAAACTCTTTGTAGGTAGGTTGTTATAAAATTTAAATTTTCTGAGGTTTCTGGCCACTCTGAATTCTGCCATGAGCTGGCAAGGGTGGGTGATGGAGCTGAGCTGGATACTTCTGAGTCCCACAGGATTTTCAGAAGCCTTTGTGATGCCTTCTGGTGATGCCAAAGGACTGGTGCCTTAAATGGCTACCTAAAAACAGAGACTAAACAGAAATAGGGAATAAAGGAGGGATTTATTTGAAAGGCCTTCGAAGGTACACCCTGGGGGTCCAGAGGCTCCTTCCTTAATGGATCCCAAGATGAACGACAGGTCATGAGTTCTTCACACCTTTATATGTTTGGTCCATTTGCATATCAGCATAAATTCCCCAATTAAAACTTTAGCTAATGATATAATTTCCCCAAGCTTGCCCCCCCCAAGATGAAAGTTTACACTTTTTGGGCCTAGGACAGTCTGGGTGTCCTTGGAGAGCGACCTGGAGAGGCTTTGTTATGTCTGTGTGAGTATAAGAGAGCAGCAGATAACAACCTACAGGAGCTTCAGAGTTACGCTAGGCATAGTTTCAGGATTTGAAAAAATATAAAGTTAAAACCTAAGGCATCAACAGGATCCAGATCTAATGGGCTATTAGCCCAACTTTATATGACTTCTCTTAAGTTCTGAAATTTCCATTTCTAACTTGAGACATCCTGAAAGGAAACTATACTACAAATTCCCCGAAGCTGTAAGTCCCTGAACAGGATATCCACTGTATCAGCCAGCAAAGAGTATCCAAATTTTTCTCTCCCAGTGTCTCTTTTCCACAAGTAACATTTCAAGTGATAGCAGTTGATACTGACATCTGACAGTCTTCATGGCCTTTCACTTTCTTCACAATCTTATACTTCAGACTTTATACTTCAGACTAATTCAATTTATCTTGTCCATTTTACTCAAACAACTGAAACAGATCTATGGTAAATTAATGTACTATAGATAATTTGGAATGCAGTGTGAGAATTCAATGCACACCAGCACTATTGTATTACCTAAGGATATAAGATTTTAATTTAAAAAGTTAAAGGTCCATAAATCACACTCTATCTACACTTGTCAACATTTCTGACAACCTATTTTAACATCTAGAATTATTTCTCTCTTTATCACATATGAGATTTTAGTTTAACTCCACTTTACCCTAGAAAAGGAATCAGGGAGTCTAAAGTGATCAGAGAAAGGAGGAGAATATTGAAAAAATGTATAAAAAAGTACCAAGTACCCACTGGAGACATTCCTGAAATATGGTGGAGGTACTCTTAAGGTGAATGAGGAATGAGCAAATAACCTGTTTGTGGTATTTTTGTTACCTCAGTTATGCAGATAAGGCTAAGACACATGAGATATAGGACTGAGAATGGATGTGTGCTGCATGTCAGAAAATAGCTGGTGACAGCAACCCTGACAAGCCAGGTTTAAGAAAATCTGTTTTATTTTCCAAAGCTTGGGGGCAAAGTGATGACCTCATTCCAGCTTGGGTGTGTAAACAGCAATTAGAAGTTATTAGCAGCAGGAAAATATATGAAGAGACAAATTAACATCTATTCTGACTCCAGTCTGGAAGGTAGTCAAGGTTTATTATGTTGTCCTCCTTTCTATCTCAAGGGCACACTTTAAAGCCTACAGCACACTTTGAGTTGCCATGGCTCTCTTCCTAACAACTGTAGGAAGTGTAGCTAGTTCAAAGCCACCTCACAGATGTCTTCAATGCAAGAGTCAAACAGACAGTCTTAATGTAAATATGATCTAAAAACCTGCTACAAAGGGTAGGAAAAAAAAAGATAAGGTGTGGAAATTTCAAATAGGGAAACAATAATTTATAAGAACAAATTTTTTTTCTAAAAAATTTGGGGCTAGAACCTCAGGAAGTGAAAAGATGAAAGAGAAGCCTTCTCAGTTGTATTCCA
Source organism: Vireo altiloquus (assembly GCA_013396875.1). NCBI lineage: Eukaryota > Metazoa > Chordata > Aves > Passeriformes > Vireonidae > Vireo > Vireo altiloquus. The sequence goes on from VZRF01010151.1 coordinate 9,257, forward strand.
TGATACTAACAGGAGTTCCAGCCATCAGTGCTTTCTACACTTTGATTAATTCATCACTAAAATAAGCTTATACGTAGAACCAGAATTGTAGGAAGATTTTATGTCACCCAAGAGAAGATTTCATACTAATTCTCCTCATCTGCTTCTCATCCGTCCTCTCTCAGCACACCTTCCCTTAGATGCTATGCATCTCCCTGCAGCCCAACACCATGACTTCTCCCACGAGCATGTGCCAGATATAGTCAACGCAGGGAATTTCTTTTAGTTCCAGCCCCAAGTGGGAGGAATAGGTTTATCCCAAGCAAGAGGTAAAAATGTCTTACCATTTATAAAAAAATTTCTTTCCCTTTTTTATTAAACACTCCAGCTGTGAACTGTTTAAAGTCCTGTCTTCCAAAGCCAGCCATTGCAGCCCACCTGGGTTTATTTCTTGACATTGTCCCCAGCTTTGGAAAACAAGTAAAGCAGTTGTATGCTTCTATCACTTCACACTTCTGCTTTACCCCATTTGGTATCCTCTGTCAGACGATTTTGTGTAGGCATGTGCCTCTCATAGAACTCTTTCTGGGATTTTAGATACTGGAAAATGAAGGAGGGATAAAAATATCAGCAAAGTAGAGATACTACTCTACTGGATGTCTCCAAGCATCAATGTTCTCAAATGCAATAAAGTGACCAATGACTAGAGATGCAACTTCAATGCAGATGATATATCAGCATTTTAACAACACATATATCAAAATGATCAACGAAGGAAATAAAAACATATTAGTCATGGTTTTAACCTACCATTTTTATGAACGACTGCTCCTTACAGTTTGAAAAGTAAAGCATAATTACAGCAAATGCATGATGGTAAGTGCTTTTTTCACAGAGTATACCCTTTCTCATGAATTACTTTCCACTGAATTCTTTTTATGGTGGAATTTATCCCACCTTATTACAACGTTTTGGAACTGGGCAGCTAATTTTAGCCAGCTGAAGAGGAGGTACTTTCAGCAAGCAATTTTTTCCACCTATTTGGGTTGTTATGATTTAGCATTCTGCCATTACACTGCTAAAATATCTTCAAAGGTGCTGAATGGAGGGAAATTAAGCTATTTAATATCATATATGTGTATATATCTAATGCATCAAACTCTTTAAAATTACTACAAACATTTTTTTCATTCTTTTTGGACAGAGGATATAGGGTAAGGAAGTTGATGTCGGCCCCACTGTGGCTGTTGATATGATTCCATGTAATATTCTTGAACCAAGTGGTTTTTATTAAAGTGGACAGTAATTTTGTATTTTCTTCCTCAGCACCCAAGCTCATACCAAATACAAAATTGTCTTTCATAAATTAAAAATTCTACTCAGTACTTTTTTCTTCCTGATCTTCATGTTTTAAATATGTTTAAATTAAAGGCTATGTAGTTAAAGTTTCAAACCATTTATCTCCAACATTAAAAAAATCTTCCATATCTGGTATTTTCAGTCTTAGAAAGAACAAACACAGCGTGATCAAACCACCTCTCACCATTCTTATGGATAATGTAATAGCCTGAGCATTTTAGCAGGTCTGTAACTTTGTTTCTCCAGATCCTGAATGTTTTATAGTGTCCTTTTCAGAATTTTCTTCAATTTTAGTAGTGTGTTCAAAACATGAACATCACTACTGACACAAGTTCTGAGTTTTTCTGCAATAATGTCTTCTACATAAAGAGTTATGAAGTTATATATACTCTAGACATAACCTTGGTCAATGAAAAGTCTAGCCTTACATAAATTGTTCTAATGTAGATGATTTTTCTGTTTCAGTTTACCCCCCTCCTCATTTAATTCCATGTTTATCAAGCAAACTGTATATTATTACTCGGTGTATTCTCTTCCTTTTCTCCCTGCACCTCTTTCCTTCAATGGTCATCTCTCACTCTGAACAGCAAAACTTCCATCAACATTTCAATACTTTTTTTCTCATCAACTTTCATACTGTTAACAGGAATAATCTACTTTCTTAGGTACCTCAAATGTCCAAAAACATGAGTACCTTGAATTTTGTGAAAATAGAATTTTCCTGATGTTGAGTGTGTCCCCCAATATCCTCTCAGGCAATAATATAGAAAAATCAGCTGTGACAGTTTCTGTTCTGATATATATTTAGGATACTCTCGATCATGGGTCAGTTGCAGCCTGGCCTGTTTTCTGTGCTCCTACATGTTCTTGACTCCTGGTAATCTGATCTCATTTTACCCATGTGTGTTAACTGATTGATTTTGATATGTGATCTCTGAGTTGATCACAGGATTGTGGGGCTCTTTGGTTTGGCTTTTTTTTTGGTTTTTTTTTTTGTTTGTTTTTTTTTTTTCCTTCTATCTTACCTTTTAGAGAAGGGAAGGAAAAGAAGATAAAGGATAGTGGATAATATGTCCAGGTCAGAATATTGTCAAAAGTAATGATGTCCACCTGCTCAGATCTCTGGAAGTCACTTAATCCTCATCCACCTTTGTTGAATAATGTGTCCTGCAATATGATGCAATAAATGCTGCAATAATTCATGCATCAATGACATGTGTTGGGATGAAAGGCATCTCGCTGAAGAGCAGTAGGGTGCTCCTCTTTAGCCATTTATGCTCCTGCTACAGTACTTGAAGACAAAGGGAACAGCATATCAATTGATGTAATTCAGATCACCTTCCTTACATGCCTGCCTCAAAAAGGGAATGAAAAAATGGTCCAAGACATCTGTCTTGTGTCTGAAAAGAGCCTCACTGATCACCTTGATCTGGGTACCCAACTTTTAAATTGCTGACTCCAGCCCTGTTAACTGAGATTTAAAGTTGTAGCCTTCAACTAAGATTTCTACTTAGCAAATGATCCACATATTTCCTTCCTGAAAAAAATTTATCTCATTCAGAAACAGACAGAAGTTTTTGGAATAATTTTCCTGTTGAGCTAATTAATGCAATTACCTTTCCCATCCTGACTACTGACATCAAGGCCCAAAGTCAAATACTCTGCTGAGCAGTTCTTTGAGATGTAATAACCAGTCTTTTCTCATCTATTCAGCATCAGTGAGCACCTTTACTTTGGGCTGTGCTGTCAGTGGTCAGAAACCATGTAGTTAAAAAAAGTGATCTCATCCACAATCCAAAAGAAAACTAAGATAAATAAGCATTCTCTTCTCTGAATTGGTCTCAGGTTGTAGTCAGCCTAAAGAAATTACAATAAATTATGGGTATGCAAAAGAGTTGTTCACATTCCAAACTCAGTTAACTGTTAATCATCTCAGCAAACCTGTTGGCTTGCTTTGCATTCTGGTACAATTACACGTGTTAGAATTCCCCTAGGCATGCTGTCTTCACAGGCTAATTTATTTTTATGAACATCCCAGGGACACTGAAGACATTTTGTTGAACTTTGTTAACACAACTTGCTGTCAACCTGGTGCATTAATGAAAATAGTTCTACCTTTCCGATATGCTACCGACATTTAATTTTAAAAGCAAAATTAATATATGCAATGTTATTGTGTCTCTTTCTCTTTTGTAAGCCAGTAAACACTAACTTGGGATTTATTAACTGCTAAAAGCAGTAGACGTTCAATCAATACAGTATACTACTGGCATGTGAATGTGGCAAGAGCATAATCAATCTTTGGGGGGAAATGTAAAACTTAAATCCTGGCCATCTGAGAGGTTTAAAATCTGAGAACACTTCTTTGCTGTTTGAACTATCTTGGGTTCTGTTATTTGGGGTTTTCTGTGTTTAGGTTTTCTTGGGTTTTGAGTTTAAGTTTTTTGTTTGTTTGTTGATTGGTTAGTCATTTTTTCGGTTCTTTCTGGTTTTGGGAGGTGTTCATAAAAGAAAGAATCAGCTAAGAAAGCAAATCCATTGTTAAATTTTGCATGGCAAATTACCATAATCACATCACAAACGCCATGACCACTGCAAAATATAGTGGACACAACAAAATACCATGACCATGTTACCCACGATCTTGAATTCACAACCTCCAATCAGATGAAACAGATTAAAATCTTCATTAGTTGCAGCAGTTCAGAACATCAGAAAGTTGTCATATCTAGTGGATTGTTATCAGACAACATTTGGGTGGCCCTCCAGAAGTCAATAGAATATAAACACTAGCCAGTAGATTATATTGTGTCAAGTCCCATTTGGAAAGCTATTTTCATCTTAAATTCATGCTGTGTTTCCACCTTCAGGATCTCCATATTTTTCTCTTGGAAATCTAGCCTTGTCATTGGGCTTTAAATAACATGAAAATCATTTTTAATAAAATAAGCTAAATAAATATGACATTTTGGTATAAGCATAAAAAATTTCTTTCTGTGTTTTGATTACCACAGGTTAAAAATGTTATTTCAAAATACTCATTAATGGTCCATATTAAATATAAGATGTTATCAGTTCATTTTCTGGAAGACAATATTTTATTACATATGATTATTTTTTAAATTACTTTTATCTGCAGACTGAATGACTATCCTGAAAACTAAACACTTTGTCCATAAAATCATGAGATAAGATTCCTTCTTTTTCTAAAACCCTCAACACACAGGAACAAGCCCTAGGTCTTGAAAGTCAGTATTAGTTGGTCTCTAATGCAATTTTTGGTGTGTTTTTTAGAATTTAAACATAAAAAGTAGAAGGAGAGATAATATTCCTAAAAGTCAGCTGATTAGAACTGAATGAAAAATTTGTCCTGTTGAGTTTCCCATGTCATGCTGCTTAATATTTGGCAGCATCCAGATAATAAGGCCAGCCAATAACGGAGTCCTGCTCAAATGTCTCACTGGCTTGAAGTTTGTTGTTTATTATGAAAGCAAAGTAAGGCTGGTTTTCTGATTTCTTTTTTTTTTTTAAATGCAAAACCTGGCTTTTGACCTAACAGCATGCTAATCATTTGTGATAAGCATCTACTTCCCTGCAGCATTAATGATTTCACTGAGAAATTAAAAGCTTTGGTCTAGACTATCTGATCAGAGGAACTCTCCCACAATGCACCACAGCTGCAGTATTTTATTTATCCCATTCAGGGCCCTACAGAATCAATATGAGTTTCACCCCATTGAAGAGTTTAACAAGAACAGGCATATCAGTATTTCAGCAGTACCTCCGTCTTTCCTGAGTATGTTTTACTGATGAATTTTGAGTTCCTTTTTTTAAAATAATAATTGCCTTCTATTCTTTTCTCTACATAAAATGAGTTTTGCAGGGAAAGGCACTGCTGATCTGCTGGCACAAGCTGTTGAGAACCAGACATGTCTCTTCTTCATCAGCATAATGCCATCTGCCACAGACAGGAAGGAGGAGATTAAAACTGAGGAAGAAAGAAGTCTTCTTTTCCAAAAAGAAAGATGTTCATTAAGTCTCTGGTGATATACATTCATTATTCTCTAGTTCGAGTCAGGGAAACGTTCAGACTGCTCAAAATATAATATATTTCTAGAAAAAGAAATGCATTAATTTTCTTTCCTCTCCATATTGCAATTGATCCATGTGGACTTCTGAAGAATAAGAAGCTTTGAGAATACCGAAAAAAAAATGCATCTAATAACAATTTTGAGACAAGGAACACTAATATGTTTTGTGTTTAAAATATTTGAAGGCATTAAGGAAATGTCACTCAGGTCAGGAAGAATATCAAGAAAAAGTCAAAAGAAACTATGTAGAAGTCCTTTCATATGTCTATTAAGAAAATTATAGATTGACTCTTTATGTCTCGATTAGCTACCTGAATACAAAATACTAAACTAACAAACACAAGATGTGCTTTCTGTTCATATAAGGTAGTGAACGCCACAAAAATATGGAAACTATTTGGATCTTTTTGCATTTTAGTTATGCATACAGGCTTTAACTGAAACAGATCCTCACTGCACTAAAGTTTTGCGGAAACACTCAGCTAGAATAGACCCAAACCCTTAAAATTTACATCAGACTCAGAAATATTAGATCATGAATAAATAAAAATAAGCTTTTTTCTTTATAGACTTTATGGATTCATGCAGAGAAGCAGAAGGAAGAAGTAAAAGGACTTCCAGTCTTTCCTTACAACTGCTCATTTATAAAACCAGAGTATAAATAAGGTTGGTGTTCTTATTGCTACTCTAAGATGTAAAAAACTCATTTAGAATCCCTTCTTGAGCTCTGAGAGCAGGACCACTACATCCGGAGGAACTGGGCTGTAAACCCAAGTGGAGGAAAATCCATCTTTTCAAGAAGGAATCATCCATCTAGCAAATTAATGCCTGCTCAGATGGGTATTTCTTTGAGCAGCGACTTAAGGATACCACTTTTGTGTGTTCACTTTTCCATATACACTGTACAGGGACCCAAAGCACCTAACACACAATGCTGGACTCCCTCTGGGAACCTGGAACGTCAATGTTGTGATATAGCTGTGGTAATGCATGGCAGTACAAGTATGGCCCCTGGCAGCCCTTGCACAAGGCCACACAGGGGAAGGGCAGCAAGTTTAGGCAAAATCATGCCGTGTGCCATCTCTGTGAATTAATCCTTCAGTGACCCCGACCACATAATTGATGATCTCTTTGTAAATACACATCCTGTCATTACTAAGGAAGCTGCTACCTCCTTGTGCCAAATCTAACAGAACATAAAAACACAAAGTGCAGCACAAGCAAGGAGAAAAAGCTAAACTGAAGAGATATCATATCATTGATAATGAGACTGGAAAGTCATATAGTAATATATCTGTCAATACTGGAATGCTCCCAAAAGCATGATTCCTTGTGCTTTTTCAGCACTATACTATGGCATGTTTGAACAGATTTCACTCGCTGAAAGTTTGGCTTAATACTCAGCTTGAAGCTACCTCTCCTTTTTTTCATACCATTATACTTAATTTCTATTAAGATACTTTAAATGAGGCTCTGCTCATGAAGAGCAGAAGAAATTTTGCTCAGGCTGTAGTCTGCACTTCAGTAAAGAGGCAGGAAACCACTGATGTCAGAATACTGAATTATGTCAGTGACTTATTGTTTGTCCATTTATCCCATACACTTTCTTATACCCACTCTGCAGATTTTGTCATTTTAGTTTTGTCTCCCAGAATATATCCCTTATTCATTATTCCTATTCTTTAAATACTAGCTAAATGCTTTCTTTCTTTTCAGTCTGAAGACACTCTAACAAATGAGAAGAAAAGAGCAGGATTTTTTTCTTTCTTTTTTTATCTTTTTTTCCACTGACAGAATTTATTATTCTCTTTCAATGTATTGGCCAACATATTTGCTACCCTATGAAACTCAAGATGAAATAGACAATCTCTCCATATTCAGCTCCATGGGAGTTCTGCTACTGACTTCTGTAGCCAGGATATCAGCTGTTCACCAAGCCTTTCAGTTTTCTACCCAGCACCGAGTATGTGTGAGGTGGATTGTTTTTCATCTATGCATATTACAACAATATTCAGTGGACATTTAAGAGCAAGCCTGCAGATTAAACCCAGGGGCATACTTACAGCAAGTTAGTTAGTAATCTGTAAGGCCACAGGAAAAATTTTATCCCCTAGACAAGGTGATATTATTCAGCATAGCTCATATGGGGCTAATATATCTCAAAAATAATTTATTCATATAGCTTGACTCTTTCTCATACTCCTTTGTCATGTTTCCTCCCTAAATCATTAACATCATTAATATTTCTCATATATTGCTGAAAAGTAGAAAACACACATTATACATAAACTTCATCTTACCTTTAGATGTCTAAATGCCTTTAAAACTGTAGCCCAAACTGATTTATATGCATTCAAAACAGAGAATAAGCACCTTAAAAGGTTGCTTAATATTCATAGCCATGTACTTGTCAATATTTTTTAATGAAAAAATCACAGAAAAATGCTAGGAAATGCTCATTGTGGGCAGACTTTTCTAAATGTATGTCTTTGCTTCTGAGCTACTTGTCTGGGTTCTATTTAGCATCTCTAAAGACTGGGATTTGCGACCTGTGATTAACTGCTCCTAAAGCTGCCACCAAGTAAGATTGAGTGGATCATGTCTTAAAACAACTGACTCTCCATTAATTTTAAGTGAAACTTGCAGCAAGTTCTAAAGTCAAAGGTATCTATGCTGTAGACAACAATGTTATAAGACCTGATTCACAAACCATGTCAATGGGGAGGGGGGAACCCTTGTGCATCAACCCCCTTGTGTGGGTTTGTGAGTGTCATCCTATACTTTCAGTGCAGGGTTATTGGTGAGATAATGGGATATGGATTCCATTTACAGTTTGACATTCTGAAATATGAATATATATCTATATATATACGCATATATATACATATGAAATATGTATATATATTAAAAACTTTATATATATATATAACATATATATAAATATAAGTTAGATATATAAATAACTTTAATTCCTTATTCCACATTTTCCCCATGAACAGTAGGGCAACACTTACCTTTCTAAATCAGATTTTTCTAAGGGGGCTGACCCATAATCTGTGGAAAGTAATTCCGACGTTTCGTATGAACGATCTGGAAGATGTTGTACTATTAACTTGTATTTTCCCTTTCCTTACTTCTGATTCCAATGCCTCTGCCAACATAGCTTAAAAACAATTTTTAAAAGGAATTAAACTTTTACTGAAGTGAATTAATCCTGGACGTTGAGTGGTAACAATATCTACAGAATGTGTTGTTTTCGATAAGTCTGAGTGTAAAGAAAGATGCATTAATGAAAGGAAAACAACTTTTCATGTTCACTGAACAACAAAATATGCAGTAGACTCTCCTTTGTGTTTGATTATAAACTTTTTACGAAGATAAAGCCTTCTGGCAATACATCAAACCTTTCTTCTTGGTTTCAGTCTAACAACTCCAAACCGAGTACTTCTTTACAGCTTCCCTCCACAGTGCTTTTTAGAATGTCCTTAGGTTTTCCTCCAGGCAATGGCAGCTATAGTATGTGCTGAAGGATTTGTCAGTACAGATATTAATACATCATCAAATAGAGAAGTTCTTTTTAACTCCGTGTCAAATGCAAAATAATCATCACTAATACAAGAACTTAGCAGTGTCCTATTTTTTTTTTAATCTAATGCATTTTCATTAATGTAGTTTTCTTATCAAACTTGAGGGATACTGTAACAGACAAACTCTGATGACCTTGGACTGATTCAGCACTGAGCTTTTTAATTTGAATATATAATATTGTCTGGGAATACATCCTCCAAAAGGACAAAATGGACTACAGGACTAATTTTTCTTTTTGTTTTACACAATTAGCTTTTAATTTGTAACTTGTATACTAATTCCAGAATTAATTCTAGCTTTCTAAATTGTATTTTATCTGCACATGTTTAGAGAATGATTCAGATGCACAAAATATTAACCACAGTTGAAATAACAGAATTACAGGCAGTACCAGAATTCTATTCCAAAACTACCCTTCTCTCTATTAAGATTTTTCTCTAAATCTACACAGATGAAACATTACTATCTGAAATTAGTATATTTAATTTGCTTTCACAAATTAAGACCTTCAGGTACTTTAAAAATATATTTTAATTATTCCCTTCCTTGTCCTGGTGAACAGAAAATGTTGCTGTATTCTTTTCTATAATAGTATTCTAAAAGAAAGAGATTTAAAGGATTTTATCTTGTCTATATTGTGGGTAAATCAGAAACTGACTGATAGACAGTCATGTTTTAGCCCAAACATTGTGCAACTTCTGTCATAACTGTAGAGTATTTTCTTAGGTTTCTATATTACCCTGTTCATTTTTATTGTTGTTATTCACAGCATGTGAGTTTAATCTTGCTTCTGATATGCAGCAATGCACCAGGTTTCTGTTTTTCATTTTTCCTAGGAAATTATTTGTGCTTCCCCCTCTCAACACTTCCTTCTCAAGCAAGCTGTAACAGCTTAGACAAGAGATTCTCAGCTTTAAGCCTGGAGACTGGGAACAGAACAGGATCAGGCTTTAGGCTCCTTTTCTATGTTAGAACTGCAGGTTCCCATCCCTGCAAAAGGTATAGCCTATCCACTTCAGATGCTTATAAGCTTCCAAATTTCTGTTCCTGCACTAAGTTGTGTGGTTTGCAGCGGAGGGATGGCCTAGTGCCCATCAATATCTCCCAGCACAGCCTGGAAAATCCCAGTTCCTCCAAAGGCTCTGCCCACCAAATCCAAGGTGATTTTGGGCAAACTATTTTGTCTCATTCTCCATAAGAGAGAGATTGATCTTCCTATACAAAGAACTTTGCTACTTATGGCCACAAAGCCTGGCAAAAAATTTAAAAATGTTAATGGAATTGTCCAAAATTGAGTTTACCAGATTCTACAGAACCTAATAGATTTTGTGTTCTTCCAGTTGTTTTTCAACTTCAGCAAATATATCTTCTTTCCTTTTTCCATTAAGTAGCGAGTAATCTTTGAGGTACTGCACAGTAGGAACAACAGAAAATGAAATAGGCCTTGCAGCAAGTACATAGAATTATTTGGAATAAAATGCAGCATGGTTTGATGAACAGAGATTCAGCCTAGATTGGGTTTGAAGAGCAGTGTTTCACTCTTACTGGGGTAGCTGACCTTCTAGGTAATCTCAATCAAGCCTTATCACTTCTGCTTTCCATTTTCAGACTTTTCTTCTATTTTTGTGAGGTCAGGTCTTAAGGTCAGGGGCACAGACTGACTGTGTCTCCAAAGTATTTAGCACAGTAAGGCTTTAATCACAAATAACTTGCAAAAACATCTATATTTATCTTTACAATCAAATGATTTATTCATGTTTGGTCTAGACAAATCGTACAGTTACTCTTGCATGATGAACAGATATAAAATATGGGAGTTCTTCAGATTCATTATTCTCAGGATAGTCTGTAATTGTGTACTTAGCACTAGCAAGGATGAATATTTTATACTTGCAAGCACTTTAAGTGCATCCCTTCACTTGCTAAAATAGTGTGGTTCACATGAACTCAGCTGAGACCAAAACATGGATATTAGGGCATACTGCACAAGGATCCCAATGTCTAGGGAATTTCTTTAACTTCCAGTGTTAAATAGTCTTTGTTTGTAAATCTTAAAAAAAGTATGTCTTCCTAATGTATTAGGAAAGAGACAAAGGATCTTTATATTGTTGCAAGGAGCAGCTTGTTGGATAGGACCCTGAAGAATGGGTGTTCAAACCTTGTGATGGCCAGCAGTTTTAAATCCCACAGTGTGAGCACGGAGTTAGCAGAAATGTCAATATGAGCTCCATAAAGCAGAATGCCACCAGTGTTCTTGTTGAGGGATAGGAAAGGGGAAATGAGTTTTTGAAAATAGTCATAAATAATAAAAAATGGTTGGCCTATAGCATTTTTCTTAAATTAACAAGAACTTGAACCCAGTATAAAGTGCCTCGAAGAAAACCTGTCCAGTCTTGAGGTATGGGAGTTTTGATCAGGATAGATCAAGTGTGTGAACAATTTTCAGATGCGTAATTTATTTCCTGTTTTGAAAGAAATTGCTTAGCCTTGAAAGGTTTGTCAGGAACATTATCAAGTTTTTTAAGAGTGTTCAGGGAGTTTAGCAGGAAGAAAGCAATACATTCCTAGCAGATCCCTTCCAAACTAAAATACAATTTCATAAAATATTCAGCATCTTTGTGGGCTTATAGTTATACTTATAGGAACCCATTCTCCTAGGATAAGGAACTGAATCTGTTGCATATGTAATGAAGCCATAGGTAATCATGGTCATAACTGAGGGCAGAATCCATTCTTCCTCGCATGAAGCTCTTCTGGGGAACAAAAAAGCAAGGAGCTCTGCAGCATGTCAGAGTTATTATTCAAATTTATGAGCCAGTCACCAAACCGCAGTGCAGCTCCCACATAGGGTACAAAAACATTCATGGCACCTCTAAAAGCAGGACCTTTAAGTCACAGAGGCTTTGGGTTTGCTTTTGAATTCTACTACAGCTCTTACTCCCCATCCCTTTGTGGTGAACTCTCTGGGAACACTGCACTAGTACCACATTCCTATCCCAGCTGGCCCAGGAAGCCTTAAAAGAGTCTGATCACACTGCCAGGAGAAAGGAGAGAGTCTTCAAAAGAAGAGGTTAGATGGTTAGGTCACTAGGAAAAACAAAATGCAAAAAATCCTCTACAAACCAGCACCACCACCAACAGCAACAGCAACGAACAGGAAATCTGTGAGGGGAGAAAAAGGGGAGAATGTATTCCTGTCTGGTGCTTGGTAAATATGAGCAACTGCTCATCAGATGGGAGCCAAGGGAGTCCAGCCTAGTCCAGCTCCACGCTAGACTATGACCAGATGCACAGCATTGAGTGAATCACTTCCATTCTGTTTCCTTTGCTAGTCTTTCATTTACTGATTTTTGGTCAGATCCAGACAACTGAAATATCTGACCTTTGCTTTAACAAAAACTATTTTAATGAAGCTTTCCTCCCTAGCAATGTGCTACCAGCAATGCCTGTGTCACCTTACCTGCTGTGCAGTTCAGCTCTTGGGCTTTATCACCTGGGTAGGAACAGCATCGCCCATCACCCATCTCTGCTGAGGGACCTCCCCCTGAGGGAACCAGTTTGCATCAAACCAGAGGCAGACAAGCACGAGTCATACAGACTCTGGTGAGGCTTTGGTGTGAGGAGAAGCCCAAACCAAAGTGGGAAGATAAACACTCAGCCTTGATATACCTGAGTGGCCAGTGAAGGTGATGGAGGCCCTCAAAGGCTTCCAAGAGGAGTAGAGAATTTCTTGTTTATAGTGAATGAACAGCTCAGGTGAGGGGACCTTGAAAGATCAAGTGCTTCAACCTTTCGTGGCAAAGGGACCCCTCATTATCTAGCACTCCATCCAATCACATCTTGAACACTTCAGCATGGGGTGTCTGTCCCGTCCCTGGGGAGGTTGCTCCAGTTTTCATGGTATTTCCCACTGGCTTTGTGAGAAAGTTGAGATTTTTTTTCACTGCCTCACTATATGCTTAAAATGTGCATCTCTCTGGGGTGTCCAAGTCTGGGTCCCATTATTATCAAGTCTTCAGAATATATATTTTTTCTCAGCATGAATCTGTACTAAAAAAATAGAGTTTTGGTTTCATCTCGGTCCCATAGCTGTTTCTGTAATACAAACAATCACAAACACAAGATTGGGATTCTCAGAAAAGGTTGAAAAAATAGGTTTAAGCTAGTGAAACTTATGTAAATAATGTCAAAAAGGCAGACTGGAAATCTGTGATAAAAATGGTGAAGAATGATATAAGTAAAGGTGGTAGAATGGTATAGGAAGAAAAAAAACCCAAATAGATATTTTTACAAGAGAATGATATTTGAAGACAGGAAGTTTAGCACACATTTCTCCCTTGCAGATCCCTTCTAATGAAGAATGTAAATCAGAAAAATCTGATATTGCTTTGTCAGTAACTCAATCAGAAAAATATAATTTCAGAAAAAAATTATAAAGATGAGAGATAAAATAAAACTTAAGGTATGGTCAAATGGAAAAGAAGATTTGTTTTGGAAAGAAATAGCAGAGTGGCATATGGAGTAACATGCAGTGAAATATTTAGCTACAGTATGCTATTTTTGAAAACTATGTCTTAAATTATAAAGTAAAAACTAGAAGAAAATGACATAATAATTTATTGATAGTTTAAGAAACTTATTTTCAACCCACCCATGGTTATGTGAAGGTGGATGCATCTTGCCAACTAATAATGAGAAATGCTAATAACTCAAAGGAAGATAGATGTGGAAGAGAGACATGAGAAGGAAACTAGGGATTCTTTAGGAAAATTTATAGTTATTATTCATCCGCACTCTGGAAATTTTATAAAATGTTCTATACAGTTCTCCGTATCATGTAAATATGACCATCTGCCAGACATAACCTGCTTTTCCTAAAAATCTATGTATCAGCCTATTCATAAGAAAAATCTCTACTGTGAGAGAAAAATATATATATGTGTGAGTGTAGGTGCATATACAAACACAGACATGTGTTGTTGTCATGCTTCTTTTTTTAATACATGCTTTTACACAGGCATTACCTGCACAAAATTGTGTTATGTGCCTTCCGAGCATTTAGAAAGTTCATTTCCAGGGAGGGCACAAGGGGATCAGCAGAGATATGTAGGAAGTAAAATTGCAGAAAGGAGACAGACGTCATTAATCCATCGATCTGGCTGCCTGGGTCTGCCTTTCTCTGCATTGCTGCCTCCCTGGCAGGCTCGAGACAGGTAGCACAGGAAGGGCTAATGCGATCTGACTCACAATCAATACTAACACAGTCTTGGATGTGCTATTTGTGCTTGCCAGGGTACTAGTTTGGAGACACTACTGGATTATGTTTTACACCTTTTTAGCATCTAACAAGCATTCTGGGCCCCTAACAGAAACCAAACACAGTTATCAGAAGGCAGGGAAAGGCTGGAGGGCTTGATGATGTTGTGATAACAGAGTGAACCTTTGACCTCTCAGTTAATAGTCTAAACCTTGCTTAAATTAGTCATGACAGAGGGCTAAAGTCTGCGCAGGCTTTTACCCTTTAGAATCTCATGGAAACAAACACTCTTGTGGGAATTCAGGCATTTCTAAAATTTGGTCTTCGAACTGAAAAGCAATTAGAAACGAATGGGAGTCTAAACCCTGTTCCTGTGATGAGTTTAGACATGCAAGCACACAGCAAGTGGCATCAGTCATGTCTGCGAGCAACCTCCGTGGGGGTGCTGCAACTGCAGACTTCCTTCATCTTCTCCATCCTCAAAGAGACCTCCCCAGCTGGTGCCACAAGCTGTTGGAAGGCAGAGTGGGACAGTACTGCTGCCGTCTGTGTGAGCTGTGGGTAAAGGTCTCCTGCCTCTGAAAGAAAACACAGCTCTCTCCAAAAGCGCCAAATCCATCTGACAAGCAAGACTCTAAACCACCTTAGAATCATTTAGTGGCTCTAATATCTGTTCACTGCAGAGATTCAGAGTTACAGCTCCCATTTGAGCTACAGGATGCCACACAGACATTATGGTATACAATAATTTCAGATGGCATATTTATACAGAGCCATTTAAGCTCCTTAAAGCACTTCACATGTGAGACATAGGCAAACATTATTTCATTCACTGGTAAAATGAAGTCACCCATTCATCTGAAACACTCTTCTGCAAATCAAGTATGTTAATCTCTAAGAAAAAGTAAAAAAAAAAAAAATGCGGGCAAACCTTAGGAAAAAAAGGGCATGTGTAATCCACAAAAGAGAGATAACAGACTTGTTTACTTCCAAGTGCCTTCTGATAGTATGGGAAAAATTCATCTCTAAAGGAAAAAATCCTTCAAAATTTATGTTCTCTCTGACAATCTGACAAGATTGTCTGCTTTGTTTATGTGTATTTCCCAGTCCTCTTTCTGATTTTTAAATTATTCAAGGTAGGACATTTTCATCAGTTCATACACTTGAGAAAATCTGTCCTGTTCAGGTTTTCTCTTAGTTTCTTTGTAGATCAAATGGTCAAAGTGCACAGATAGAAGTCCTCCTTTAGATTCATCCACAACGCCTCCATCCCCACAGAGATTCTGGTGAAGTTTGTCAGCCCCATTGACTCAAATAGAGCAGAGAGTTGATGCAGTAAATTAGCTGCTAGCACTGCTTTTTGCCATGGGAAGAAGTCTTCATTTGCCATGCTACTAGAAAAATAGAAATAAATTCCACACCGAAGAACAGCTGTCAAGGATGTAAAACCATTATACCGTGTGTTGTGACATAATACAAGAAGGTTATTACCCAGAAAACCCACAGAATAAGGCTCACCAGAATCACGATATGGGCAAAAAACACTTGAAAATTGTTGTTCATTTCTTGACACTACACAATTTTTTACACATCTTGTTTCTTCCCCTGTTGTGACTGACTTCAACATCAGCATTTCCTGACTCTAACATCAGCATTTCCTAATTCTTTCCTGTCTAAGAAGTGACTAGAGATGCAAAGAAATGAGCACAAAGCACAGGTGCATCTGAGGCAACATGGAGTATCTGTGCTGCTCTTTTTCCCTGTAAAAAAGCAAAAGATGTATTTGATTTAAAGAATATTTACTTTTAATGAAAAGAATAAAATGCTGTACATATTCTACACAGTCCTGGAGTATACAGATACCAAGTTTGCCCAGCACAAGCAAGGCAGCTTTGTTTCTCTTTAGAGCTCAGGAAAGAGAAGGTCAGACAAATCAGAATATGGAACATTTGGTTCCTCATTGGCCTCCCTGGTGCTTTTTCCTCTCAGTGCATTTCATTTTCTTGGCAAATGTCTGTGACATATCAGTAAGTCATTTTAGCACTTCTTCATGCCCTACTATTTCAGTTTCAAGATCATTAATAAAACAGCAGCTTGGAAGGTGGCACAACAGGCATTCTAGTATGTGAGCAGGTAGGGTGGCTGTCTGATTTTTTTTCCCTGCTATCAGCATAGTCAGACTTCAGCCTCATAAATAAGGAGAATATAGTCTGTGGAGAGTTTCATATATATATATATATATATATGAAAAAAGCACAGTATGCTTCTCACTGACTAGCTCTGTGCTATTGAATCATCTATTAGAGAAACTTTACCCTGGAAATTCAGGTCTTATAATTTTAAAGTTTTAAAATGAAACCCCCTCAGGCTAGCCCAGCATAAACAATTAGTTGCTCCCTGTTAAACTCCATATCCATAACAGTCCATTTTGAATGTTTCATAAGGTACACTAAGGGATATCATTAGTATGTGAATTTCTTTCACAAAGATCACAACGAGGGCTTTAGGAAGAGAATGCACATATCCAGGGAAGATTGGCAGATGGAACGTCGCAAGCTGCTCGTGCTGAGTTGATTCAGAATCAAGTGAAAGCATTTGAGCCATTTAACTCTACTTCTTTTGATCCTCAAATCTCTGCCTTCATATAATCTTATGAGTGCAGTTTTCTAAACCCAATTTAATATCCTATCTTGATACTCCCTACTGGGTCTTCGGATTATTTCTTTAACTGTTTTTTCTTCTTTTCTATTTTCCTTTTTAAACTTTCACGATTTTTTTTTTCTCTCTCTGTGTATATATGTGTATGTTATTCTAATATGAAAGCATTTGACTTTTTTGCCTTTTAACCTATTTGCTTCTGCCATAGTTCAGGGGTATGCACCATGCAGTTTATTTCCTCATCTATCATTATAGGCAAGTCTGATGCTGCTTCTGATCAGCTTCATTGACTGCTGCATCCATGAGCCTTTACTTGAAATAGCATGAAATGCACACTACCTCCTCATTGATTCCTAGCTCAGAACCCGGCTCTTAAACTTGAAATCTAAGAATATTTACACCCCACACCCCCTTTTTTTTATATAAAGAGATTCTAGGAACCTTAACTGAAATGTTTACCTGCAGATAAACCTTGAACTTACAGTAATCAATAGCTGGAATGCCAATAATGCAACAAAAATAACATCTGTTTCTCTTAATAAGAGGAAAAAAATAAATTGAACCTTTGTGGAAAGTAGGTTTATTTAATGCCATAGCAGGACAAATAATTTGCTTTAGTTGTAGCAAGGATTGTGTTTGAAACAGAAGAAAAATTCAAATTCTAAAGGTTATCCAGGTTCCCTAAATTCACATACTTAATTGCTATGAGAAAAAGTAGGTAGTGATTCTTCGATGGACCATACTGTATGGTCATCATAAAACATTTTCTGTCTTTCTCTGCATGCATTTAGGTAATCACCAAACCCCGATGTAATATTTGAGAATCACAAAGTCAGGAACTTCGTATCAGTCAGGAATTACTGTACTCAAATGCTATGGCAAGCTTTGTAACAACAAAATTGTCCCAAAAGAAATAAAATTGTTATTTATCAGTAACTTTTTCAAATAAATCAATATGTGATGAAATCTGATCCAGTTTATTGTGCTACATATTGATGGAAAGTTCCAATGAGGAGCAGAGCAATGCAAACAATGAAGCCTCTGTCAGCTGTGTTCTTCTTTTGTAGAATTCATCACTAATACCCACTTTTAATGATTTTGGATTTATCCAAAGTATGAGTGAAACTATAAGAACCTCAATGCTAAATCACAGCTTTTTCTATTTTTGGCTGAAATTTTCTGTGGACACTCTTATCTCAATATAGAGTGCTTTTATATAAATCTAGTTAAATTGGAAAGGAATCAGCTTTAAGTTATACCAAAATAGGTCACTTAGGCTGAAATAATAGTGTCATCACTCCTACTTAAAACAAAATAACGAAGGGTGTGAATAACAGCAGATATATTTATTTGGTTTCCATTCAACACATAGTGTTTTAGAGCAGAAGCAGCAAGTGAGGGCTATTTTTAAGATGCCTGCCTTGATAGTAGGAAATCAAAAGTAAAAAGTTTGTAAAAAAGTCCTGACATTGCAGTTTTCACAGAGTGTAGCACTTCTTCAGGTAGCACTTCTTCATAGCCTGAACTGATCACTGGATCAAAAGAGAAATAAAAGAAAGAGAAAGAGAAAGAGAAAGAGAAAGAGAAAGAGAAAGAGAAAGAGGAAGAGGAAGAGGAAGAGGAAGAGGAAGAGGAGGA
>VZRF01010151.1:29354-89209 GCA_013396875.1 Vireo altiloquus
CTACACCATATATGGACAGCTTGGACAGCTGCTGCACACAGGGAAATGGGAAACTGCAGTGAGGAAGCAGCCTGAAACAGAAAGAGGTCTTAGAGTCCCAAGTTCCAAGAGCCAGCACTCCAAAGACATCCTCATCCACTGAAAGAAATCACAGCAGCTGACAAACAAATCTGGGACATAAGGAAGGAAATGAAAGCAGTACAAATGTCAGGCAGCCAGTGACACCAAGGAAAAGGAGATAACTGGAGTAGTATTCATATCCATATTCCTGAAATAACCAATAATCTGCCAGGAGAAAACCCCAAAGGTCTATAGGAATACAGAATAAACCAAAATCTTTAGCTACTGCTCACTTCTGGTATCTCAGTGTTCAGAGAATTTTTATAATACCTGAAATAGAGAAAAAAACTACTGTTGATTGTTACATATGATACAGTAAACATCTATATGTTCAATAAATAGAAATCTAAATACAGTATATAGATCTTTCATAAAGCAAAGCATATGACAGAGTGAATCAAATAATAATTTTTATTCTGTTAGCTTTGGGGAAACTTCAATATATAAAGGAGGAAGGAGAAGAATAAGGAAAATATTCAACTTGTTTAACAAGTGGAGTTTTTTTACAAATATAACCAGGTAGAGTTAAGTAAAATAAGAATACCTTTCCTGGAGAAAATTCCATTGTAACAGCACTTAACCCGTTTTTTTCATTTTTGCATGAAAGAAAATAATAAGACGAAAACCAAAAATTCTCAATGAAACAGAATTTTCTATGTGGAATATTTTACTTTCAGGTGAGATGTTTGCTCTGAGGCAGTTTACCATTAAACATCACCACCCATGACTGCAGAATTTGCTGAAGGCTGTGGTTCAAGAGCCTTTTACCCCAACTCTTGTCTGTAACCTATGTCTCCTGCTCTGCTGTGAGTGAGAAAACAGTGGAGGTTTCCAATGTGAAATGCCTGCCTGTCTACACTGGTACCTATATCTCTATATAGGAGAGTTTTAAACTGCATCATTATGTTCTATCTAAATGTAAAAAAGGTATACACAAACAACTTACCACAAATCAAAAATTATTTATGTGTTATCAGCCAAAAAAGACTATCAGCTTTAGACTGCAATTTAATCTGTTACATATTCTCAAGGAAAATTTCTCTGAAGGTATTTGAAAAAACACTGAATTGTCTGAGATATCACATTCTTGGGTTCTTGCAACAGCTTATATGGTCTTTCAAATACTGTGGCTTTTTGTTATCCTCAAAGTTACAGTTATATTTAAAATCCCATTAAATCCAGGCAGTGTTTCCAAGTTAAGCATTTTCTCTGTCTCAATTGTCCTCTCTTTAAAAATTAAGTTAATATATTTCAAGTTATTAACACTGTCAATATTTTTTTCTTTTTAGAATAAAAGTATTTTAATTTAAAAATTACTAAAACTGGTATAGAAATTTTCTACCTCTTCAAAACTAGGTTCACAATAAAAAGAAAATTTGAAAAGCCACACTGATCCATTAACACTTCAAAAGGCTAAGCAGTGCCAACAATATATGTCACTCAGTCATTTCCCATTTATTAATTACAATGACAAATCCTTAACAGAGGATTAGAGAGAGGAAACTTTTGATTAACTGTTAAACAAAGATCTGTTAAAGGTCTTTGTTTCCTAATATTTTAATCTGTAATTTTAATTTGAGACAATAATTTCTCATTTTACTAAAAACAAAAAAAAAGTATATTTTTTTTCAGTGGAGCACCCCACTATCATCATTACAGACAGATTAGCAGGCACAAAGACAATACAATGTGAATCAGCTCTTTGATTTATATATATATTATATATATATTTCTGGAGTCACTTTTCTTCATAGCATCTTGCATGGTTCTGTCTTTCGGACTTTTGACCAAAGTGGTGATGGATTTTGGCAGGGTTTTGGCACTGGTTTGAAGGCTGAGCAAATGGCTGCTTTCAGCCAGGGTTAAACCACTTCTTCATAATCCAACCCACCAATTTATCCTTCATTATTTTAAGGGTTTTTTAAAATTGTTTTGTTTAGGTTTTTTAATTCACTACCATCCACATAAAACATCTACAAAATGAAACCTAAATTAAATTCCTGCTCTATGAGAGAAATGTGAATAGACAAATGTGAACAAAAGGCAGAAATTCAAAGAAAGCTAGTTCATACCACCAGAAACAGGCATCCTAAGTTTTCAGTCAAAAGGATACATTTTCTGCATTGCTAAAAAGCCCCCCAAAATTAGGGTATGTTGCAGTAATCCAAGTAACAGTAGGAAAAATATGGATAAGAATGGCAGACTTCATATAGAAAAGGAAAGATCACAAACTAAGCAAACCACAGATAATAGAGCTTTTTATGGTGTTAACAATAATACCTTGAGCCTTTTTTGTTGATCTTATTTCTTTATTCTCATTTATTTTCATGTGAATATATTTGAATGTGCACATGTTAAGTTGTTAGTTATAATACTTTCTGCAGTTTGAAGTTTTAGCATTTTCTTTCATACATGCAACTCTGCCATTTCATGAAAGTTTTCCTATCTTTCCAAATAAATACTGACCTAGTTTAGTGTCTGAAGGTCAATAGTAACAATCAGGAATTACACAGCTCAGCTTTACAGTGCTAGGGAATGCTAAAATATATATTTCTATATATTTCTATATTTATATATATATTATATATATATTTCTCTTTCTTTTCATTTGAAGTGTCGTTATCAAATGTAATCTCCATTTCTTCCATTTTGTTTTGGTTTACCACATATTTTTTAACTTCTACTCACATATAGAGCGCACTGAGACCTCCTCAGATAACGATGACATTCAGAAAATGTACATTTTATTTACCAGATCTACTACAGAAATATTTTCAATATTTTTAACTATGTGGAGGCATTCTGCATGCAGGCAGCTTTGCACTCTTACTCATCTCTTCTACTCTCTCATTATCTAAAACAATGTTAGGCAAGCAGTTTATTACCTCCACATTTCTGCAGCCTTCCTCAGAGGTCTCCTCATCTCTTATCATTTATCTAACAACCAGCAGACAACTTCCACATGTTACTTGAACTATTATGAGCCAACACACTCCATTTGCTTAGTTTAAGTGCTAGAATACAAAATACTTTATTTATTTTCCTGGTTTAAGGTATTTCACACAAACATGACTTGGCACTTAGACTCCAGGGACCATACCTACAAATTAAGTAGACAAGAGAGGCCCTTAACTGGGATTTGGCTTATTGAGATGAAATGTGGTCATTGGCAATAGTCCAGATTCCCCACACTTTGCAATATCCTGTGAAAAACAGACAAACAAATGACCAAACAAAAAACAAACAAAACACAGTTTAGCTGGCTTTTAGCACATATGGAGACAGCTCCAAGACAGCAAGCACAAGCCGTTGCCTTGGAATAGATTTTCTGGTTCAACAAGGATTTGACTTTACTGTAAATGTAGCTCTAGAAAATGTCCTTAAGAAACCTAAGGAAAAAAAATTGTTTACAGTTAAACTTTTATTTTTCTTCGCCATGATTTTAAAATGCTACATTTGTCATACAGTGTACTGCTTCTTTCTTGGTAATTTGGACAGGATGGTAATGATTCATAAAACAAGCTGCTACTAATGCTCTGGAGGGTATATACATGTTTTTGTATTAGTTTTGTAATTTCTTCTAGATGAGGTAGACAAGTTCTTAGCTTCTATAGATACAAAATCGGATATTAAATATTAAAATTGCCAGTAATTTTGTAGCCTACTGTGGGCAATTAAACCATGGTGCAGGTTTTAATGACTCAGTCTCTCTACCTTGATTTACTTACAGATGATAATTCTGGTAGATGAAAACAGATCTGGAAAAAATGACTCCTTCAAATGAAAAAGTAGAGCTAGACCTCTATGTTTAACCTTTTGCAAACCTTGGAAATATTTCAAAATGACATTAGGCTAAATCTCTTAAAATTAGTTAGCATAAATTCTAGTATTTTGGGGGATTGTCCTTATTGAGGTGGGGGGATTTTGTGTGATTCTTTTTTGTTTGTTTTTTCCTAAATCAGTGTGATACTAAGCAGTTCCTATTTGAGCTACCATAGGGACTTTGCAAATGCTGAAATTTAGATGTGTCATGTCTTCATCCTCTTTCAGGTCTAGCCTAAATTTTTTATACATATTGTATTTCTTGATATGTAGAAAGTTCCCCTTCCTGACTTCTAAAAATCTGAAAAGAAAAATGCAGTCTTCTTCTCCATTGATCAGAACTCATACAGCATGTCAAAGTCACTCAACTTAGGAAACCAAACATTTTTTTTTTCAATAACACACAACAACAATTTTGTTATTTTTGTTTCAGCAATACTTTAGAATAATATATTTACAAATAATTTTATATATTGATTTTGAGTGCTACTCCGGGACAAAAAAGAAAGTTTGATGTAAGGAATCCTTATATCATATATACAAATATCTCTATTATATAGTCAAATGTGTATGACTATTTACGATTGAGCAAGAAACATGTTTTCTAAGATTTTCACAAATATCTTTTTATATTTGAGGAGACAGATACCACCTAACAGAGAATAATATGTATGTCCAGGTCATCTCTTACTTTTTCATATAGTTCTGCCCTCTGCACATGAGGTACTTTTGCAACGATATAATGACATCCATAAAGAGAGTTGTTCCCTTGCGCCCACATAATTAGGAAAAGTCCCACAGCTAACAAATATCATTATATTAACACAAAACCAATGAGTGGGCAGGGTCTATTGAAGCATGAATCTGCATTTAGATGTGTTTTTGAGCATAGATGGGTCAAGATGGAAGAAAAATGTTCCTATTTTTTCTCAGCTCACCCTTCTTTCCTCATCAAAGACAATCACCCAAGCAATCCGTTGGAAAGAAAACTGCATATCTGGTTACCCCTCATTAAAATGTGATAAGTGAAAACCCAGTAGTGTTTTTTTTTGTATTATTTTTACATAACCATTGTTTAGCAGGCAGGTTTAAGGGAGCAGTTATTTCCCACCTAGGGCAGAGTGATGTTCAGACCCTACCACCTCTGTCCAGCTCAGGTGCAACCTGTGCAGCATATCTGGCCTTGGCCTGACTGTGCTTATTCTCCAGCTCCTGAAAAAAGTGAAACTTATAAAGAATTATTTAGCTTCCTTCCAACCAGATAGTTGAGATCCCAGTAGCCATTGACCCTGGGTCGCTGGGAATTAAATTTACACCCCGGTATGGTATGAGTGGGAATTACACTTCTTGTGGGCAGCTGTCAAAACAGCCCCTAAGAGAAGCTGCTTCATACCACCTTCTGCATCATTTGGCTCTGCCAACCCCTGCAAGACTTTGAAAAGTAGCTGCTCTAGAAACTGTGTTTTCTTCTGTTTGGATTTTTTTTCTCTCTTTTTATTATTGATCTTTTCTTTCAGGTTTCTCTGCATGTTTGTTGGTCTTTTACTTTATATATTCTCTTTGACAGACTTCAGCAGGCTTTTTTTTAGCGCATTTATTTAGTTTGTTTTCTTTTGCCTTCCTGTCTGCTCTTCATCTCCATTCTCCTGGAGATGCATAAGAGACTGATCACAGTAAAGTTTGACTTAAATTTTCCAACATGCAACAGGTGCGGAGGTTCAAAACCAGGCAAAACTTACCTTCCCATCGGTATTTAGAAGAGAAACTGAAGCAGTTTAAGCAGATATCTTCAGAAGAAAATGTTTTTAAAGTATCCTATACTTAGATTAATAGATATGCCAAGTCCAGGAGTGTGTAATGTTGATAAAATTAAATTGCATTAGACTCTTCTGCTCAATAAATCCAACTCATACTCCCTTGACATGGGCTAACTTTAAAAAAAACAAGCCACTCTTCACATGTTCTAAACATTCAGTACATTTTAAACCTGGCTTCTCTTTGTAAATTGTTCTTTTTCTGAGGCTTTGTATGTTTTTGTAAAGGTTTCATTAAAAGAAATAAGCATACACATATTAAAAACACTAAACCCTTCTATTCATTTCCTTATTATAGCATTCAAGCACTTTGTGGCATTGTGCCTAGTTTGTATTACTAGGACTAGGTTTTTGCAAATTAAACTCTTTCAATTAGTGTTTCAGGAAGCAATTAAATTGTCTAAAATGTATTAATGAATACATTGAAATCTGGAAGAGTACCCTTTTTCTAATACTTCCATTATTAATGCACCATCTGTTTTGTTTTGTTGCCTCACTAGTGTACAGTTTCAGTAACCTCATGTCCACAGGAGACAGTATTCTCAAAAAGAAAAGCCAAGAAATTTAAGCTGATAAGCTGTCTTAATTATACAGTATACATTCCGAATAATTTTACAGATACAATAATCAAGGATGACTTTTTTCCCCTCTCTTTTTTGAATGTTCTGTGAGGCAAAGTTCTCTGAATAACTCTGGGTTTGATCTCTGTTTTCTCACAACAATAAAGACAATTAAATATTTGGCTTCCGTATCTGAGGTTATTTCTATAGCAGTCAAAGAAACTATCTTTTGCACAAGGACATGTACAATAATGACGATTAGGGGCATTCGAGTTTTCATTAGAGGAAAGGCAACAGACATCAGATGCATTTTGGGCATTATTTGTGTAGAGTACTTGAAAGAATTTGAGCTAATCGAGGTAAGGCCATGTGTATCCCCATCTGTAGAGCGCATCCATAAAATATCCTGAGGTGATGACTTAAAAAGACACATGAAAAATATTAATTCATTCAGGCTGCCAGAAGTATTTCTTTCTCTTTTAATGGTAGGAGTCATCTCATTTGACCTTAAACCAAGCTAAAGTATCAGACAGTTTCAAATCTGTTTTAAAAGGCACAGATTGCTCCCTTATACCCTTGTGGCACTTTTGTGGGGTGCAGGGTGAGATGATGCACTGGATGCCCTTACAGTGGGGGGCAGAGCAGTCATCGCCCTTTCACTCCAGTATTGAACAGCCAATTTCTAAGGATAGGAAGCAACTTCAATGTTTCCAGTCCCACGATAGCTAATCCTGAATATGCATTTAGCTATGGAGATACTGAGATACATTGCTTCATCTTTCCTGGCTGTGTTTGAAACACAATTTTTTTGTAAAACTGCAAGTTTGCAAAATCTCTCTCGTGACATATTTTTGTGGGCCCCCCAGCCGTTTCTGCAAAGAACCCAAGTCATATCTGTTGTTCAGGATGAAGGCCCTTTCCATTAAAAGATGAGGCAGGCCAGTTGATGGCAGAAGGCAGGTGCAGGGATCTCTTTGGAAACAGCTAGACCTTAGACATGAAAGAGCCCAAATCTAGGCAATTTCAGAGGACAAGCTTCAGTGTGCATTTCAAGCCCAACTTTTCAGAAAGGCCAGAGGTGATGTCCATCAGGAAGGACTGGCAGTGAGGGGTATTATTTCAGTTGGCACCTCTGGTTTCTTGGGTTTAATGTCAGGGGGGAGTTTCTTATCATTTGCTGGTTCATCTGCCAGCTGAAAGTCCCCCACCCTACCCAGGAATAAAGAAAGCAACATAGATTATGTGTGAACACATAAAGGAGCCCACTATCAGAATGAGGATAATTTTTATCACAGATTTGTGACTGAAACGGCATAGTCAGCTACAGAGTACAAACCCAAGGTTCTCAGGTCCTGCAGGCTACACTGTGTTTGTTACCATTTCATCATTTAAAAATTAGCTTGCATCCACCTGAATTACATTTAAGTCCATGCCATCTGAGAAACCTATGCTCTGTTGATTTGTAAGAGCTTGAGGAGAAAAAGAAAATTGCATTTTTGTTCACTTTAAGGAGGTTTTTTATTACGAGAGCTGTGTGAAGGGATCTAGTATAAAGGAGATTTAGTCCTTAAATTTTAAACATTATATAAAAATTTAAATTAGTCTCTATTCTTCAAATTGTTGTCATTATGGAAAGGTCAGAGATGATGAATTGTTTGTTGCTGCTGCAGATATAATGTACTGTACAGTTCTATTATTTGCTGTTGAAGAAAATATGATTTATTGTATAGTGTCAGAAAATATGTGCTCCAGGCCTGCAGTATTTGAAATATATAGCCTGTTTTCAGCCATGTTGCTTAAGGGTACTACCATTCAATCCTCTGAGGCTAAAAAGGAGATCTTTCTAGTAGTGTAAATGATTATTCAGTGATTTAGCAGGAACACTATGTCTTCAAAATAGTTTTCACAGCTACACATCAAATGGTCTAATTAATAGGAAAAAAAGCAATAAACAAAACATGTACTAAGTGGCATTTCAAAAGCTACTGACCTTTGCAGTTGTTCGAGGAGGCATTCTATATACTGCAACCACAGCCACATGATGTGAGCCACAGCTAGAAAGCCAACAAAAACTGTGGCTTCTAATCACAGACAGAAACAAGATTAAACACTAAGCTGTATTAAAAAAAACCAAAACCATTATGTAGAAACAGTTTCTTCTTAGTTTTGCTTTTATCTTTTTCCTTTCCCAAAACAGAATGCAAAAGCAGGAATAAAAAAAAAAAATTAAAATACCTATATTGTAAAGTAATCTTTGATTGAAATTGTTTACTTAGTTTTAACAACTTTAAAAGTACTGCATTTAACTTAAAATCCAGACGGTGATTTTAAATCACAAACTTGGAAATTTTGAAAGAATGTGTAATGTTTTTTAAAAGAAATTAAGTCTAACCACTTTTCTGCAAATGTACTCAGTTCCAGAAAATCTGCTCTTTCTAGCAAGTAAAGGCTGTCAAAAATTTTCTCATCTGTTTCAGTTGTGTTTTCTGACCTGTAATATCATTTCATCTGACCATCTGACCATAATTTCATTTCAAATCATCAGTATTTTGGCAATGAACATTTTGAAAAGTAATGTCTTAGTCCAGCCTGTGCCACAATATCTATTTTGAGCAACAGGACACACAGCCATTTTGAAAATGCACAATTTTTCGTGTGGGTCTTTGAAACAGGTTTCAAGTCTTCAGTCTCTACTGCTGAATTCACCTTCACATATGAAAAACAAGAACAGAGTTATAATTACCTCAAGGCACTTATTTTCAAAGAGTATCTGGTGCATTATATCTGCTCAACAGGAGAGTCTCAAAGAGTGTGGGGAGACTGTGAAAAGAAATGTAAGGAACACAAGAAGCTGGGAAAACTGGCAAGTGCATGAACACACACCGAGAAAGGCAAAGAGACATCTTTCCTAGGGTGTCTTTCGAGAATTGTGACATCAAATTCTAAAGCACTTTATAAAAACGTGGCAAATTCATCTCAGCTGGTAGCTCTGTTAATGTCAGTGGAGTTACAGTGGGAATGAATTTGTTCCAATGAGAGCATCACAAGGAGTACACTACTGTTAGACTGTTACATTGGTTATTAACTCGCCTTCCTTTCAGTGATAAAGAGTATAGCTGGAGCTTCGTGGATCTATTTTTAAACTATGTAAAGTATTTGCTGCACAGATCAAAGAAATATGAAACCAAACTTACCATGGCACAGACTGGTGGAAAAATGGGCTAGACTGAAAGAAATGTCTTTGAAATATTCTATAGACCCAGCATGAATCCTGGTTAAAGTTGCATAGCTTTCCATTTGAAAGGTCACATTCAGAATTGGCTTATAACTTTGTGAGAGGGTTACTTTTCAAGCTGAAATTGTTCATAGTTATTCTCAGTGAGACACTTTTTTTAAGATAATGAGCAAAAAAGGGGAAGTGATTTTTAAATTTTACTTTTGATTAATTGCCTTCAGTGCATACGAGAGCAGAGATTGAGCA
This sequence comes from Vireo altiloquus, assembly GCA_013396875.1. Classification (NCBI taxonomy): domain Eukaryota; kingdom Metazoa; phylum Chordata; class Aves; order Passeriformes; family Vireonidae; genus Vireo; species Vireo altiloquus. The sequence continues at coordinate 39,152 of VZRF01010151.1, forward strand.
GCTGGTGTGTATCAGTATCAAGAAGGTGAAAAATGTGGTTCAGACAGATGAGAAACTTGTCTCCCTGAGTGCAGAGAATGACTTGGGAAGCACTAAATGGATTAGGGACAATACTGGAACTGAAGAAGGGAAGAATGGTGACAAAATCTGTGAACTTATTTCTAAATTTTGGCATTTTTTCCCCTTCAAATGCTCTTGGCATCCCGTTTTCAGTCTTTTCAGAGTGGATTTTCACTCTTGGAGATATCTGAGCAGTAGTCGGTGATGTGCAGGGAAAAAAGTCCCAAGCTGAATGGGGTAAAATGAGGCCCATTTGTGCTCTGTCTGCCCTCGGGATAAGACTTGCACAAAATAACCTCTCCTGTCTATGGACAGAGAAAGGTCACCTCGGTCCTGCTTGGGTAGATCTGTTTCTGATACGTGAGTTGTGAATTTTGGGCATAGCCCTGCTTAAGAGTGATGAGCTAATACATGAGGTACACACTGCCCTGATGTCTGCCTCCCCTGAAGATAGGGTAGGTTTCCAAGGTGAGCTCTAGATTAGGCATGTGGTGAAAAACCCACAGCTAGGGAGGCTCACACAGCCTGTGCCAGATGCTGAGGTGCCATTCATGTAGGGGTGCATTTAGCTAGAAATGAATTTAGGGAAAGTACCTTCTCCCCTAGGTCTGTGAGGGTTATCTGGTGGACAGTGTCTGGGAAACAGTTGAGGCTGTCCTGAGTGACAGTCAGGATCACTGCCATGATTCGTGTACTGGCATGATGGAGGTGCTTTATCAGCAGCTGTTGGGTGACATTTCGTGCAATCTGAGAGAGGAGAACCTTGCTGTATCAGATACTGTCCTGGCCCTCAATCATCCCAGAGGTTTGTCCTCCTTCCCTCCATGGCCTCCCCCTTCCCTAACCCTGGAGACACAGCACACACCTTTGGTGTCCCCACTGCTGCCCTCTCTTTCCTCATGCTGCTCCTACAACAGCTGGAAATGTCCCTTGCTTATCTCCTGGCCGAGGAACAGAAGATTGTCTCTAGTGATTAACCAGATGCTATGGCTTTACTTTGGATGAACCATCCTGTTCACCTACCAGTGCAGACTCAACCTCAGAATCATCCCTCTCCTTCCTCTTCTACTTAGCTTTGTCCTGAATTAGCTGAAGAAGTGCCCTGATTTCTGCTCCATCCCCCTGAGAGGAGAGACAATCCTCCACAGGTGCCTCCTCAGCACTGCCCATTTCCTGGCACCAGAGAACATCCCTCCTTGCAGTAGCCTTTTTGTGTACAACAAGATGCAGCTGTAAACAAAGAATAAGCTTTGTGTGTTCAAACACGTTAATGACCAACCAGTCAATACTACCCTATTCTTTTATTAGAAACTGAGAAAATGCCTGTTACCTTTTTGAGACCTGACTACTGCAGGTGGTGGATTTGTTTGCTTGGTATATAAGAAGCTATTGATCAGAATATTTAGCCAAAAATTAGAATGCTTATTGTGAAGTGTTGCTGAGACGTGTGTTTTCGCTGGGCTAATCTAAAGCGAAAATTATTAGCCAGGTCAATATTATGGATTGCTCACTTCTTTAACTTCTTGCTCAAAGAAATACAAATAAATTTATTTATATCCATTCGTAATATAGATTTCTGCATCCATCTCCAATATAGTAACATTTATTCTTATGGGAGTTCAACTAGTAGGTTTTCCCATATCGTATTTATTGTCATTAAATTTGCTGAATAATTTTGATGCATAATTTTATGTGTATACCCTGTGAAATAGCTTAATAAAATCAGTGTTTAAGACCCTTCTAAATCTTTGAAAAACATTTAACAGGAAGATATATTATGGGTCCTTGACTCACTAAGCTTGGGAAATATATTTTCCCTTCAATTTTCATATTTCCCTTTTGCTATATATCAAAACCAGATTTTCTCCCCTATAGATTTCTAGTTTCCTATAAAATTGTAAACATGTTTGTCTGCATTAGACCTTCACACTTCGTAAATCATACCCCACTTGCACACTGCCTTTTGTTCGTGCCTACAAGCAGGAGCCCTGTGCTTCCTTTCTCCAAGTGAAGTCATTCGTACTTTGGTAATTTTATTGACTTTAATGTATGCAATTTTAGTTCGAATAAGCTTATGGCAGCTTGCCTTTGTATTGCTGCTCAGTTATAAAGCACTCCAAATGCACTATGAAAACTTTGAAGGTACAGAAATGAAAGATCATTTGCAAGGAGAACATATACAAAAGGTCACGTTTGATACTTAGATAGGATTGATGCTTCCCTGCATCCCAACTGCTCCCCTTCTGAGCCACGGAGCTGTATTGATAAACACACTTATCTTTCTTGATGGTAAAAATGTCTTGCTTTCTAGAATCAGTCAAGTAGTACAAAAACCAGTGGGGTCTCCCCAGAGGCATGTCCTCATGTCTAGTTGTTCATATTTGTGTTTTTCAGCTGTCTCACACAAGCATAGCATCCACATTCAGGCACATTCATCACTTCAGCATTAGGAAGCTTATCACTTGCTGTCATAAGGTGATCCACTGACAGATGCTCTGGCATTTTCATCACCCTCAATACTGTTTCCATTATATCTTGTATAGGTTCTCTGAAGGGAGATGACAAGCATATGTGGAGACAAATTCTTTGAAACACCAAGTAAACCCCAGTCTTTCTTTTCAAGGAGTATTGAATATTTCTAGTTTATTTGAAAATAGGTTGTGCTCTCTGAAGTATTTGAGTTTATTCTGGAAGAGGGTAGATTGTAGTGGTGGTGAATGTTCTTATCCATATGTATAAATTATGGTCCTTTTAGAGAATTTTAATTCATCACACTATATTTATTACAACTCACCAATCTCAAGGCACCGTTAAACATATGCAATAAATTTCACACATGCATCTATTTCTTTATGTAATTAAAACTCATCACAGAAAGCTGAAGGATGATGTGTCCAAGATCCTACCAAAAATTGGAAAGCCTCTTCCAGGAGACTGATTGTACTTCATATGATATTGCTAATAAATGCATTCTTTTTCTTCCTCAGAGCATTGACAGGCAGACTAGAGTGCTCTAAAGGGGCAAAGTCTGAAAAATAATAATGTGGCATTAGAAAGGCTACTCCTGCCTATCTTCTTTGTAATAACCTTTCTTGTTCAAAACTAGTAGAAGAAAAAAATACTTGTACTTTTATTTGCCTATTTTTTTTGGTAGTTTGAACTATTTGCAGCATCTCCGTTATTTTCCTCTTCTGAAAGGAGGGCACAGAAAAGCATATTTATTGTACTTTCTGTCCTAAGTTAACCACAGGGCTTGAGGTTTAATATCTCAGCACTCAAACAAGTCTCATGTTTACAACATCTGTGAGGTAGTGAAGTTGTAGATTGCATTGCATTACTTTTTTCAAGGCTGAAGGAGTTTAGCAATTCCTTGAAATTCTACAGCATACATTCTAATGCAGACAAATCCTTCCTTCATGTACAAGTGCAACATCAATTATCTCTATGGAAATATTCACTGAAAATCAGAATATAGCATAATATTATGTATTTGGTTCTGTAGGAGTGAATCTGGTACTTGTTTTGTTATAAACCACCATAACCATCCCACGTCCTCCGTGGTGTTGAAAGGGAGGTTGTTTTTAATGCTTGTGCACTGCCCTTGCCCCTCGGTGTGAGGATGTTTGGTGAACATGCTTTTCAGGCAATATAGGACAGCAATGTCAACACCAGAGTGCCAAGGCAGCATATGCAAAAGTGCAGGGAGAACAATGTTCACAGGCTGTGAGCAGGACAGCAGCTATCTGGGTGGAGGTGTAAACCATGTCTTTTCTAATTAGGCCAGAGCCAAGAGGTTTGCAAAGGTTTCAGTATTCCTTTTGCACGTGTACCTGGTGGCTGACGTTGTTTATGGGATGTCTGACAGTGTTTTGAGTTGAGGATGGGGTATAGGACAATAGTTTCTGCAAATGAGGATTTTTGTGGATATTGTTTCACACTTTGTACCTGGAAAAAATAAAGTTCTGAGATAACAGGTTAAAATATTTTTTTGTCCTTTTCCTATTTAAAAACTGTGTATTTTAACACATGCTGTGTATAAACAAAGATATTTTTAATCTAATTTTTTGGGGCAGGGGAGGGTTGTTTGCTTTCATCTGGGTTTTGACTTTATGGGTTTTCATACTGTTGCTGTTCATTATTTTGAAGAATAGTGGAAATAAACACTTTCAGACAATTCATGGAAATCATAATCAAGTCTTCTGTATGTTCCTTCCCCATTTCTTTTCTCAAAGACTCCACAAGACAGGCAAGAACCCAGCTTCTGAAATTTAGATTTATCACCGAGATGTCTGATCAATATATGCTTGATCTCAGCAGGACTCTCCTACTGGGAGTTGAACTAGGTGCAGATTTATTTAGAACAAAGCAGGCAGTGTGTGGTTGTTTCCAGATGACTTTCTGAGCATGGCACATTTGTGGGCATTAGCTTACAGGCTACCTGGTTCAACAGACCTCTTTACTGCAGATCCCTTTAATGTATCAAGGCATAAAATCAATCAGTCCAGATATGTCAGATTATATATTCTCTTCTCATTGTGTTGTCTTGTTTTTCTAGTACCTTTTCTGTAGTAGTTGCATTTGTTCATTTGTTTGGCTTTATGTAAGTTTGTTCTAACGTTTGAATTGACCCAGAAACACACACCTATTCAAAAGACTGTTTTGTGAGTAAGAATGTTGACCTGAATAAAACCCACCGAATACTCGAGCTGAAATTTGCTTTTTTTAATTGTAACCTCTCAGGTAGACCTGTAAGGTGTATATAATTTTTTTATGTTCACAACAATGAGAAGCTTGTTCATGAATTCTATTAGTACTGTAGCTCTATGCACTTAGGAAAAAAAAAAAAATGCAGATCCCAATCTTTAGCATAACCAAATTATACAAGTCTAGTGAGCAGTGATATAAATAACAGCACTGATGTCTTCAAGCATCAACTGATGTCTGCTAGACTTGACAGGTTCTAGTAATTGGCGAACCTGTGATTGACTTAGCAATGCCTGTGCTTCTGCATATTGCTGTAGAAAAAAGCTTTCTCTGTGTGTGTGGAGAGGGGTAGGGGAGTCTAACAAAAAAGAAGATCAGAAATTATTTGAATTTATTAATCTCAAATTTCAGAACGACAGAGACTTTAATCATTGTTCTTTTTAAGGTCCATTTATTATTACTGATTTTTCTTTTCATATTTCCCAAAGTTCGAAAAGAAATAAAAAAAGACAATTGGTTCTCCACTTGATAGCTGCTTCTCTGCCCATTGTTCAATAACTGATGAGTACTTTTGGAGCTGCAATGCTCTATGGGACCTGAAAAGTTTACACAGCACATGGATAACTACCACAATGCTTTTGCATCCCTGGAGAACTTTTACCGTAAACCCTTAGAATTGGCTATACAGCCATGGTTCAGAGTGTTTGTCACAAAGCAGCATTTAAAGGACTCATTTGACTTTATAATGTCTAATTTGTGCATGTTTTTATTAGAAGGAGAGAGTTTGAAATGAGCACAAGGGCAAAATAAGACATAAATTAAGACAGTGACTACTCATAATACTCCAAAATTCCCCTTACTCTTCCATATTTTTCTGACACATCATCTCTCCCAGATGCAGTGAGAGTGAAGCACCAGCTATGTGTGTCAGCAACAGTGTCTTAAAATCCTGTTAAATGTTCTCAAATAGGAAACTTTTTGTGTTTATAAATGGTAGAGCAGGGGAGGAGAGCCGTGTGACCCTCTTCTGTCTGCTGCTTCTCTGACATTAATTTCAGTCTGCTGACTGATTGGCAAGTGGAAAACTTGTCAGCAAGAGGTGTTTAGCTGTGGGATCTGAGACAAGACTGTTTAATAGTGGTGAGCTCTAAAAATGAACTTCAACCTTCTGGGAGGGTTTGGCTTGAATATTCGTTTCAGTCCTGTATATTGGTGGAGGTTTTCAAAAACAGAGTACACACAAATGTGTTTGTAAATCATAGAATCAAGGAATCACAGAATCATAGAATTGTTTGGGTTGGAAGGGATGGTCATCTAGTTCAACTCCTTCGCCATGCATACAGACAGTTTCAATCTGACCAGGCTGCTCAAATTCTCCCCTCAAGGCTGAACAGCCCCAGTTCTCTCAGCCTGTCTTCATAGGAGAGATGCTCCAGCCCTGTGATCATCTTTATTCCTCCTTAGAACACACTCCAACAAGTCCATCTCCTTCTTAGGTTGTGGGCTCCAGAGATGGATGCAGCACTCAGGTGGGGTCTCACCAGAGCAGAGCAGAGGGGCAGAATCACCTCCCTGGACCTGCTGCCCAAAACCACACTGGTTTTGATGCAGCCAAGGACAAAATCGGCTTTCTGGGCCACAAGTACACACTGGCAGCTCATGTTGACCATCAACACCCAAATTTTTCTCCTCAGGGCTACTTTCAATCCAGACTTCCCAGACTGTTTCTGTGCTTGGTGTTGCCCTCATCCAGGTTAGACTTGACCTTGTTGAACTTCATGTGGTTCACATGTGCCCATCTTTCAAGCCTGTCCAGGTCCCTCAGGATGGCATCTCTTCCCTCCAGTGTGTCACCTGCACCACACAGCTCAGTGTTGCCAGCAAACCTGCTGAGGGTGCCTCAGTCCCACTGTCCATGTCACTGACAAAGATGTTAAATAGTGCCAGTCCCAATACAGACCCCTGGGGATGGCTCTCCTCACTGGTCTCCACTTGGGCATTGAACCATTGACCACAAGACTTTGGGTGCCACCATCCAGCCAATTCCTCGGTCACTGTGTGGTCTGTCTGTCAAGTCCAAGTCTCAGTTAAGAGACGAGGATCTTGTGTGGGACAGTGTCTAATGTTCTGCACTAGTTCAGGTACATGGTGTCAAATTCTTCCCTTATCTATCAGTGCTATAATCCCCTCACAGAAGGCCTTCAAATTGCTCAGGCATGTCTTGTCCTCAGTGAGGCCTTGTTGGCTGTCATCAGTCACTGCCTTATTTCCCATGTGCCTTAGCATGATTTCCAGGAGGATGTGTTCCATGACCCTGCTCCATGATCTTGCTGGGTATGGAGGTGAGATTGTCTGGCCTGTATTTCCAGGGTTTTCTCAAGTACAGCAAAGCCAGTTTCTGAGAACAGAGTTGTAATAGGTGATGTCTACCTGTACCTTCTACACTTATTTCAGTTTGTCATCAGGTTTGTGATGATAAACAGAACTAAACCACAAGGTTTTGTAAAGATGTAAAAAGTAATGATGCTTTGGGCTAAAGGGTAGAGAATAAATCATTTCTTATGGTCTCATCCCATTGTGTAAAATTAGGATTTGTAAATAATATCCCAACTAATACTGAAGCATTTCATCTGGGCTTCCTGGACCTAGGTAAAACATGTTCCTTCTTTTCAGTTCCTTAATCAATCAAACAAAATAGTCATGGCCTGTGCTTGCTAATGTCTACATTTCTGGTATCTTTAGCTCCTGGTCTGTTCTGAGCAGCCAAAAATAATCTTTTAACAGATTCACTTCTGAATAAACATTTTCATGGTACAGGAGACTAAAATGTTTTGGCCAGGTTCTCTTGCTGCTTTAGTTGCTTCTCACACCATAAATGGTGGCTGGAGAGGCTGGTGTCCAACTTTCCATATGATTCAATAACCATGTCTTCTCTGAGGAAGTGCCACTACAATGGCATTTATAAGCACAGAACTCAGGTTTTGTATTTGCAGCACACAATACATTATTATAATTATTATCCTTGGTGTTTGGGTTTTTGTTTTTTTTTTTTGTTTTTGTTTTTTTTGAAATAAACCATGTAAAAGGTTACCCAACACATCACTTCATACACCCATCATTTTCTCAACAGTATAAAATGATGAACTGGAGAAAATAAGAGAGGGAAGAGAGGGAAGAGAGAACTCTTCTTCATAACATTCTGCTGACTTATTTTTAATTTAGCAGAATGACCATCTACCATGCCAACAGATGCTTTAGAGATAAATATAATAATAAAAATCACTGTTAACTTAATTCAGCTATATCTCATTATTGTGAGCACTAAAAAGAAGAGGCTACCAAAAAAAGCTGGGTTATATTGATTTATGATTGTCCTCATTCAACAAAAGTCTCCTTTGAGAAAGCACTCAGGCAAAATTAAATTGCTTAAGTATTTATGCAAAAAGAGAAATACCTGAAAGAGATAAAGCAGTTGTTTTCAGTGTGTCTTTTTCTACTAAAGTTTTAGAGTGATTACCCTAATTGGAACTGTTAACAGTAGAATGAGATGCCAGCTGTTGGAGAAGAGGATAATGGAAAAGGCTTTGTAAAAGAAGTCTGCAAGATCAAACCTTTTGAAGGAAAAATTATAATTTATCTGATGAGTCTCCAGTTTGGCTGAACTGAAAACACAAAGAGATGAATGTTTTGGTTTGGAGATTTTTAGCTGTTGTTGTTGATGTTGGCTTTCTTTCTTCCTATTATTCATTTGTAATGTATTTTGACTTGCAGGAAAAACAAACCTGGTTTTTTGCAAAACAGGAGCTCCATAGGGGACACTGCAAGGAGTGACTCACTGAGTGTGATATGTTTGCCCATCCTGAAGGTGAACATGCAAATACCTGTTCCCACAGCAGCCAGGGCAATAGCAAGGATGCCTGTCTATGGCCCTTTTTCTGTCAGCACAGGACAATATTCTTTCAGGAAGCTCTCACCAAGTGTAAACGTTTTTCTCACATTTTTGTTGCCTTCTTGCTGTGGATTCAAGTGCTGTATGCCCTCTCTTAATCTTCCTGGAGGCATCATGAGTGTAGCAGTCCATTTTTATTCCTTGTCCTATGTTTTCTGTGTGTGATGCCACCAAGCCAAAAGAAGAGAGAAAGTGCGGCATGAGGAAAGCCAAGGAATACCAGCGAAAAGGAAGAAGTTTATACAGCACATAAAAAGTCAAGTAAAATCTCTGCAGACACAATTAGTCTCCCCACAGTATTGCTCATGTTCCAACACACCCAAGGATGATACATGCTGAAGGATGAAAAGAAATCTGTTGGTTATTCTTTCCGTAGTATCTTTTGGGAAAAAGAGGTCTGATTCTGTGCCTCTTTCATTCACCTCAGTTGTGACAGCATTCTCCGTCTAAGAGCAGAACACTTAAAATGTTACAGATATTTTTACTGTGTTTAGTGCAGTAACATTGATGAAATTATCAGGTCCAGATACATCTCAAAGTGCTAAAGGTGAAATAAGTGCCTTCCCTGGCATATTTATTTCTGAAAACACACTGTGTGGCTCTGACCAGTTCTTTATGGACTACCCTTTGTACAATCATCATCATAAACATATTGAAAAATATAGAATATTTATAAATCACACTTTGAATTAAAGCCTTCTTTTGGTAACCAGTTTCTGGAGAGGGCCATGCTAATTCTTGAAGAAAAAAGAGACAAGACGTATCAAGGAATAACTGAATGCATTTTGTGTTCTATTTCTATTTAAAATATTTGGCAGGATCATCTAACAGAATTCATGGGGCCCTCAGATACCTGAAAACCATTTGGGGCTGGCATAGTCTGCATGAAACACATCTTCTGGAGACAGCTAGAGACACCACAGGATATTGGAAATGGTTGTAGTTGTCCCCTGTCCCACACAACATCCTTGTCACCAAAGGGAGACATGGATTGACAGATGGACTACTCAGAGGATAAGGATAGTTTGGATGAACACATTCAAAAGATTTGCAGCCTTTTTGGAAGTCCTTTTTGGTGGCCTGATCTCCAGCTGCCTTCCAGAAACTTTTAGATCTCCCTCAGCCCCTGTTTTGTCACTACCATCTCCAGGTATAAGACTCAGAGCTACTGGATTAAATAAAATTAGGAGTCACATGTGTCTATTTGCATGTTGGTGCTTTGGCTTTTGCAAACTGAGCACATGAGTTTAACGGTGTCAAGCTTAATGTCAAACACTGGCTTCACACTGGCTCCTGAAGACAGATTTCTACACCTTACACCTTATTTCAAATACCTATGGATGTTTTAACAGTATGTATGTAAAGTGGGCGGCACTTGATACTCTTGGAGGAGGGAGAAGACAGTCTGGTAGCCATCAGCTCATGCTCACTCTTTACTATTATTATAAGTAGAAAGATTCAGGTTTAAACTTGGTGTGTGCAAAAATTGTGGGATACAATTGCATAGGGAATATTTTGTTTCATTTTATAGGTTGGGTTTTTTTATACTAAATTTAGATTTGGTTTTGGCAAGTCAGATGTAATGTATATCTTTCACATCCACTGTGAAGATTTCACTCATAGCTTACCTTAAGAAGAAAACAAATGGCTACATAGGACCAACATTAAATGTGTAAAACAGAATTCATCTTCTTACTTAATTGTATGGACTCACAGGAAAAGGTTACAGGTATCAGAAATGCTGCCTATTCAGCTGAAAAATCTGAGGCAAAGCAGATGGTGAAATTTGCAGTACACTGAGGGCTGCCAGGTATATCAGCCCTCAGGATTTACAAAAATCCATTGCCACCAAGGGTTTTAAAACATGCTTCTAACAATCCATTCTGCACAGTACCACTCAGCAAGTAAATCTGAAGCAGAAAGCATTTTATTAATTTTCTTGTGTTGTAATCAGAACAAAACATTTTGATCCACAGCTGAGGCAGAGTGGGTAGGGACAGAGCGGGTAAGGTTTTCTTATTCTATCATTTGCAGATTTTTTTTTCAGTTTAAACTATTCAACTTGACTAGTTTGTGGCCTTTCTTGTCTAAAGAACTGTGAAAATATCTCAGTCAGGCTATTTCCCACTATGCCAAATGCCAGGGAATGGTAATGGCTACTCCAAGGAGCCTTACAGGTTTAGGGTCAAGTCATGCAGATTTTCTGCACACATCAAGTTATAGACATGACTGCTGACACTGACTGTTAGCAAGGTTTTTCAGCTGTTTCCATCTAAAGATTTTGTTTACAGAATCTGGCTGAAAATTTTGCCAAAATTTAACTAGTTTAAATGAAGCTAATATATTTAGTTGCCAAAATTGCATTAGTTTAAGTGAAATTAATGTATTTAGTTACTCTGGAATTAAGCCAGAATAACAGTAGATATCAGATATGCTTTTTTGCTTATTTGCAAAAAATGTTTGTGACTTTTTTAGTTATTGAAAAGAACCCAAAACACTCTGCTGGTCTAGTGTTTTCCATCCTGCACTTACTCTTTTTGCAGTGACTGTGAGACTAGAACTGTATCTTCTACCACCACAACAGAAATACACAAGTCAGCAATCAGCTTGGGGGAAAAAAATGAGTGCTCACCACAGACGTACTGAAGCTTCCCTACAAATAACTCTGATGGCTCTGAGCACATCGAGGGGGTGAAGGATTCACTGAAATTATGGCAATTTTCCCTCTAAAGTCATCCAGAGGAAATGGCTGCAGGGTTATTGTGTCTTATGAGTCTTCAATGATTCTTCAGCTGCACAAAATAGAAAACACAAAGGACAGCAGCAGAGCAACAGCAAAAGTACAATAAGGCAAAGGGAGTAGACTGAGACAAAGAATCCATCTGGGGACACTATGATTAGAGGATTCAGCCTTGATAAGAGGAAGACAGATACAGTGACAGTGGAGATAACATACAGGAGTGGAGAATGTGATATAAAAGTAAAAGAAAGGATAAAGAGAGATTTGAGTTGAGTTGAGAAAAGAAAAAAAGTTAAACTGGCCAGGGCAACAGGACATAAAACATGGGACAGGTATGTGAGGAGAGGTCTGCATGTTGCTGGGATGTAGTTTGCAAGCAAATATCACCTGGAGAGGAGACAAAGCACCATTGCAGAACTGATCACTCAAAAGTTAGCAATATTAGAATTCATTTTGCTTAAGTGAAAGAGAAACCTACAGTAAAATGCAAAATTTATTGAAAATAAAACAATCAGGACTTTTTATAATGGCTTTCAAAAACATACTCAAAGCTGCATCTTACTGACTGGCAGTAGAATAGGAATAGTACCATCTCCTCCCCTCAGGAATATCAAGAACAGTTAACGATTTCAGAGTGCTCAAATACTACAGGGCCATGTGTAAAATAAAATGAGGAAATTGTTCATTCTGTCCCTAGAGAGCAGATTTCATGTTCCATATTTATTTCATTGGATCGAAAACCCTTGATGTTCCTGAAAACCTCACATGAAGACTGACGATAGCTTTAGGAGTAAAAATGGAATTTTACCATGGAATTATCTAGATAGATCTTTGTGTGATCTTTGCACCATCTTCAGTGAAAACACCTAAACTCATATTTGAGTTTCTTTAACAAGGCAACCAGCTGCTGCACCTCAGCACAAAGCAGAGTAAGCAGTGAGGACTCAGAATAAATGATGGCACCAAAAAGGCAATAAGAACTCACTCTCAGTCCCACACATAAGGGGGACATTGCAGTTTCTTATGCTGCTGTGGTGAAAAACACAGGCTGAGGCACCTAAACAAAAAATCTTGTGAGTAAGATCAACATTTTAGAGGGATGTAACATAATTTCCCACTAGCATCGCTGAATAAGAAATTAACAGTCTGACAACAGAGACAGAGCTGCATATTTCATCTGCTAATGGAGGTTCTTTTTCTGCACTCATTAACACAGCTGAATGACACATAGAGGATTTCATCATCAATCAATTGTTTGTGAATAATCTTCATACTCACTCTCCAATTTGCTGAAGAATTACTTTGAAAGAAAAGAATTCAATTACTATTATTAATGAAAGTTCAGTTACCAAAAAAAAAAAAGAAAAAAATCAATGTCTCATTTTATTAGACATAAAGAACTAGCATGAAGATAGTATTTATCCAGAAAGTCACAAATCTGAGAGTTGGATAACGTGCAACAGGTGAATAAACAAAGAAAAAGGTACAGAAGGCAACAGGAAGGGTTTGAAGAATGTTAACAAATACAGATGTGACTGTGTAGCAGTCAAATAACTTCAAACAACAAATACCTTTGAGAATTCTGCAATTTCCTCATAATTAATGGAAAGAGGGAGGAGGGAAGTTATATAAAGATTATCCAAGTTAATCCTACTTGCCATTTTCTGTTGAGAAAAAAAAATAATTGATTTGCAGCAAACACAGCTGAATTCATGTCATACTCTTCTTATTTTGGCACAATCTGTGGTGCCTAGTGCCAGAAAAGATCAACAGGCCATCGAGTCTAATCTCCAGCCTACCCCATGCCAGCTACCTTCCCTCAGTAACTCTTGTACTGAGTTCACAGTCTTGCTTTCAGCAAATCATAACTTCAGAAAAGTATCCTGTCTTAAATTGAAGACTTCAAGGAGCATAGGCTTCATCAATTCCCTTGGTGATTTTTTCCATTAGTTAATAAAAGAGATTTACTACCTAATGTCTAAACTGAAATTATCAATTCTTTGCTTTCACCTTGCTTATTCTTCTTCTATTTTTAAAGTTATTTTGAAGTACAAGATACTGTCTATCTATCAAAAAAAGTTTCTACTCTGTAATTACATCTATCTTTGGTCATGGTTCCAATAAACTAAATAGATTGAAAAAGTATTTTCTTTTGTATTTTCTCTAATTCAAAAATAGATAGTTAGCTGTTTCTGCCATCTCTGCAATTTTTCAACCTCCCTTTTAAAACAGAAGACAGGGCAGGATTCATCTCCAGCTAAATGTACATGACTTGATTCATTTTTATAAATATCTAGCACTATTTGTGACATCCACAGACATCTGAGACATAACACATTGCAGGAAGAGGACATTCAAAATACATGTGGCACTCCTGACAGGAAATTAGTGTCCAGGTAGGTTCTCCTATTTCATCACAAATGGCAATAGACACTAAATAGACACTAAAGTTAAGGCAAAGGAATCATGCCACAAGTTCCAGACTCAATTAACTTAATTTCATATTCTCACATGCACATGTAAAACACATCTTACATGTGCACATGTATTTCACATGCACATTTAAATTCCCTTTAAAATCAATAAAAATCTGGTCACGGTAGTCAGCAACACTAAGAGAAAAAGTTAATTGAAAACAGGTGAGATGAATCACTGCTTAATTAATGACTATTGGATAGGGTCTCAAGTGAATAGCTCACCGACATTTATTGCCACTTGAGACATGCCAGGGTATCTTCCTTGGCCTCCAGCTGCCATACCAGGCAGGCAAGAGACCCCCAACATCCTGCATCAGCTGTGTGTGGATGTCTTGGATGACCTAAGGCATCTCAAGTAGTACAAGACAAATATGTGTCATCAACTGATTGCAGCTTTTTCTCAGAGTACAAAACCAAAGCTATGCTCCAGCCCTGGTAACATTTGTACAACATAGATCTCTGAGCACGTCCCTTATTGAATTGCTCCTACTCACACTCAGGAAATTACTGGAGCTCTTTGTGCCACAGCACTCCACTGAGATAAAAATGCTTATTTCCTTTAGTCCTAAAAGCCTTTCAGGATATGGATGGAAACCACCTCAACTTTCATATGACCCAGGTTCCCGTAATAGCCAGTTGAGAGAAATTAGCATTTCTACAGCATGAGTCATCTGGGCTGTTTAGAGATCTACCTTGAGATGAGATGAATTGTAGCAAAGAAGTACTTGTTTCTTCAAAGGGACAAGAAAGAGAAACTAGATTATTATCTTAGGTCTAAATACCTAAGCTGCAGTGATCTAATATTTTATATGATGAATATGAACTTTACTGTCCAAGTTACAGTTCTGCCTTACAAAATTAAACAGACTTATCTGTGAAACTGTTGACTAAGTCAGTGTTATGCTTCTCCACAACTCTTACTGATGGGTCTCTTTAATTTATTTCAGGGCTGTAATATTTTTTAACGATGAACAATGAATTGGATGAAAATTACCCAAATGCTACACTACAGAGGAATTCAGGGTACCAGTTCTCCCAGAGGACCAGGAAGAAGAAAAGAAACCTCTGTTTGTACCATAAAAAAGCAGCTGGTTTTCCTCCATGTTGCGAGCACATATGTTTGACCCTAAAGAGTGAATGTTCTAAAGTCTGGAAATCATATCTGCAGTCTCTGAAAAATCCTAAAGAATTTCTAACATGAGAACCACCTGGAATTTTCCTTTTACTTGACAGCACTTTGCTATGTACTGCTTAGGTTATAGGCAGTGCTGAACAGCAGCATGGCTTTCTGACACTTAAAAGGCTGTTCTGCCTTCAGCATACATCTGTAATCCTCATTAATGTCAGTGGAAGTCAAGGATGCAAAACTGGACACTTTGGAAGGCACCACTGGGGCCAGCCTTCAAAGGGATGAGACGTGGGAAGACAAGAGTCACTCATAGAGGCAGGAGGGACTTCAGGAAACACACATTAATTGCCTGTTATATGCCTATTTTCAGGTTGATCTGCATTTTCTGAGCATAAACCTGTAAAATATAAGGCTGTTTTAATATCATATACAGCTGAGAGCACTCAGCAGCTTGCAGAATTAAACCATCTGATTTTTCTGTGTCTGCTACATAGCACATAACTGAAACCACGGGTTTGTTTGGTTTTCAGAAAACATGTGTATGAAAAATAATTGTAAAGTGCTTTTTCTCTCTCTTAAGACTTACTTGCTGTCTAAACCTGGCACATATTATTTTTCTGTGGTTGAACATGCAAGTACATATGTAACATTTATAAAAACAATGCTTGAAAATATCCAAAGAAAACATCATGGTGCACTAACTAGAGGTTTTCCCCCAAACATCTTTAGCACATTCCAAAATCTAAATTATCTGGCATCTATACATTATGTCAGTTGTAAAACAAGCAGGTAAACATCTAACTTCAAACTTCCAAGCTTGGAAAACAACTTTTCTTTCTCTTCTGCTGTCAGTGAGGTTATTCCTGCTGCCACCCAACAGCTGCTGGCACTGCTATTTCTGCTTCTGCTGTTACTGCTTCCTTACTGCCCTGTGTTACTGTCCCTGTGCTGGATAGGTGAAGCAATGCCAGTTATCTTTTCATTAGATAATCTAATATGAATTGTCTAACTTCTGAGACGTTAATTTTCTTTTATTATTTCAAAACATCTAACACTTTATAATCAGATTAACAGTGTTCCAAGGGAGATGAATATGAAAACTGCATTTCCTTTGTGAGGGTAGAGTACCCAGCTCATCATTTTTGTAACTGTACTTATGTGGTCACATCTGTAGTACCTCAATTTTTTGTTCAGAAGGAAAGCTGAAGTAGAACAGAGTGTAACCTCATGCAAACTAAAAATCAGGTTATGAAAAATCTAATTTTTGGAGTAGGTAGTATTAGCAGACCCTTGGTCTTTCCTGTTTTTCTCTCTAAATTTTTATATGACTGGAATTCAAGGAATTTGGATTAAATTTCCTCCAGGATTTCCTGACATCTGTCAGCTTGTTGCAGCACCAGCTCCAGGAATGTGTAGTCTCTCACAGCCTGTCTTGTGCATGCAAACTGCAAATTTAGAGAACACATGCTGAGAGGGAGTCTTTGGCCTCCCTGCTCCTAAGTTCTGCTCCCAAATTCTGCTCCTAAAATTCATCAAATCTGAAGTTTTAAGGACATATCAGACTTGCAATATCTGCAAGAGGGTCAGTTCAGTAACAGTGTGGAGTGCAAATCCTCTGCTGTTTCCAAACCTGTGCATGTTTATTCTTGTTAGATCCCATGTGAAAAATCGACACCATTTGATCAGGGAATTGATTGAAAAACCATTTTGTGGTCACACCTGAAATCCTCCCATTTATTTTGATCTCTTTTGCATTTCTACCTCAGCAGAGACAATACAAATAGGACACTGTTTTGTCTTGCCTGTCTGTAAGGGATCTGGAAGAAATCCTAATTCGTACAAGAGAGAACTGTAAAAGCAATAGGTAGTCTTTTTCTTACACAGGAATGCCAGAGTATACTAAGCAATGTTTCCTTTCCAACTCAAAATCAATGAATTGAGCAGTTACTGAAGATCTCTAGTTGAATTAACTAGAGCAGGCCTGTGAGCAGGCATGATTGCCAGCTCAGGTTCAGCACAGCATGAGGGTGGCTCAATCCTACTGCAGATGGAAGTCCAAAGGTTAAAGAAGTGTGATTTTATCAGTTGTAGTCATAGATTTTGGAGACAAAAATCACAAAGCTCAGCTTTCACCTCCTTCTCCGTGCTTTCCCCTATAAAATGTGGTTACCTTTACCTGTGCATTTACAAGCAAGGACAGCTTGCACACTGTCAGCCTGAGTTACCTTGGCTGCTCTGCTGTCTGACAGGGTTTGTTGCTCCAGGTGGTCACTCCTGCTGCCTACAGCTGGGTTTTGCAGTCCAAAGGGGCTGTATAGCACTTTGTGTCTAAAACAGAATGGTTTTTGTGTCAACAATGTTGCCTTTAACAATGTCTGCGATGTTTTGTGGGTCTGAGACTCCCAAGCAGGAAGCTCTTAGCACCCTTCAAAAGAATGGTTTTTCTATTTGCACAAAAGAGGTCACATCAATTTGCAGTGAGTCTACCACCATACAAAGGTTCTACCACTATAGGAGGATTACAAGGGATGAAGTGCCTCTCCTATGAAGACAGGCTGAGAAAGTTGGGGTTCTTCAGCCTGGAAAAGAGAAGGCTTTGGGGAGAATACAGTGCAGCTTTTCAGTACCTTACAGGGGCTTCTAAGAAGGAGGAAAAGGGACTTTTTATCAGGCAGACAGTGACAGGACAATGATTAATGATTTTAAATTGGAAGAGAGAAGGTTTACATTAGATGTTGGGAAGAAACTCTTCACCATGAGGATGGTGAGGCCCTGGCTCAGATTGCCCAGAGAAGCTGTGGATGCTCCATCCCTGGAAATGTTCAAGGCCAGGCTGGGCAGAGCTCTGAGCAGCCTGGTCCAGTAAATGGTATCCCTGCCCATGGCAGAGGGGTTGCAGCTAAATGATCTTTCTAGTTCCTTTCCAGCCCAAATCATTTTAAGATTCTAAGAGGTTTCATTGTTTGCAGATGCTATTTTTGGGTGGGAATAACAGCATTGGGAGAGATGCAGAACATTAGAAATGTGTTTGGTTGCTAGAAGGTTAATTCAGTAGCTCACAGAGTTACTCCTCCACACCAGGGCACAAGGTTTCCCGTAAGTCCTACGTGATACCTGCCAGCCCTGTTGTAATGCCTGACATAGTCCAGTTCATTGCAAATTACACTGAACTCCTAACCAGGGACAGAAGAGGCACAAAAATATCTTCAAAAATATGCACTGATTTAAAAAACTACTTGCAAGAAGTGTCTATTCCTTGCTGATCTAAACAAGAAACCACATGTATTCAGCTAAAGCCATGAGCTGACCGTGAATTTGGCCAGTGGTACTGCTTAGATAATATTTCTCAGCCCCTCCTGTCCTGCTTCCTTCTCTTTTCAAGGATTTAGTGTTAAGTGTTTGCACTATCTCAAATGCAACAATCACTGTGCTAAAACACCTCCATGAACTGTCTCAAAGCTCTTTTTTGATAGGATTTAGTTTTCCCAGTCTCAATGGATCAGCTTCCAAATTCTCCACAAGGAACACCAGCTTTTTGAAGCAGAGAAAAAAAAAAGTAGCTGAACAATCTCCCTTTAATCTGCAGTTAGCTGAATCCTCTTTTCCTCTTGTTCTCTTCCAATTGGGCACCTGCTGTCAGAATCCCATAAATCAGCCAAGTCCCTAGAAAACAACCTTTACAATAGGTCTCTGTGCTCATAAGAACATCAGTATGGCTGCACAGCCTATTTATACACTGCTAGTCATCTCCCACTGGCTCTCAAATAGACTCTAAAGTGTCCTGCCATGTCACTTTACCACCACAGAAATCACCTCTGCAGCTAACAATAATTAATGAAACCACACAGGGTAAGATTCATCTCAGCTATTTTTGGTCATCTAAAGATTAGACTTCTTTGTTAAGAAGAAAAGGCTGTCCCTGCAGCCCTCATATTCATTTTCTAAAGAAAATTCATGTCACCTAACATCAATATTGACTGACATGCCCTCTGGACAAACTTCTCTTTCTCCTCTGACTAAGAGACAAACTTAGATGCTAGACTTAAAAAGTACACAACAGAGACGAATCACACATGTTTCGACAATTTTTGAATTTTTGTCCCAGTTGACCAAGTTTGTAACTCAAGTGTACTCCCAAAGAGAGAATTATAATGTATTTCATCTTGTGGGAGCCCCCCCTGGGAAGAAGGGACCCTGAGAGGCATTTCCCAAGTTAGGGAGGCACAAGAGGCTTCTCTCACAGGATCCCTGTTCTGTTATGCTGATGTACCCCTGCTCTGCTCTCTTGGTTGGCCCTGTTGGTCCCCCCACAGAACTCTGTTCCTCAGCCACCCCTTCTATTTCCCCACTGGTTCCCATACCCTAACCCCACCTGTGCACTGCCCCATGCCTCCTGATGATTGATCCCTGATGCTCTCTCTGCCCCTACCACCACATACTTCACTCCAGACCCTTCCCCTGAGTCTGGTCTTTGTCACTGAACCCTCCAAGTGTGCAGCTGGAATAAACATCTCCATGGAATCCCAAAGACCCTTCCTGCCTCTTTGCCTTCATATTAGCAGCTATCCCAGCGTGCTACATCATCTAACTTTAGATATCTAAAAATCAAAGCTGTTCACATCCTCTTGCCATCAGAGACAAAGAAATACCTTAATAATCCCAAGCATTGATGGATGATTTTCTTATGTGTATTAAGCAAGGAAAGCATCAGGCAACACAGTAGCATTTCTACCTTTTAGTTATCTGAAGTAGAGCAAACCAGTCCTCCTTCTTGTGGCTTCCCTGCAGTGTCTTATCTTATGTACACTATGAATTTCTGCAGTGTATGTTTATAGATAAACTAATACCTTGTTAGTACTGTTACAATTTTTTTCTCCCAGTGCACTTTCTCAGGATAGGAACAAGTTCACTATTTGGTACCAAAAAGTCCACTGCTGATCTGCTGTACTTCCTTTGTTTGTGTCAATCAACTTGCTTTTAGCAAAAAATGATTTAAATACTAGAATCAGGTTTTTTTATTTTTGATAAATGATGCCGAAACAATGTGGAGATTAATTACTTGAATAATTTATGTGTGTTGAATTTCTATTTTTATGTAACCCTAGCAACTGCATGGTTGAATGTTGGGACAATCTAAGACTTGACATGACCAAAGACTGACCAACATCCAGTTTTTAAACCTCTTTATATGTTGGAAAGCACATATCCCAACAGAGGAAAGCAATATCTTCCAAATAAATGAGCAAGATGGAAAGTACAGTCATGTCATTTCTAAGTGATACATTGCTCACTGTCACCATGTCAGGAACAACAAGCCTGATTTGAAAGTGAATGTCCTCTATCCCTCCTCCATGAAAGAAAATCAATTTGTCTGTGTCCGCTCCTAATTAATTGTTCTCAGGAGGATTTGGAACACAATCCACTTTGAGGTTTGGCTTGCTTTCTCTTCCTTACATTTTCCCAACTTGCTCTTATTTTCCCCACTTGCTGTTAGTTGTAGGGCTAAATGACTAGGGCAATGTGCAAAATACATCAGTGCTGCTATTAACCATCAATACCATTGTTAAGGAATCTTAACTACTTCCAGCACATTAGGAATAAAACTCCAGCCCTTACCATCCTTGGTGTATTTTGTCCATATGTCAACTTTCTGCATTTCAACTCATGGGGGATTTCTTACCATAACCAGCCACTGTTGCCAACACTGAAGCATTTGGGCTCAAATATAATGTACTTGGACTGTAAAGAAATATGCAGGAGACAGATGGCAGGAGATGAGATTTTATTACTGTGATGCTTCTCTTTTTAGATTAAATCCCAGAATACATACTCTTGAATTTGCCCTGCCATTTGTGGTTAGAAAGAAGGAGGAACCACTAGTCGGCACACTGAAGGAGATAGCTTTTTACATGGCAAAGCACTTGGCATTTCCAAATAATGTCCCTTGAAATGCATAAAATGGGTTAAAATCACACAAATCAAGAGTTCAAGCATCTTAGTGAGAGAAAGACAAGAATAAGACCAGGCTAATGCCCCCTTACAGAGCAGGGGGGAAAGGGAGGTGCTGTCACTAGTTTTGATTTTCATTCTCTCCACACACCAGGAGTGCAGAAATGCACACTGCTGTTTACACAGAGAGTGTGTCAGCAGAGAAAGGAGGGAGAGCACAATGTGGGAACATCTGCTCTGAGAAACAGGTTGAAAATAGCCATGTAATAGCATGACAGAAACATCTGCGCAGTGTGCACACTACCACGAGCAGAGCATCAGGAGGGACAAGGATGCAAACAAGTCAGTGAGCAGTAGGTCAGGAAGAGGCTCACTGTCAGGCAGGAAATGCTTCACTAATCCTTTTTACTTATTGCAGCCCCATTATCAAAAAGGTAAGGGTACAGAAGGAGACAGAACTTCCTGTGATATGGGCAGATGCTGGAAGAAAGGCTGCATTGCATATCTGATGACCCAAGGACTGTTGAGGAAGTGTGCTGAACAGTAATCATAATTAAAAGACAAGTAGCAAGCTAAATATAATATTTGTCAGAGCTTCTGTGCCATGTGTTAACTAATACTGCATTTTTCTCCTTTTGAGAAGAGGAGTAATGGATTATACCATATCTGTTCAAATAGTAACGCACTGCTGAATTTCTGTCTCTGATGGAGTGAGGACATGGAATAGATTTGTTCAGGTTTTTCCTTAGACATTCTAATTTATGTGTAACCCAGAAGGCTGAAAAAAAAAAAGGGGACGTCTTCAAGCAAAAACTTTTTCCTGTTCAGCCTTCACTTTAACCACCAGCAAGCAGAACTCTTGGCCTTCAGGCTTCAGGCATGGTTCCTGTTGCCATCACAAAAATCTAGTTTGCTTAAAGAAAGGAAGAAAGAAGGAAAGTATATAGTTCACCATACTTTGAAACGACCCTGCAAGAAAAGCATCCATACCTGCATTTACTCATAGGTGGAGAAGGCAGCGTGAGCACATTTCTGAAGTGCACAAGCACTTTTCAATTATTCCTGAACAGCATACACATAATTCTCCTTAGAAACATGCAGATACCATCCATGCAAATTCAGCACTTTTCTGCACATATCTTTAGCACAGCCCACTCATTTCTCAAGTCTTAGACAATATGAGGATCTGTGTACAATTCAGTATCATTCTGGTAGTTTTCCCAAGTATGTCAAACTGAGGGGAATTCCAGATTCTGTGCTGTACATGTGAAATTACATTCAATAGGCTTCCCTCCGTGACTAGTGATACTTTTGCTAATCATTTGCTATATCTTAAAATAATTCTGTAATGTATAAAGCCAACACTTTATAACCTCATCGCTGAAAAAAGATTATGGATCAATAAGAGTAGAAAAATAACGCTGTCCTGAACCTACCAAAGAAAATTAAAGTTTCTTTCAAACTTTGAATGTTGGTTTTGATGGGGCTACCTTTGGTGAAGGGAAGATGGTATAACATGGAAAAAGCTTTCCAAACCACAGTCATTCAAAGTGGTTGATGACACTTTTATAACAAAGTAATCAACCACAAATAAAGACACATTAAAAAAAAAGACTATTTTAAGAACCATTTCTGACTTCATGTTCTCCAAAACTCTTTGACTTCCTTACTTACAAGGTTAGACTGACCTAAAGTAGTTCTGAAGCCAATGGGTAGCACTGTCAGCAATGTGTCAGGGATGACTAGCAGAGAAGAACAAATTTCTGTGTGCACTCACATCAGAGTGCTAATCAAAAAATGTCTGTTAAAAAGGTGAAAAATCTCTGTGTGTGAAAGAGCTGGTGACCATAAGCTTTGCCAGCAAGATCACTGTCATTTTTTCACACTTTCTTTCATACAGATCAAAATCTTCCTCCTTCACCTCTTCTTTAGGACAGAAACTCTGTGCTCCCAGATTTACCATCAGAGAAAGAAAAAGAACATAATGTCTGAAGAAATCCCAAGTGTTTTGACTAATCATTAAGAAAAACAAAGGTTTTCTGCCTAGAGACTGAGCTCTTACAAATGCTCATCACCAGCCGAGGAAAATTAAATGATTATGGCTTAATCTGGTTTTGATTGTTGACGTTTTTTCCCTAATAGTCACAAATTGACCAAATTCTTCAAAAAGCACATAAAACAAACAGATCTAGAGAATTCATAGTTAAGTGAAAGGGAGGAAAAATTGAAAAAAAAAAATAGATATAGCAGTAAGGTAGAGGGAAAGAAATAAGTAACAGGCAGTATCCCTCAGGTATTTTTGTGCAACCTGACTTTTTTCCATTGTGCATTGAATGTAATGCTAACAGAAAGAAATTAAAACTTTTACAGTATAGGTAGATCGGAACAAAAAAGAAGGTGGGAGAAACAGACCCATATATGAGATGAAGCAAAAGAAATGATATAAATATGTGCATTTGGATGATGGAAGCAGCTGAAGGACAGACACATGCCTGAAAGATCCAGAAGAAAAAACAAATTAGTTAAACAGAGACTACTCAAACTGTTAAAAACAGAATTGTTGACTGATACTAGGTTGACTCGTGCTGCTAGCTGGAGCAGAAGATGGTTGCAGGCAGCAAGGCACACCTCAGATGCTTCTGAGTGTGAAGGACAATCTGGAGTCTCCCTGAATAACCAAAAAGGCCTGAAGATGGGTAAACAACTGAAGGAAATTAATGTGGCTTTATTAAAGCCAGACAAAATCAGATGGGAAATGTGGCATTAATTTTAAGCATATGGCATAAATGATAAACCACTGGAATAAACTACTGAGGGAAGAGGTAGAATCACCATCTGCTGATACTATCAAAAATACGATTGTATATCTTTCTAGAAAATAAATATTTTACACAACCACATGCTACTGAGCTCAAAACAGAAGCAGCTGCAGGAAATCTAAAGTCTGTGAAAATATACGTCATCGGAAGAGTTGTAATAATGGTTTCTTTATCCTAAAAATCTGTAAAGCTTTCCCAGGAGCATATTTGGGGTGGTGAAGGGGTGTCAAATGGCAGACGAAAAACAAGTCATCGATACCAATATGTACAGTGATACAAAACAGACTATAATATTTAAATTTCCTCTGTGTGTGTGTACATACACGTTTAAATAAGATTTTAAAATTAAAGACATATTTGAGGTTTCTATAAACTTAAAAAAAAAGTCAATGTTGTCATGATCTCTGTGGCAAAATGACTGTCATAGTGCCAAAGAGTGAGTGATATTGCAAATTATTAGTAAAAGATTAAAATTGCATAGCATAAAATGTCTGAAACAAAGTACCACATACTCTTGCTTGGATTAGGATTTCACTTCTGTTAGTTTGTATTCTTTGCTAATTAAAATCAAATATCCACAGATGGAAGCTGCTTTACACAATTGACCTGTGTTACATTAGTTGAAATCAAGACTAACCCATGGCAGATAGAGAGCTGAAATCTGTTTTCCCTTCACCACCAAATGCTACAACTTCTGTAACCGCCCATGACAGCAAACTGTCATCCTTCAAAAATAATACAGGCTCTTCTCACCAGTCACTAAATCTTATGAAAGGTGTAATTCCAGAAAGCCAAAATGGTTGACAAAACCAGTACAAAAACTAGAGTTATTTCCTCTGTTATTTACTCAGCATTGCTCAAAGCCTCCAGAGTTCTCAACAGGCAGGAGCAATGTTGTCAAAGGCATCTACATTAGAAATGGTCCTGTCTGTGCTGGTCACTCCACCTCCTTTTAGAGACAGCAGAAAGAAACAAACACTTTAAGGATGTGATTCTTCTTGCTTTATAGTTGTTATCTATAATAGGGCAGATGAAACTGCCTGTTTCATTTAGGGGAGGACGAGAATGGAAAATACAGCATGGATTTCTGATATTAGGAGAGATTAATTTCCCCTCGCCCCTCTCTGGAACAGTAGAGTTCTGAGTATTTTAGGAGTTTTCTAACCATCGTGTATAAATGGAGATATGGCATACAGCTCACTTGGATTAAAGCATTGACAGAAACCTTTAGTATTTTAACTACAGTAAGTAGCTTCATTTGCAGCCTAGAAACTTTCAGCAGATTGCAGCAGCTTAAGTGAAGGACCATTTTAGATACCTTGGGCTATCTGAGACATCTGTAGATGGAAGACACAAGAGCACTGTCTTGGGACAGTGGATCTACAGGATTATAGGATCCTTCCAGGTAAAGGTCAAGAACAACCCATGGAATCCAAAATGGCTGTGATCTGAATGCTGACTTCTTGTTGCTACCTCATTTTCAATCACTTTGCTTTAAGGAACACAAATTGGCACCATAATTTCATTTCCTGCATAGACCAAGTTAAGTTATCAATAACAAGGTAACCAGGAGCTGGAAGTTATGATCTTTGCAGTTCCCTTCCCAATCAGGTTATTCTAGATTTCTATGACTCAAGCAGGTTTTCTCTCAGTGCTGGTAGGTAAGGATGCTTCCCCAAGTACATTCTGACAAAAATGTTGCACCTCATGCAAAAGTGTTTCACTATCAGCTTTGTATTTACTTGCAAATATTATTTGAAATACACAAATATCATCGAATTTCTCATAAATATTTAAAAATTAAAATAGATTTTTTTAAAACATAGGGAGTCCCTTCTACTTCAAAGTATATGAAAAATCTTTTCAAGGTAAATCATTATAGTACTCAGCCATAATTCTTTATATATTTCACATATAAAAAATTCTTTGTTTTCCCATGAAAAATTGTGACTTAGACAGAATTGCCTTATTTAACTTGGTCTAATATGCAAATGAGTATTTCACATTATACCAGTCTTTTATTCTCTTTTATCTTAAAATCTTAACATTTACAAACATATTGTATTGAACATTTATTTTATACTAAATTTAATTAATAGAAACTATTCACAGTCATTTGAAATGCATTCCAAGTTGATTGAAATAATTAGTGTAGGGCTACTCAATATTTACTTTAGATATGAATCTAGAGTGATTTGATAAAATTAATTAGCAGGAACTAATTATAGTTAGGATATGAGTTAGGGTTTAATAAATATAATTACAGAGTACAAACGATGGATTCTTAATTAATAGATACTAGTTGCCAAACATTGAAGAGAGATTATCATATTTCTGTGCAGGACATGCTATTAGGCACACCTTCAGTTCCTGAGGAAATAGTGAAATTTAAAGTGTTTAGGGAGGGGTCTGAGAGGGAGTTAAAAACAGATAAACTAATTTGTTCCTATTTTGCAGAGGAGCTATCAGATCAATTCATGAAAGCTGCCTTGTACAAAGGTTTACCTTCCTGCTTGCAGTGTATAGGCAAGTGGCACAGTGGCTGCAAAACTGAATTCTGGAGGTATTTAGGCATTTAATGATGACAATAGGCTCATGATGGGATTCTGGTTTGGGTAGGTGAATTACTCAGCTGTTTCTGAATACTTTGCTTGGCACCTGTTCTCTTCTTATATGTGCCTAACTCTTTCTAACTGCTTAGCTTTCTTCATTTTGTCTGTGTTTGCTATCCTACTTAAAAAATTGGGATAGTAATGTTTTCTGTCGTAAAAAAAAATGTTTTGGTTATAATTTCTTCTAAGGCAGTGAAGTAATCAACTAGTGGAGTATTAGAGGCTGTATAAATATTATGATAAATTGATAGAAGAATTGCTGTCTATTTTGAGGCAGAAATCTGGCCATGTTTTAAATTAACTTCCTGCATTTGGATTCTTACTCCTGCTAGGGTTCATTGCACTCTAGGGCTTTTCAACATGTGTCTACATAACATCCCAGAAATGCAATTGCTGTATCAGAGGCTGATATTTGACCTGTGTGATAGTACACCAGAGGAGGGATGGGAGTGAATGGACACATATCTTAGTCTGTCAAAATGTGAAGGGCAGTTTCATAAATTGCAGTTACTGACCAACAGTAGAAGAAGGGAAGAAGCTAATTATTATTTGGAGGAGAAGAAAGCTGGATTGTAATATCCTTTATGTTCCCTTACCCTGTCCTAAAAAATTATTTAAACAACACTCACCAGTTCTGCCTGAATCACAAATCATCTTTACTCACAAAAAATGAATTTCGTCCTTGCATAACTTCAGGACTTTCTCAGTAAGTGCAAGATTTACTTAGAAAGTCATGAAATTATGTAAGGACAAAAAAAGAGTATATTTATATTATGAAGAGCTATTCTGTCAAGAACTGAAATTTCTGTGCATTGTCTTTTAAAGAATTCATGGGGAAACTGAATTAAAGATGGGATGCCTTGGCACATTTTCTCCATTCATCTCACTTGAAAACTCTTCAAGTTACTCTGAAACAAGTAGATTGGACCAGGGGCTCTGAAGAGGCCCTTTTCAATATAAATGATGCTGTGATTCTCTGACCAGCCATTACCCAGAATCAGGAACAGCACCTGTCTTTCTAGGACAGAGAAGAGTGTTACATTTCCAGAAATATTAGACAATTTTTATTTTTCAGTTTGCCCCTTTCAGAACACAACTAAATGCCCAGGCTGTTACAGGTACCAGCTACTTGCTGCTCACACCCACTTCATACTTGGGTGTTAGTCTGGAAAGCCTTTGATGGTTTACCCAGACAGGTAATTTCTTAGCTTCTAGCAAGGCTCCCAACTTCTAATACAAATGTTTGGATAGAAGAGGCCTTGAATACATTTTTTTTTTCAATTGTGAAAAAATTTCTATGGTTTGGTATTATTTTGCTGACATCAGCTGCATATCCAGTTGGTGCAAAGGTACAACTTTTTCACAGCAGCTCACTGAAACAGAACTTTATCTGTTTGCCAAGTATCCCATAGTGAGAGTCAGATGAGGAAAGCATGAGATCAAGCCAAAAAAGGGAAATTATTGAATCATAATATCACCCACACATTGTTTACCAGTCAACTCACCTCATACCTGCTGTTTAATGCTTATTTAGGTAAGACTCTATTAGCTAGAGAGGACTTAAAATTCATTCATTCAAAAAACCCTCAACTTTTCTTCTAAACTCAATGTAAAATAAATAACGCCACTCAAAACACAATAAACCCTCAACATTTTATACCTGCCAAAAGCATTATACTAAGTTTATTAAATTCATTAAGAATTCTTTAATTCTATTAAATTATTGTACGTGCCATTTGAACAGAAAAAAAGAATGCAAAATATGTCTTTCCTTTTATCAGTATCTTAATTAAATACTACCAAGTTTTTTACTGGACACAACATCAAAATTCCCCAAAGTGTTCCAAAGGCTGGATGGCAGCAGACACGGATGAGCAAAAGAAAAAGAGGTAATGACCAAAGATTCTTTCCTCTTTCCAGCCCACATCTGATTCAAATTGACAAATGACACAATCTGTGTCATCCTATGTAATCCCCTGTGGCCTTCCTGGAGAGCTGTAGGCTGTGGATAGGTATCCTCTCCTCCAGTAACAACAGTGGGAGGTTTGGGAATCAGCAGAGCCTCGGCCTCTGTGTCCCAAATTAAACATCAGAAATTGCCTCTTTCACAGCTACAGTATAGTAGTATAGTAACTCATAAGGCAGTAAAAATTACTTTTATGCATAGAGATGCACTACTCCATATGTAGATCATCATCTCTCCTGAAGGGCTGCAATTTGTAGCTTCACAGGATCAAACTTTCTAAGGAACTTAAAGGGCTGTATTCATTATTGACAGTGATGGAAACAGATGGGAATAGGGCAACAATAATGAGTAAACTAAAAGGAGTAAGCTATTAACAGGAATGTAGTCCAAGTTTTTAGACTGATTCTTCCATTTTTCTCTTCATAAGAATAGGGATTTAAAAAGCATGCGAGATGCATGCATACAGAAATATGTGTGGAATAAAACACCCAGAATTTTAAATGGATACAGAGATGAACACACCATTTATTTACCTTTTTTTCTTTGTCCCCTTAAGGGAACTGTCACAGTGGCAAGGGAGAGAGAGTCATCCTTCATATGCTTGCAGTAAAATGAATTTTAAATACGTAAAGACAGGACGGGAATATCTGCCAAACTGTGACTGTAAGCTGCAGCTCTTCCTTTGCACTCTTTGTCTTCTACAGACTACCTGGAAAGCAACAGTAACAGACTCTTGTGCAATTTCTTTCTACCTTGCTTCTTCACTGCTAAGCAGTGCTGACAGACACATCACTGCTAGTTTGTCTCTTTATCTACCAGTAGTACACACCTTAAAGGAGACCTCTGAAGTCTGAAGAGTGAAAGAGTCTCCTTCACCCACTCTTCTTTCTCCTGTCATTATCACACCATAGTTTATTGCTTTTCTGAATTGCCTCTCTCCATCTCTTCCTCACAAGGTGATCTCACATAAAAGTGTATAGCAAAAAGATACTGGCACCATGGGGAAAACTTGTCAAGTGCTCCATGTTTCCTCTTTGTGGGCAAAATCTTGGCAACGGGCAGACAGTGCTCCTCTCTGTGCATCATATGCATCCTCTTGTGCAAAATTCACAGCACGTTGAAGATAAATGCTGAAATACTCATCTGAAAACAAGGTCAGAGAAATATCCAGGTAAGGAAAAACACGTGTGTTGAACCAATGATTAAATAGGAGCCATAGGGACAAAATTTTCCAATTTTTCCTTTTGGTTCACTTATGACTTTTTTATAACCACTAGCTAAGTAATTAACTGCTCATTCCTCCTTTTTCTGTAGAAATGAATTTATCTGTTATATACAGCTGTGGCACTTCCAGAGTGTGGATGCTGACAAGTTGGTCAGAGAGATTTTCCAGCTCTCTTGGCCCTGTGTGTGAGAAGAAGTTACTTTCTCACGAGTGGAGCTGAAAACCAGGAGAAGTTTGTGTAAACCATCTTGGGTATTTTGTAAACTATATCTCACAGGTGATGTTTTGTACAATTTGTTATTCCTGACTTGTTACTCTGTAACTAACCAATGGTAACTGTTCTTTACATGACTTCCGGCAATGCTGTACATAAGATTTCACATTCTTTAAAGAAGAATCATCTAAGTGTTTTAATAAAACAGATTTTTGCCTTCTGATAAATCTTTGTGGAGTTTCCTTTGTTGTCATGGCCTGAACCAGAGGACCAAATTGGAACACCAGAAAAACAGATGTGTTCAAACACAACAGAGACAGTTCCAGCTCAGACTAGGATTCCTTCCACGGTGTAATCTCTGTTCAGTGGTGGAGAAGATGTCCTGCTGGGACAAAGCAAGGCCTGTTTGTCACTGCTGCCCTTCTACTGGGAGCCAGCCTGTTTGGGCCAGCAAAGGTCAGCAAGGATCTGTGAAGTCCTGGAAGCAGGAGATGCAGCCATCGGTATGAGGGTTTCAGAGTGACCCCCTTACCCCAGCTACCTCTTTGGAAAAATAACTGAGACAGCAGCTGGTTAAGGAGACTTAAACTGCTGATTGTTAGTGCTGTTTGTTCTGCTGTTTACCAAAGGGGCATTTTGCAACATTACATACCCTACTTTTTTGCTGAGCTAGTTAAAATAAATTAAAAAGTTTCTGAGGAGAGTGGTTGCCTTAAATAATTTCCTATGTGTTCTGATCATACCTCTGTTTCTATTAAAACTCTTCTTGGCCTGTGCTTCTAAGCCCATGAGAGTTGTAGATGTTATTTCCCACAATCCTCTCAATATGTTTTCCACCAGTAACCCACATTGATCAGCAGTTCCCAGAAATATTATGTCTACTCTTGATTAAGACATCACATCTTCCTGCCTATACCACTGTCACTTCTTTACAATTACACTGCTAAACTGGCCATATCCACATTGAGATTAAGAGCTTAGCAGGAATGGACATTTCATCTAGAAAATAAGAATGGTCAGAGTCACAATCAATAGTCTGTCCCACACTTGTCAGTACAGCAGACTAGGATGTTCAGACTGTACCAGTCCTCACAGCCAAGAAAATGATGTGACAAGGTAGATTCGTTTCCAAGATCTTAATGACTGACTACCTGCTTCTGACTGGACTTATTAAATGTAATTCTTTGTGTCAGCCTGGAGCAAAGGCTTGAGCCTTTCTACATGGAAAGGCAGAAAAATATATAACAATTGCTTTCCTACTCTAACTTGGACTTTTCTTATAAGTTATTAAAACTATGAATGCAAGTTTTGCTAGTAGTTTAAATCCTAATTCAACTGTTCACTGGCACAAGCTAAGTAGAAATATGTGCTGAGGGAAACTGATAGCTAGCTGTCTCTTGTTTGGATCCTGGGTTCTTGGTGGAAACAGTTGGTACAGGATATTGTCAGAGATAGTTTGCTGAACTCATCTATGTTTTTATTTCAGAATTGAAAGGTAGATTTGTTCTCATTTGGCAGGATAGAGGTTAATCTGAAACACTGTAATCCTCCAAAGCAAAAGGAAGTTTATGTTAAGGACTAATCTTGCTCATCTGAACGTGTACCTGACCCATCTCTCCCCATATCACAGGATCGATCCTAGAGGTATCTAGTACCACTTCTGTTGTCTTTTAGGATTTCTTAAGGAAGAATTTTCATTTTAAGAGTATGAAGATTTAAACACCTATTAGGGAAATGGGCTTTGGTGTGAACATTTTCCAATTTTTTATTTGAAATGAAAGTTCAATTTTCAGAATAAAAGAAAGAAAAATTTCCACTGTCTGCTGTGAGTGAAGCAAACTCCCCCAGCTTTTGCACATTGACAGGATACTTTTACTTTTCAGGTAACTAATCCTACATCCTTTCTAAAACTGCTGTTCTTAATGCTTGACTTCTTATCTTGAGGATTAAAGGCCATTGCTGTTTAGAAGATATCTTGGTTTTACCTCTCCATTCAGTAAGGAGGTGGAATAGGAAATGCAACCCATCTCCCTAACCATCAACTCTCTCAGCCTTTAGGGGAAATTCTCTGGGCTTAAATGCTCTCAAAAACGTTGGGATGGCTTTCTCAGACTCTGTTAGACACTCTCTGAAAAATAAGTACTTTCCAAAATGATAGGGGAAATCAAAACCAGTTCTCTTAGTTAATGCTTCAGTTTCTGGCCTTACAGTCCCACTCAGCAAGAGGGGTTGTATTCACATGGCATTCCTTGGCTTCATAGGGGAAAGTCTTTGTTACAGTGTCTACATTTGTCACTTGAGAAACAAAATGTGTGACACATGCTATGATTAAATTTAGAAATTCCTCAGCTGGACCACTGAAGTCAGCTATAGGGGCTTCAGATGGAATGAACACTCATTTGTATTCCCCAGGACAAAGCTGGGCAACCAGACGTGTCACAGGAGCTTGCAAATTTGATGTAACATTCACAGCAGTTTTCTTTTTTTAACCTAAATCCTCCATTCCTATAGAAGCCAGCAGTGTGAAATCTCATATTCCTTTCTGTTGTGGGTGTTTGTGTGTTGTTTCAGTTTCAGTTCTCTGGCTACAGAGAATCTTGTAAATGTGGCACAGGTGCACAGTGCCGATGATGCACAATAAAACAAGTAATAAGATGCTTGATTCTATAACACAGTTCCAGGGTTTCTGATTCAGATTTCCCAAATAGTGAGATTGCTGCTATCGGATTTTCACTTATATTTGAATATTGGGCTTGTTGCCAACACAGTGCTTTAGGTGGTCTTCTATTGAAAGGCAATACTTAAATTATTATGATCTTGAATGAATACTGAAGTGATTTGCTCAAAAGGTTTCTGGGTTTAGTGTTTCGGGAAAATCTAAAAATATTTTGAGAGAATCGTTGCTTACCCTGGCAGTTAAAACCCCAAGATAATCATAATATATGAAAAAGGAAACAGTTAAATGAGGAAGCAAGACAACATATGCACCAAGTCCTTCTTAGTCTTCATTTTTCAGTTATCTTCATTATCATTTTGCTACTATGACAGAACTGCAGACACTCAAAGAACTGAGAAAATGAAATCTCAGATTTCATTCAGCACCCAAGACAGGCTGATATATTTTTTATTTTACATTAAGGAATTCTACTGAATTGTGAGCAGCAATAACAACCTATAGGCAATAAAATCTGAGATGAAACTCTCATTATCATACCAAACTCAGGTGTCCACCTGTGCACAACAGGATCCATTCTACTGCCTCAACACTGTCCTTTTCAAACTTTCTGGTTTATTCAAGAGACCCACAAATGGGTTCATAGATCTGACAAGGAACCTGCTGGATGGGATTTGCATCCTTTTGAAGCAGCAGTCAGATGCCAGGGGGTACAGTATAGCTTTTCAAAAGATATTAGGCACCTAAGTTTAGGAAACTGAATCAAGATCATTATATAAGCTCCCATTATCATTAATGGAGGTGCAATCAATGCAATCTATAAAAACCAGGGAGCTGCAGAGACTCTATGATTTGTATTGACGAGGTCTTCATTGATTGTAACAGGATCATAGACACCTAGTATAACAGTAGACATCTCTGCTAGATAACAAAATTTAGATTTCTTAATCTTAAACCAAACCAAACACCCTTTCAACTTCATTTAGAGATTAGGACTAGAAATAAATGTTTCTTGAAAGTTAGAAGCAGTTTCAAATTAGGTAATAAATGAGAAAATGTCACTGCACAGTGAGAATGTGATTAGACTTTTAGCAGAATTTAATGAAAGCAGGGAAGAATATATGAATAGTCTCACTTGGATAAATCCAAGATCTGTACAGCCCAATATCTCATCTCCCACAGTCGCCATGAGCAGATGTCAAGGGAAACGTAAAAACAGGGTAAATATGGCATTACCAGGATGCTCAGTGTTGCTGTGATCACAACTCCATTTAAAATATGCCCATTATTAACAATATAAATACAAGTCATAGGTACATACCTATATCACTTTCTAATAAGAATTTGAAGCTCACAGATTTTGAAGATGAGTCCTATCTCTCGTTTGACAGTCACTAAAGAATTTCAAAATTATATCTGTTTTATAGAAGCTGATAATTTTTTACCTTCTGCCTAGACAATTTATGTGAAAAGAACATAATATTATTCACCAAAGCATGTATTACAAAATCCATCCCCAAATACTCCTATATGATTAGCAAAAACAAATTGTGGTTACAGAAGAAACCTCCGCGTGCCTTCCCAGAATTGTGCTAATCTGCAAAATCAATCTTCCATTTTAAAATGTGCTTTTACCCTCCCTTCTCCTCTGCTTTCTTTATTTTGAGAACTTTCAGGAAACAGTCTTGTCACATATTGACAGTGACGAGACGAGGAACCGACCAGTTCGACTCAATGAGCTGAGGACTTCAGAGAGGAGCTGCAATAACTGGAGCTTGATCAGCTTGTGGGAGGGATTGTGAGTCTGTGCCAGTGGCAGCAGGGGCTGGAACCGATGATCAGAAACCCTCCAGTGGCTTGTTCTTATTTAAGTGAAGCATGTTTAAACACAGGGCTTTTTCTACATTTTTCTTTTGTTTGTATATTTGTTTTCTTAGGTTTTCATTTCCCCTTTTTGAACCAGAAAGCACGGAGGAAATAAAATTTCCTGCCTTGCAAAACATATAAAGAGGTAAAATTCACACCCAAATGAGGCAAGGAATAAAGATGGTAAAGTTAAACTGGTTGGTATTTAAATATACTACAGTTATTCTAATAAAGCAATATATTTATGGCATTGGAGCAACAGGGCATTGAATGACCAAAACAATGAATTCTTCTAACATACCAAAAATGAGACCCACTGGAAAGCAGCCAGTGAGACTCATCCCTGTCCTTCCCTGACTCTTGCACTGTGGCTCGGAAGTGTTTGGGAAAAGGCAGGTTGTGCAAATCAGAACATGTCAGAGAATACCGCAAATTTGGATACCACAGAAAGTCAAATTGCGAGGCTTGACCATTGGACACACTATTGACACAGCCTGCACACGAATTCCTTACAAACCACACACTCAGTGCCAACCACAGGGGTACACCCAAGTGGGTCCCAGTCAGCCAAGAACGACTGTGAGTATCAGCACGGGGTCAGCTGGGGATGCAGCACGGATCAGTTCTGATCTTCCATATGGATTCTCTGAGCTCATTCCCAGGTATTTTCCCTTTCAGGCCTGAGCAACAGGCTTGTTGCAAACTTTACAACTAACTCATCATCTCTATGTGAGTGGCAATGAGGGCACTTACCGTGTGGGTGTAGGCATGAGCATATATCGGTTTTCTTCTTATTTATATTCTTGTCTCTTTTTGTTATAAAATGAATGGCAATGAAACAGCAACCAGGGAATGTTAATGTGGACACTGAAACATTAACTTCTCTGAGATATTTTTGTGATCCTAATTGCAAAGTCTTAAATAACATTGACAAAGCTTTACTCTGTATTGATTCTATTGCTATACTAAACTCTTCATTATGTGAATTTGTGAATGCTCACTAGAGTCAATCATAATTATGCATGGCCCAATATAATTGAAATCAAAACAATGGATTGATTCATGTTGTAAAGTGCTTTATTTCTAGCAATCTGTGTGAGGCAATCACCAAAAATTAGATCTGTGCATTAGCATTTTATTATTTAAGTATTAAGCAATAGTAAGCAAACCTCCAGGTTCTCTGATAGTTTCACATCAGCAGATTGACTGATTTTAGACTTATATCCCCAAAACTCCTCGGAATTATACTCAAAACCATGAGGCCAGTGCATTTTATTCTACTAAATCATGTTCCGGGAAGTCTTAATTTTAGTTCTGCATAAATGGAATAAAAGTCAGACAAATTTTTAAATATAATGGAATGATATTACTTTATCCGAACCACAATATGGCATTTTGGAGCAAGGGGAATAAACTACTATGAACAGCGACATGGATGTTTTAAATAATATTTTGGTATGGTGTTTTTTGGTTTTGGCTGTGACTTATTTTAGCCAGCCCTGGAAATATGCTTAACAAATATTGAACCAAAGGATACTACCGAAAAACACAGGTTAAGCTTCAAATTTATCTACAAATTATTAGAAACAGTAAAAAAGAAGAATGTAGGGATTTGGTAACTTAAGTTCAATTTCTACTAAACTATGATTACTTATAGAAGCTTCAATGATCCCTAGTCCTAATTGCCAGTTCAGCAAGAGATGGCAAGTGATAGGCAAGGTTGGACCAGCTGCTGAGCTAACCATGTGCCTGATGGCAAATTATTACACCAAAAGAAAAAAAATCATTGTTGCAGGTAGAAAATAAGGTTAGGGTAGAAAATAAGAAAAGATCCTTAAAAAGTTCTCCAATTTTATTTCATCCTGGACATGGATCTGGCTGAAGAGCCTACTGACATTTTGACAAGAGTTGAACAATTCCATAACACAAATTATGTACAATTCTGCAAAATTCCTGTGCCCAACAGATGGCATCAGGTGTGCTTACAGGGATGTTTATCCCATTCCCATGACATACGTATTTCTGCCATAATTTTTCAAAGACTGTTTATACTGGATCATTCTTCTTTTGTCTTTCACAACAGTTCTTTAAATTCTTCAACATTTTGATTTCATGTAGTTCTAACTTATCTGTGGTGACTTAGTGAAGCCATCTTGTAACCTCAGCTAGAAGAAAGCCTTTAGTACAATTGTCTTCTGTGTTTATTCAAGGTATTGGAGTTCCTGATTAGACCCCACACAGTGCACAAAGATCACTTCCCACAAATTGGCTTTCAAAGTAGGCACAACACACCTCCTAGGTGTCAAAGAGCAGGCTATAAATGATCCTTCCTAAAACAAGAATGAAACTGGTAAGCCATGGGAAAATTTCATTTTCTCCTGCTTCCTCTTTATTCCCCACTACTTGATAGACCATAAATAAAGTAGTATTTTTCTCCTTTTTCTGGTGAAATTCAGCTGGCTCTCCACCATGGAGTTCATAGTCCTGCTCCACTGGACAACGACAGAAACACACAGAGAAATGTGAATCCTCACAAAGCCTTTCTCTGACACAGGACTCCTCAGCTCCTGCCCAAGGAGATAATTTCAAGAAGGCAAATAAGTTTAATTTAGCCTCCGAGCTTTTTCTCTCCTCATTTCTCTGATGAGATGTTCAATTCACTCCATTTTGTTGTCAGATTTGTGACATAGAGACCTGTCTCCAAGCAATGAGTCTAAAGCCAATATCTCATTTCACATAAGCCACTAAGCAGTCATCACATGGAAATGCTTTCCAGTCACTATGGATGCAAGGCTGTAAGCTTTCATCTATAAATTCTTTTTTAGTTGCTCATTTCTGTCAAGCTGGTCTAATCTACTTACACCTGGCACATTAATTCTTATCTTTTCCCTGCAACATTGTAATTATATGTTATTTCCAGCAATAATTAATTCTCTCTCGGGCGGGCTTTTTATAGCTTATAAGTCAAAATGGGCTGCACCATACTAAATAATTAATTCAGACTGTGTTTTATGTCATGACATACACACAGCCCCCGGGTGTAATGGTTAGAGAATTCTTTTGAGAAGAAAGTCCTTGGCTCCCAGGTGTTTACACACCAGAAAGCACCAATTGTAATGGTTATTTCTCTCAGACCAACAGTAGGTGTGTTCACTTCTTTGTACCAACAATCTATTCATGACAGCTATTTCCAGAAGGTCTTGCAATAGTCTCTTGTGCAAAAGCACAAGAACATGAAGCTGCAGACCATGTATAGACCATACAAATGACTCCAAGCTCCAAGCAGTACATAAAGCCCTTCAGAAAATCCAGCAACAGTTCATGCACTTACCCCCAGTTGCCTATATTTCTTTGGCTTCTTAATTACACAGAAAAGGGGCATTCACATGAAAAAAAAAAAAATAAAGTGATATGAAATTGTAGCTATGAGGTATTGACAAGCTGTGCACATAGAAAACTCAATCATTAAGCAAAAGTCGATAGCTAGATATGGTATCTTACCTAGGGGAAGTGTAATCTCAAATACCTCACCACTCCAGAAATACAAAAAAGAAAAAATTAAGAAAAAAAAACCAGAAAAGAGTACTTTAAAACTAGCCAGGAAGACAGATTTGGTTACAGAAGCCTGAAAGTTTCAGTATGCCTAAAAGGATTTCCTGGAATCCAATGAGATAATGTTTGAAAGACGAAAGAACTCTATTAATAGGAAAAATATAATTACCAATCATGAACTATAAAGAATGCAAATATATTAAACACAGAATTATAACACATACCTCCTTATCAGAGGAAGGATAGCAACTGCACAAGGAAGACAAGGATCAGAGAATAACATTGTATAGAAAATATGAATAGTAGCAATTTAAATTGCTTGTGTATAATGAAGTATCAGAACAGAACATGTTTAAGGAATATTTCCAGATGCCTTAAAGCAATAGCTTCCAAATTTGCTCTATTGTGTTCTTTCAGCTGCTGGTGTGAGCAGTGGCAGTAGTAATACTGGGTCCTAATTTCCCTTTTGTCCATACAAAGACTTTCAGCTATTTCAGGAATGGTCACACTCCAGCTACAGAACATTAACCAGTAGCACCAGTGTCCCATCATCACAGGATCATCCAAGGAGTTAGATTAATTGAAGTACTGTAAATTCACTCCTTTGGAAGAAATAGACCAAAATATTATATAATTTTACTGATAGGAAAACCCCTCTATGATAAACTATTTTATAAATAGAAAAAGGTTCAAAGACATATATGTCCTACAGAAAAACCTAAATCGCTTGGGCTTGAGTCACACTGACCATAATCTTTTTTTATTGTAGATAATATTTTATCTTGTTGATTTGTCTAATTATCTGAATCCAGTTGTGCAGGACTCAATAGGAAGGAGCTCAATAGGAATTTATGATAGCAATGGGACTGTGAGTCTAGGTCTTTTCTGGCAGGTAATTGTGTGGTATGACATCTTTTCTTTTTGTAGAAAACAAATACTGGTATGCAGCTGAATTAGTAGTAGGCAGATAAGATTCACACAGTCAATTAAAATATAGTAAGGTCCTTCATTCAGTAGTTGCTACCATGAGCTCTGTGTGTGGTGATTATAAGCATGTGATGATCCAAATTAAGGGTTTCCTTTGCATTTGTTTCGTAAATAGAAGAGGTTCATGTAAGGCCCATCCCAGACCTGTTTTCTTTAGCTAAAAGCCATGAGGCAGAGATGGTGGCTGAAATCTGAATTATATATTTGAGAAGGGACTGATGGTTACAATGCTTTTCCTTTATTTCAAAGCAGAGGCAGAGAGCAAGCTCTATCTTCTAGCACAGTCCAGGACTGCTGGACCACAGCACACTAACTGCTGTTCCCACAGACTAACACAGAGAGGAGAAAATAAGAGTATTTCAGACTGCTTTAGAGTACCTGCCCCAGATTTCGATCTCATGGAAGGAAGGAGGTTCCAGCCAAAGGAAGGAAACTTGTGTGGAGCCAAGAATGTGTTCTTCAATAATGAGGGAAAGGCAGAAATGCTCTGTGAATGCAAGCAGGTCATAATGACAGGCTGCCTGTGTGCACCCTCCCAAGGAAAATGCCTTGAGTTTTCAAACTTCATAAGAAACACCATGTCTGGCAGTTACCAAGATATTCCTTTTCTAGCTCTTATTTTCACAATGAAGTTCCAGCCATCAGACATCTCTGAGCAGCACAAGCACGGTAACAGACTGACAATTAATGACAACCTTCAGCAATATGGTTGCAAGGTGGCCCAGAACTGTCCTGCAGCCCCTCAATATGAAAAGTACTGGCAATATTTTTCTTTAAAGCTGCAGTAGATGGGTGAGAGCTAAACAGTCTGAAAATATTAACCATTTCTGCAGCACACTGGTTAAAAAGTGCATAGCACACTTTTTTTTCTGCTGTGACTCTCAAACATAGCTTAGAGAACAGAGGATAGAGATTTACTAGATGTTGTCTAAAGAAAATTACTGCATGTTTTGGTCCTACCTGTATTAAAATATTTCCTTTTTTCCCAGCTGAGTTAATATTCAAAGGGTTATGATCAGCCAAAAAAAAGGAAAGCCATTGGATATAAAGAAAAAAACCACATACTTTTCACCTCCTAAATGATAGCATTCCTAAGATCTGGCAAAAAGCCAAAACTGTCAACTTCTTGTCTAAATATGAAAGTTTCTTGACAGCTCCATTATGCATAATTTTCTATATCCCATGAGGGTCCTGATGCATATAAAGAACACACTTGCTGTCTCCTTTCCCTCACAGAAGGAAGGTAAGTGCAGTTTCTTAAAAAGACTGAATAAGGAGCAAGCTGAAATTCCTTTCAATTTGCAAACTGTCTCACAAGGTCATTAGTGCTGTTATAGCTGTTTGTTCGTGCTGTTATTTATACCATGGCATCTGACCACATTGCAAGCATTAAAATAAAATATCTGTCCATAAGGCAGCTATAATTGTCATTTTCCTATTAACCACCTCTACTTATCACACAGGCAGAAGAAAGCTGCAGCATTTTGGCTTGGCCCTGCTCATCCAAGGGACAGGGTAAGAGTCATCTCATTTTCTGAGAAGAAATATAAGCCTCTGCATAAACAACACCCAGAATTGAAGTCCTTGAAATTCTATGCTTTCAGTCAAAAATTTAAATCTGAGGATTCTGGCATGAATCAAAATGTGCTTTCTGAACTGGGCTGTGATGGTGACTACAGACAGTGCCTTGAGGCACAGGTGTACATGGTGTGAGCTCAGAAAGAGTGGGACCAGTACAGGCTGCTGCACTGGCATTAAGAAAACTTGAGGGTCCCGGACATCAAATCTATAGTCAAAATTTACAGAAAATGTTTATTAATTATGAGATACTCAGATTGACTTAAAATTCCCCAGGTAGGTCATTAAAAGTCAGCAAATTGCAAATTTATCAATGTTTTTGAAACACAATATCCATGCTATAAAATGCATGAAGGTGAAGGAAAGAAAACCTGTAAAAAAAAAAAAGGTGCTGTTAATAAAGATACTATTATGATGCACATATATGTTGGTCAAAATAAGGTTTGTCTAAAAATGATAACACAAGCATTTACTAATTTTGAGGGCTCACCTCTGAATCCCACTTTTTTTGCTGTCTGAACTCATCAGATTTTACAATTTAGATACAAAACTAACCTTGCTTTAAATATATTTGTATATTCTTCTGATTTAAAAATAAAACCGAGAAATTTCACCTGCACTTTTAAAACAGAGGCATGGAAATGAAATGTAATTTCCTTAAATGTCAAGATTTCCAAATTTGATTGGGAATATATTGCACATACATTTTATTTCTGTCTCACTGTAACTATCTGATTTGTTAGCAATATAGATTAGGAGAGGTGAGGGTAAAAAATATAGCAATTTCCTTTCATTTTGATGTTTCCAAAGCAGAAAGAACTGTATTACACTGAATACTGCAGGTTCCTCCCATTTCATGTGCTTCTTGCCTTGGTCCTTGTGTACTGTCATGCATATGGCTTTCTAAAATGAAATTCTCTTATTTTGTGTCAATGCAAGTAAAAATGATTCTATATCAGAAAGGATGGAGAAGAGTTAAAATCATATAGACTGTCAGTGTGATTCATCTGGCTAAATACAAATGCCTACCGTGCAGACATTTGCATCAATGATGCCAGTGAATATACTCCTTTCATACCTGATTGAGAAAAATTGCCACATCTAGAGCTCAGCTAATTTCATCCTTATGTTGGAAAGGAGACAAAATGACAAAGAAAAAAAATTTAAAAGCTATG
This sequence comes from Vireo altiloquus, assembly GCA_013396875.1. Lineage (NCBI taxonomy): Eukaryota > Metazoa > Chordata > Aves > Passeriformes > Vireonidae > Vireo > Vireo altiloquus. The sequence continues at coordinate 80,828 of VZRF01010151.1, forward strand.
GAAGTGTCTATTCCTCTTATTCCTCTTCATCAGTTAAAGAAGGAGCCTAGACAGCCATTTAGATGGAGATGTCTGCTTTGTAGGTGTCTGAAGTCAGATGAGATGAATCTTACCCCAAGTAGATGTCAACCTTTCCTGCATTTTCACTGTGTTAATTAAGAGCTGGAAATGCAGACTTTATTCATCATACACCAAGTGGTCTGGTTTATCTGTCATCATCTGGATTAGTGGGGACTTTTCAACATGACTGTTTACTCTTAGCAATTTGTCTCCGTCACTTAAATTCTATTGTTTCATTCTGCTTCCAGGACTGATTTAACAGTTTTCCACATAAAGGAATAACATGGAAAATAATTCCCTAAATTTTAAGACTACTTGATTATCTTGAAGACTATTAATCTGAAATAATTAAATCACCAACTAAATGTGCCTTTAACAACGGATTGTGGGTACATTCTTTTCAATAAAATTTTTATGGTTTCAGGAACCCGTGTTCTGGCTACGGTGACACAAAACGTGCATCTAGAATTAAATGTGCTGTGTGAACTTCATAAATAAAGGTGAAACCAGTTTAAAGCTTTCCCGTTAAAAGGTAGTTGTGACCTCCACAAAGTTTATAAGAACATTTGTCTGGTTCCTTTCAGGAATGGCTCTCATAAATGGTCCTTACCTGCCTTCAAAGCAAATGCTGGTAGCCAGTGTGCAGCAAGAAATGTGCTGAGAAATGAGACATGGTAAATACCGGCAGCTGCACTGACCAGATCAGGCTGTTTTTCTGATGAAGACGTGTAATTATTTAACCCTCATGCACAGAATGAAGGGAAGATTCTGCAGGTCTCCACAAGCAGGTTTAGGTTTGGATAGTATCCACAGATTTATTGATGGCTTTAATACTGTCTGCCCAAACCTGACTATTTTGATATATTCAGTCCAGGGATTTTACCCAAGAAATCTAGATTAAAGATGGATAAGCTACCTCTATAAAGGTTCTGGTCCTGGAGGCCCAGCAACAGTGTGGATTTTTCCCTACTGCAGTCTAATTTTTATGTCCCCACCAGTCAAAGGAGCAGCACAGAGCCCAAGAGGCAGAGGTGCACAGGGGAGAAGAAATATATTTGGAATTGCTGCCTCAGTTAAAGGACCCTTTTCTCAAATTGGCAATGATGCTGCCAGTCAAACAATATTATATGGCTGATCTATCCAGATGTGACATGCGATTGTAACAAATCCTTCAGCCCAGGATACAGATTCTGTTTTCTGAAAATTGGGATTATAATAGTTCAAAACAAAAGAAATTTTTGGGGTTTTTTTCCTTCTTTTTAAAAGTTTTTAAACCCATTTACCAAGTGTCAGAGCCCATGAAATAGAATGATGTAGGGTGCTCAAGTTAAGATGCTGGAGCAGAAATACTGGAAAAACCTGGGTAATTTCCCATTACCTGCTAGTATCAAATACTTGAAATCTGGCTGCTCTGCTTGAATCACAATAAAGTCCTTTTTTCCCCGGTGAGAAGCAACAGAATCTTAACCAGCTTCATTATTTCCACTTCTCTACTGCTTTATTTTTTATATTATTAATCAGTTTGTTACTGGAATGTGTTATTTCATACCCATATGTGAGCATAAGGAATAAATCTGCCAGATTTTCATTATTAGAGCTTTAGAAGTATTAATATCTTTAAACCTTACATCCTACTGGATTTGTTTTACACTTTTTTTTCTCTGACTTCTATTATTGTTGCCTTAGTAGGTGGGAAAATATAAGCGTAGTAAAGTAAGTTATCCCAAGTTAGCTGGATACCTTTTGCTCAGGCTGAAAAATAGTTTAGGACTCTGCTTTCCCACTGCAGATCTTTAGCCTCTAATGTATCTATTTCCCTTATGGTCAACTGCCCATCTCCCTTTCTGTTATATTTCTGGAAATGCTGAAATGCCTTGAAACAATTACCCCTCTGATCCTTCTGAAAGCCTTATCTGTGTCCATAAGGAGTTTCAGCCTCTTTGCAGGTGCATGAGAGGGCACATAAAAGGGGTGCTCTTGCAGGAGTAGAGGCTGGAAAGGTGTCTATACCCTTCTTGTGTCTTTTTTAAAAAAAATTCTGCTCTCATAAGGATGTGTTGACAGGAAATAATTATCTGTCCCTGGGAGTACAACGGATCTCTTCTCATCTTGCCTGTTTAAGTCTGCAGACAAAAATGCAAGAGTTTTCAGCCTGGAAGGGCAGCAAATTAGTCTGTTAATTTTAGGGAGACAGTTAAGAGAATTTGATGGAATTACACTTTCTTACATATTTATCTGTAAAAGCACAAGGATCCAGACCTGATAAAAAAAGCCTGAAACACATGACTATAAAATCAGACTCAGAACTGTTGCCTTATCTTGAGTTTAATCATTTTGTACAAGCTCCTCAAGTTCCCCAGCTGAGTTGACAATAGTGGTGGGACACATTTTCAAAATTGCAATTCAATAAGGTAACTGAAGGAAATTCTGGTTGACCAGAATTCTGGCTGACCATTCTTTGTGACTGTAGGTACTTCCAGGGTTAGACAGCTGCAGAATGATGTAAGCTGAATTTGTTTCAAACTTATGGAATATGTGCCAAAGTCCTTCAAAGCTGAAATAGGCATTACAATTCTCCCATGAGGACTTTGGGTACTAAGAGGGATGGTTTTCTACAGGACTAAGTATGGGAGACAAGAGAAGAAGACATTTTTTTTGTGAGGAAACTATCATGGTGTGCTTAAAAAACCTATTATATGACTTCAGGGCTTCAAAACCTACTATATGACATACGGATCAAGGACTAAAAGTGCTAAGTGCCATTATGTGTGTGGCAGTAGATGTCCTCTTTCCTCTCTGTGCTGGTGTGTGTGGCCAGTCCTGTTTATATTTACCTTTCTACTTATCCGAGCTGGGGACACAGAACTGTAGAAACCTTGCAACTACCAGGCCAGGAAGGAGGAATGCCCCTGGGGTCTGTAGCTACCTAATGAAGTTACCTCTAAGAACCACACCTGAGCACCCAGAACCACTAGGGCAGCCTAAGGATATAAATCCATCCAGATGAGCAGTGGGAAAACAGAGAGAATACTCTGGGGCATTTCACATGGCAGCAGATGTCCATGTGGGCAGTGAGATTCAAGTGTTTGATGAACAATCTGAATCTCAACAGTAGCATTAGACAAAATTAATCAGAAACCTTGTAATTATGAGTACTGGTTGATTTCTGCCTTTCAGTTCACCTGCAATATATATTTACTTGCCTAAATGAAATATTCTGATCTCTGTACATGAAAACACGGATGACCATCATTATTCTTCCCTGAATGAGTGATAACTTAATTCTGTATTTCCCACAGGAGTGGGTGTTTTTCAGAAAAGATACTTCTAACCTTCCCTGCACACTGCAACTACTGGGAATACCTTGGGAAGGCAGCAATGGCAAAATGCTTGCTCAGCACTCAGGACAAGCAAAGTTGTGTAGGGTTCATTTGCTTTTACAGTAATTCGTTGTGCTACAGCAATTTATTCTTTTTAAGCTTTGAACTCCTCATTTTAGTCTTTTTCTTTTTTTTTTTTTTCTTTTAATGAGACTATATGGCCAAAGGTCAATAAATAGCAGGTCTATTAAAAAACCATGACTTTTACATTTTTTTCTCCAGCTGTGGTCCAGAAAGGGGCACCAGCCCTTTCTTTGCAAATCTTGGCAGTGGCAGCTGCTAATCCTTTCACTGAGCACAAGAGACATCACCTGGCATGCAGGGATTTAGCTACCATTAGCTACCGAAGCTCTTTCCCCTTTTCCCACCTTTTTGCCCCAGTCTCAGTCCTTTTCCTTCAGGAACATTATTCAGGCAGCCATGCACCAGGCAACACAGCAATAAACACAAACACTGGTGGCTTTCCACTGAGGGCAGTGTAAGTGTGAAATAGCAATGAACCCAGTATCTGGTGAAGTTTTATTACAAGGACAGTGTTAATCCAAGGGGAGAGATGACTTGCTGTCCACTGCTTGCTCTTAATTTCATTCAATGTAATGATCCTCCTCTTGGTGGTTAGAGCACGTCCATTGTTTATTACTGTCCAAATGCCAAAAGAAACAATTAGGTGCTTATTTTGTTTTCTTTTTCTTTCCCTCAAACAAAGTAAATAAATATTTTTCTTGCATTTTTAGCCAGGAGTATGCTTTTGATCCATTTTTAGATTTCCTCTGAACCCTGTCTTTCTCAGCACTATCCATTAGCCAAAGTTTAACATTCTGGAACTTCCAGCCTGACTAGAAAGCTGTATGTTAAATTATGCAGCTGAATTCCATCAGTCAATTTCTCCTTTGCTGTCAACACATCAGCTACATTTTTTACTGTCTGAACAAGCTCATCCCATATAACAGACTGCAAAAACATTAGAGGGAAAAAAGAATCAACACAGGACAATACTTCCTAATCGGGCCTACATTAAAAAGAGAAAGACACAAGGATGGCTTTGTATTGCTTTTTTCTTTTGCAAAACAAGATTTTAAAAAAATCTCTTTTGCATATCAGATAAGCCAGAAATTGCCTTATTTAACTTCTGAAAGACTGGGATCATTCAGAGCAAAATTCTGCTGTGAATAAAAAAATATGCAAAGCTGCCTGTAGCAGTGTGGTACAGGTTATCTGACCTATCAGCTTTGTAAAATGAAAGCTAATGAAGTCATGGCAGAAAAAGCCAACTGTTACACATCAAACAATAGCAGAGCCTTTGCAGAAAATGATTGTAAATTGCATGTTAGTGTGTGGATGATAGTTGTGAATAGCTATGTGTTTTTATAATATGCTAAAGCTATTGCTACTGTAAATTTTTTCTAGGCAAGGCCTACATGATCTACTATTCACGTAATCTTAATGGCAGCTAAAGTGGGAATAAAATCTTTATGAAAACCACTACGGTTAGCTCACTTTAAGACAGGAATTCAATCAGCAGCCCACTGGAATTACTTATGTTTTGACTAAGGTATTTGGCTCCTTTTATTGAACATTCTGCTTTCAATGCATACATCCCATGGATATAAAATGATGGATCTTGCTGGATTTTAAACCAGAGGCACTTTATATCATTAATAAATATTCATTTTCCTGCTATCCCTCCAGTGGTATTTCATCATCAATCATGGCTGAAATCACAGCTGTGAGAGCTGTTTATGCTTTAGTGTTCTCCTCTACATGATTTGGCAGATACTTATGAAATTATTGGAGTGTGGAAGTAAAGGGGGGTTGGACAGGAGGGAAGAGGGGGATACTTCAAAAAAACCCATAATCTTTGTGTCTGTAGTTATTCACAGAGAAGTACTGTTTTGTTTTGCCTTCCAAAGTACACATAAATCACTCAATTGGTCTCAACTGTCCTGTGAAAATAAAAATGATCCCAAACTGTTCAAGAATTACTCAGGGACTATTCAGTGCTCAATATGTCAGAGAAGCAAAGACAGACGCTCAGGAAGAGGAAGATTACAATCAATGAAGAAAAATCAATAGCATGTAGAAGTTATCCTGCTGCCAGCATTGTCAGGAATAGGTTTCTCCATTCCCCAGTCTCATTACATGTAGAAGATTATTAGAAACTGAGCAGCCAAAGTGAAGCTGTAATCATCTCCCCTTTTCTTTTTTATGTTCTTAGCGTAAATCAACAGTTCACTTTGACTTAATAAACAAAACAACCAGTTCTCCTACCAATGTAGCATTTTATATATTTGCTTTACCTGTCACTATAAACAAAAAGGGATGAGATCAAAAATCCTTCTTTAAGGCCTTAAAGTTGGAGAAAACTGAACAATGACTGGAGCTATTGGCTGCAGTATTTTCTGTTTACTTGTTTTTTATTTTTCCATCTGCGACTTTTTCTGTGCCTCTGCCCAAACCAGTGGATCCTGGCTGCTAAGCTCTGCTTGCTAATGAGATGGTCATTTCATGGTTCTCCCCTGAAAATCAATTAACCAGCCAATGAAATCACTGGATTTGATAGAATAACATTTGTGTGACCTTGGGGAAATATGCATTCTTTATTGTATCAACCGATAGAAAGACATAACTGCAGAGCTAGCGACAGTGTCTTTCTGACCCTGAGATAGAAAAAGTTTTCTTGCTTTAGAAAATTATTTAACATACACTAAGTGAAGTAATTGAAAGCATGACAGATAAATATTTAAATGTCTTCCTAAATTTAGACCTGTATGAATAGAAAATAATATCCCTGTTTAAATTATAATAGTTTATACCTTAATATATTGTACATTTTAATAAAATATACACATACACACTGACATACAGCAGACAGTCTACAGAAAAAACTCACCTTCAGAAATATGTGTCAAGATTAATTCCCTAACCCTTCGCTTCCCAAGACTCTCTAAATTATGGTGACAACTGTTAGTAAACACAGATGTCATAACTCATAAACTTTGCATTTCTGCGGGCTAGGACTGTTTGTGCGTGCAGGTGTTTGTTTCATCTATGAAAATGCCAACAGTATGTACAAAATAAGGGCATTTTTTTTCAGACAGAATTCAATAAAATTATTTCCAAATCCCAACATATCACCATCATCAAGTCTGTTTCTGAATATAGTACATCACATATTGGTGGGAGACAATAGTTGAGGCAAGTCAATCTGTAATGTTCATGTCTCAGAGAGAGCTGCTGCACAGTCAAAAACATGACAAAATGGACATTATTAAGAATTGCCAATTTCTTAATTCTGAGACATTTTTTGAGTGCTTGAGTTTGCTTTTGCAAGGTTCAGTATTTAACTTTTATGCGAGAATATTTTGTGTTTAGCTAAACTAAGCTATTTATTATTTTAGTTTCTTGGTTGCTATTGTGGTTGGTTTTGGAATAACCTTCAACACTACAGGAAGTGAGACCCGAGAGGACCTTGGTCTGCTCTGAAGAACATGAAGTCTGACTCATTTGCCTTCATAAATCTCATCAGGAACTCCATAGGAAAGATATAAAAGAGCCCTCCTTTATTTGTCTGATCTAGAACCCAATTCTAGAACATATCTAGAATGGAAGTGCAGGTCTAACCCACAACACGACCTTCAAGCTCCAGTGGGACTGTCTGATGCTACTCTTAGGGCAAACAACAGCATGTGGTGAATGCTCGACCTGAAACATGAACTTGGTGTTCAGTTTAGCTTCTAAAGCAATGAAAAAAATCAATGCTTTCCAGGCAGGAAATCATAAATAGTGCTAAATTTCACTTTCCCACATGATCTTTCATGTTACATGCTAGGCAATTTGTCACTTTTGAGAGCCAAAAAGTTAATTCTTCAGAAGTGAAACTCGCCAGCAGTTCTTAAAGTAATTGACTGGCATCTGGAAGTGAGTGATTTTTCTTGCCTGGCAAAGGTATCCTTTAAGTTGATAGAGAAAATACCAAAGACAATACTTTAGGCCCAAATACTGGTGTTTGTTTTTATAAAAGAAGTCTCTGAAATACAATACCACAATAAATTCTCCTTATTCCTAAATTCTCCTCTATTAAAAAAAAAAAAAATAAATAAACTGAGTTCCATCTCACATCACCAGAAATTTCATTCTGAGGTATTTCTATATGCAAATTACTAAAATCAAACAGCCCAGTCCAGTTTTATTATGGAAGTTGTACATACCGAGCAGGAAAGGAAATGGTAAAATGAGAGCTTCCATGAAGCATTGCTAATTGTGCATGTCAGATCGATTTTAAGGAAATGAAGCCCACTCCTGTCAGGGGATGCTGTCAGTTATCCTTCCTAACCCTTTTTCTACCCTCATCATGTGGGTGTCCTTTCACAGTCAGTGGAGAGACATAGGCAAGAATATTCTGCAGTCTTTTTTTAGATGTCCATTCATGATTAAATTAATTATGTTCTGAGTTCTAGTATGATGTTTGGTCCATATCTCTCAAAAGCAGCATATGGACACTACTCAAGCACAGTTGTGAATATTGCATGTACTGAGAAAAATCCAAATCTTAATGCTGTTTATTCCCTAACTTGACTAAATATTATCTGGCCAGAACTAAAGCTCTGTATTTATATTAAAACATTTTGACATTTCAACTAATTTTTCATAAGGTGTGTTAAAGCTTGTATTTTATTAGATAAAAAAATATGTCTTTTTCAGTTTATTTTCTGTCTAATCAACTAATAAAGTAATGTACAAATGAAAACTCCCAGCTCTCAAGAACTGTAGATCAAATGTATATATATTGAATTTCAATGCAAATTTTATGTTTTTTAGCTTAATTAAATTACTGTACTTTAAATGTTTGGCTTCAGTTCTGAAAAGATGAATATATATATATGTGTGTATATATATATATATATATATATATATATATATATAACATACACATATATTTTTT
>VZRF01010151.1:89219-197824 GCA_013396875.1 Vireo altiloquus
TATATGACCTACTCATATAATTTTCTTATTTGAAGAAAAATATGCAAAAATCTTTATCCAGCATTAAATTTTAAAAAGCATTTAAAACTCTGGCAAGCAATGTGCAGGATTCTCAAAAGAAATTCAGGCATCTGTTCCAACTAAAATCAGTGGGAGTCAAATATTTACAAGATTTTTAAAATTATATCAGACATCTGTCTGAATTCATAGATTCTTCAAAAGGTTCATCCTTTGTAAAGTACTGCTGATTTATCTGGAGAAAAGGTGGTGCCTTGTTCCATGTACAAATAGTTAAACCTTCTTACCTTCAAATGTTATTTTCCACTTCTTTCTTCATTTCTCCATTTAACTATTTTGGGAATCTCTCAGAATACCAGTTCAGAAACCAGCAGGGGGAAGATGTTTTCCCATTAATTTACTGTATATTCACACTAAAAGCATAAAATATTTCTGATATGCTCTTTGTGTAATTGCTCTCTATAATCAAGTGTTGCAGTAGAAAAGTCCATGTTCATTAGTAGCAAATGTTACACACACACACACACACCTCATTTAAGCATATTAGCAGTACAGTTAAATCAAGTAAATGTCTGCAAAATGTACAGGATTGAAGCCAAACTGAAGGTGTGTGTTTCTTGAAATTATGTAGCTTTTAAACCATCTCCTGGGCATTGTTTTCATGAATAAAATTCTGAAGAAATGTATGTAAGTCACATCTTTCATGAAAGCAATTGCTTTTTATTGCTTTTGCCTTAAATATAATAAAGAAAGAACTAGAATATATTGAAAAGACGAAGGCACATAATAAGAAAAACAATTTGCAGTATTTCTAGGCTTGATTTTATTTTTATTTTCAGAATGGACAATAACAGTTAGAAGAATTCTTCATGACATGTACGAATATCATAAATATTGACGAGTTATTTTAGTTTTAAACTATCAGAATGATCCATAGAGAAAATTTAAATTATTTTTTCATGGGCATTATTTAAGAAATTATTTCTAAAATCTATTGAAACCAGCTCAGCTGGAGCTTCAACATTGTTAGTGTCAAGTTTGTTTTAAATCACTCCTAGTATGGAAAAATTACATGCAAGAATTTTCAAATGATGGGCTGTTTAAATTTCAGCGCAAGAATTGCCACATGACCATCCTTTGCCATATTACAGTCTTGGATATTACTGCTCATTAGTAGTTTAAAAGTTAGGAAAACCTACTTCTTTCCTACCATTTTTATTTTAAAAGTACATGGAAACTCCAGTTCTGAAACCTTTGGGGTTGATCTTGATTGAGATTAATTACAAAGCCACTGGCCAGAATGAAGCAGTTGGTTGATGAGCTCTTGTTCCTCTTTGCTGCTTAGCAGGAGGACTGCCACATCACAATTGAGCTGCAATTCTCAATATCATCACCCTTTGCACAACTACCAGGGCTTCAATTCTCTAATAATTAATGTTGCTGAGGCAAAGCCATTTGGCTGGTTCTTAAATAAAGCAAAGACAACAGAAACCAGAGACAAAAAAGGATGGCCTCAAGGTTAAGAGTGGTTTTGAGAAAAAAAAGAAGAGTCCCTGTATTGAAGGACAGTGTAATTTTTTAAATTCTTTGTAGTATTCCCTTCTACGTACTAATTTCATTTCTGCCTTATCTTGATTCATCTTTGGGCAGTTGTTTCAAACAGGCTCTCTATTACAAGAAGGAAATAGTTTCATTGGTGTATAACATAAGGAATATCTATCATTGCATGCATTCAAATGATTTTCTTCTGTGGTGATGATGTCTCATGGTTCCTTCTAATAATTTTACAGTTACAGAAAAAGAATAATAAACTCATCGAGACACTAAGGTGGAATTGCTCATGGCCCTCTTTGTTACTCTGCAAGAAAGATTAGAGCACACTGATTTATGTCAGCACATTTTGTTCAATTCACAAACTCCTTCAATACATTAACATGTCCTGTGGTGAAATGTGCTCCAAGGTGTCACTGGGTATGTTCCTGTGTGAGCAGCGTTTCTCTTCAGGGAACTTCTCCTACATCACTGCAAACAGCCTCACAGAAGTATTAATTTACACCTTATTAAGACAGAACAAGATGGAGCTGTGATGTTCTCAAACTCTTTGTCCAAAAACTAGGGGAGAGGATAAAATATTTTCGGCAAAGCCATTTTTCTCTGGTGATCATTTCTGAATCAGAAGACTGATTTAATTTAATACAGATTTCCTAGTTCAAATGTTTCTTCCATAAAATTGATACATGTATTCCCCCAGAACTTTTATTTTAAATCTCCCACCACTGATATATAAATGAGACTTATGAAAATTAAGCCATTGTAATAGTACCATAATTTTAGTCACAGTTCTCTACTTCTAAGATTCAAAGTAACCCACATGATGTTGTAAAATTATTTCATAATTTTGGCTCAAACATTTTCAGAGTAATCTCTGCTGCTATCGCAACATCAGCGAAGGCAAAACAGCTTAATGATCTATAGCTTTCTTAATATATTCTACTGAATATAATTTAAAGTTTTCAGGAACAGTGAAGAACATAAATGTAATATTTGCAATAACTAAGTAGGCTGAAAGTAATTTTGTTACTCCTATTACAATTAATTATCCATATCTGTTCATATTTCCACCAACGCCACCCAGTATCATTCCCATTATGTTTCTATCACTTTCTATCTGACACTGAAAGCTCTCCATGAGACAGCATGAGAACTGGGATTTTCTTTGTTTCTTACTATTCTATCCTATCACTGGGGGAAAATATTTATGGGGAAATATATTTAAAAATTCTGGAAAAATAAAATAATATAACATTGATTCTCTCCTGGATTTTCAGGGTTTTCTATTCCTTCTTAATTGGAGTAACATTTTACTCTCTTTCATAAGTGAAAAAAATCATCATTCAGACATTCTTCAGAATAAAACAAAATGCATATTTGAAAAACAGATTAGGTGGGTATAAATGAAAACAATAATGATAAAAAAATTAAAAAGCATAACTTGATTAGGTATATAAATTCTAAATAATTGCCTGAATTAATCACAATAAGTACAAAAATTAAAAAAAAGTAACAACCAAATAAAATCCCAGAAGGCTCTAGGAAAGGATATAATATAAATTAAAACTAGGAAAGACCAAAGGGGAAATTTACTCTCTATTACAATGTTTTCATTCTCTTTTTCTCGATAGTGACCATGAAGAATCCAACTTCCCTAGGAAATGGATTATCTCATGTTATCTCATCAAGAGCAAGAAAATACTTCGAGTTACTACAATTCTTTTTCAGAATTCCACAAAGACTAGGAACAACTCAAATGTTAATTAGAGATATTTTGGTGATCTAAACATATTGCAGGGAAAAGTAATATGCATTTTCTTGCGTGTCAGTATCCATTTCTAACATCTATGATACCGTCAGAGAACTCTGAATCTTCTGCTGTACTGAACTTCTCTGTTTCCTTACCACTGAAAGTTCTCTAAGACAGGTTTTTTATTTAATTATTGTTACTATTTATTTTATTAACTATTTTCTTGTTTCTATTCTTCAAGCACTGTCCAGTAATTGGTGAGGGGGGAAGATTTTCCAAGCTATTCAACATAGCTGAGGAAGGCAATATCAGTTGCTCTTTCCTTATGTCCCAACACTGTAACCCTGCTGTAGAAGATCCTGTGCCTTAGCAAAATTACAGGAAGATCTTTTCCACTGTCTTGTTGTGCAAAATCTTGGTGGGCAATACCAGCTTGTATCTCCCCAGGTCTTCGTTTTTTCCCTTTTTAAAATGAGGATGAGCTCAGAGGGAACACTGCTATGAGAGAGTCTTTACTTCAAAAATTCAGGTAGCATGAGTTGGTAAGGCAGAAAGTGGAACAACCCAATAGGCAAAAAAGAAAAAGGAAAGAAAGAAAATTTTACACTTCTGAGTAGTAAAAACATGACAAAGTCTTGATGAAGAAAAGCTGTATTTAGGCAAGGAATATGGATTGAATAAAGAAGTACTGGTGTAGGTAGTTAACAACTGAAGAGATGAAAAAACTGGGATTTGTAACCAACAGATACAGAAGACTGGTGGATTACAAAGAACAAAGCCTGGGGTGTTTGTCTTACTTGTCTAGTTTATTTGCTGCTTCTACTCTCTGCAGCCCATGTGCTTTGCCATCTCGTAAAATCCTCTCATGCACTTAAATAAACTGTACTTTATTGTCCTGCAACAGACACTTGGACTGATGCTATTACTCCAAATGAAATCAATGGCAGAGCTACCATCAGCTCAATGGGAAGAGAACTTATCCCTCTCCCATAAAGCACGGTGAAAGAATTAGCCCTGAGTCTGATCAATGCCTTTCCAAATCAGAACTTAGTGCAACACTCAATAAGTCTCCTGACTTGAGCAGTTTGCTAAGTGCAGGTTCTTTTTCACTCACAGGAGCAATACCTGGACATTTCTGTGGCTTCTTACCCACACAAGGACTTAACATTATACACTTTTATTCCCTTTACTACCTTGCAGAATAACTTTTTCTCAGCTGAAGGAAGGTATTTTTCACTACTAAAAATATCCTGAAAAAATACATGGAAAATAACTTGATCTTCATTACGGGAAGTACCGCTGTGTCAACAAGACAAGATTTTTCAATGAAGTTAGAATTTGAAATAAATCTTCAGGGAACATGATGAACAGGAGAAGAGAGGCTGGCCTCTCTTGGTGATGAGCAGTCAAAGACAAAACTGACATTCAGTCTGAAGTAATTCCTAGTATTTTACAGTCATTTTGATCTGCTACCACTCCAAAGAAGAAGCAAGGTCAGTATGGAGCAGGTGATCTCAGTACCAAAAGAGACTCTTTTGAATATTTGAAAAACTGACTGACTCCATAAGAAGAAGGCACTAGGAAAAATTAATATTAACAGGATTTAACTGATTTTCTTATATTTATTTACTGCATGCATTGCTATATACCAAGTACAGTGTGTGTAGAGAGACACTTGTTTGGGTAGAATTCCAAATAAACGAATATTTAATTTTATTTAAAATATTTCTTGAATAATTGAATTCTTAGTGACCTTTGGAACAAAAATGTATAGAATAAGTTCTATACAGAACTATGTAGGAAAATGGGTCCCTGAAAATATATTTGTTCATCCATCCATTGTTGCACATCAAATTCATGGGTAACTCTGTGGTTCAGAATTGAGTAGTATGTGGAATAAATGCTTCTTGTTTCCTTCTTTTTCCAGTTCTGTGGTTATTTCACATCGAAATTTGGAAGTGAAGTTGTTTATAGTACTATTTTTCTTAAATTTCTGAACTCTCAGAAGTTCCTTCCACTTCCATTTCAACTACCTGTTTATCTCCCTCCTTTCCAAATAATTAGGCATTAAAAAAAAAATCATGTGTCTTTGTTTGGCAGACATTTAATAATCTGTTTGGAAACAAAGAAATGTCAGACTGAACTTGCTAACATGGCAGGTGATGCTCTACTCATGAGATTTTTTTGCTGAACTTTAATTTATGTACCTATATCTTTTAACTATCATCAGTAGAGAAACTCACTCTCATATCTGCATACGCACACACATACAAAGCATGCAAAAACATTTGGGAACTAGGATTCCTAGAGTTTCTAATTCCAGAATTCCCATTTGTTTACTGAGCTACTTTAAATAGATTAATTGGTTTAGTACTTAATGTTAGTATTTATGTGTATAAAAGTGCTAATCTGTCATAGGAGCACTGTTTCGTATCTGCATTGAGCTTCCAACAAGTATAGGATCTCTCCAGCATTATTAAAAATGTGTATTAATAAAAATGCTGGAGAATTGTAAGTTTCAGAGATCAATACGTTTTGTATACCCACAGATGATTTACAAAAATACAGTATTCCTACATGAATCGGTAACATTCTTCTGTTTTCCTTATGGAAGAATTAATGTATAACTTTTTTTAAAGTCCAGTTTAATACAAAAAATCCAAATACTGACTTTTTCACCTGAAGGTTTCAAATCAGAAGGTCCATTGAGATTTCTTTTTTTCAATAAATTTTTAACAGTTTGGTTTTTTCAAGTGTGTTCATTACAGGGAGTAATATCAAAAATTTTTACAGAAGTTAATTCCACTGTTCAAGTAGTCCAGAAGAAGTCAAGTTGATAAGCTTATATAAGTTAACAGCTTATGTAAAAGTGAAGTTTAAGTTAAAACTGCAATATCATCTCTTTGCATTAGCATTACCTTGTCAAAAAGTAGCAAATCTGTATGACTTTGTAAGCACAGTATAGAGTTACAGGTTTTATATTTTCTTCCTTTAACCAGTTTTATACTGACTTCAGCGCTTAAAAGCTTATGTGTTTGGCTTTACTGGAGTTGCTTCTGAATTGCATGCATCTAAAGTAGCAATAAAAAACAATCTTGTCCTCTCAGAAGAGGTTAAGAATTACTGGGAGACTAAACTGAGATTTATTGTCCATCATTAGAGCCCTGTGTCCGGATTCACAAAAAAAAGAATATCTAAAGTTTACCCACATGCCTTCCCACTTTGTGGCTTTCTGCTGATTAGATTATCCAGCACTATCCCACTTCCACAGCAGCACCGCCGAGCCCAAACGCCAGCAGAGGCAGACCCAGGGTGTCAGTCAGACCTCTCCTCACAGCCCCTCAGCCCTGAGCACTGTGACCAAACCCAGGAGGCTGCAGAGCAATCCCAGCTGCAGGCTCTGCCCTCAGCTCCAGCGAGGCACCCCAGGAGAGAAAAGGGCACATGGGAGGTTCTCCTCAGGCAGGTGGGTGATGGACACGAGCCTGCAGCACTTGTTCTCTTTAGACCTGGCTCCATCCTGAATAAACTCAGCAGCTTGAAACATATCAGTGTGGGATTTTGGGTTTTTTTTATTTCTTTGTCCTGCTTGGAGAGCTCTTTCACATGGCAATTCCAACGCTGAGAAGGTCAGAATAGAGGAAAATATTCAGTGGTTTTATTTACATCTCAGTACCCCTCCCAAAGTATGTCTCCAGCTCACAGATTTCTCAGAGCAGCAGTGCTGTGTCTGATCTGGAAACAATACCACGTTACAGTATTTTTCTCTTTTTATAGCAGACGATTCATCAGAGCTGTCCAATTGTTTTTTCAGCTAGAACTGAAATTAATTATGGTTGGGTTTGGGGTTTTTTTGCTCATATCCCTTTTTAAGGGGACATCAATATATTGAATATTTAAACACTGAAGAACATTGATGTATTCAGTCCTTTTTATCTTTGTTCTACCAATATAGGTGGCTGACCAAATCCTTATAGTCTGAAAAGGTTCCATTGTGCTCCCAGTGTCCAAAAATACCATGAAAGAAAGGATGGAAGTGATACAATTTAAAAAAAAATCATTGTGTAAACAATAATTCCTTTCTGCTCCTAAAGGGAAACAGGAACCATTACAGGCTGGAGAGGAGAGACCTGGAGCTCACAGGTTGTGGCTGAGCCAACCCAAGTTAGATCTCTTGTGCCAACAGGCAAAAATTAAAATTATTTTCAGAAATGTTACTCAATACTAACACAAACCCTGGGCAAAAAATGGAAGTTCATGTGACTCAGTTTGTATTTTCCAATGGCTCAGCAGGTTCAAGCAGACACAGAGAATGGTCTGAACGAAATATTCAATTTTCATCAAGAAACCAAAATGATACATTTGATTCAAGATTCATATTTTTTGCTTTGATCTAGATGCCTGGGAGAATATTTATGCTGAGGTTCTCATTCCATTAGAAGGTTCCATATGTTGCCTTATTTCAGAAGAGAAAACATGGAAATTCCATGATTTCTCATAAATGGAAATTCCAAGTTTAAAACTACAGCATAACTACTCTCTTACAATAGGTAGGGAACACAACACTGGCTGAGCACTATGGAAGGACCATTCATAACTAAGATGAAAAATCATAAACCTCTGGGGTTTTTTGCTTGGTTTAGTTTTTAATTTTAATCTTGTGGGGTTTTTTATTTTTAAATTGGGACATTACTGAGGGGTGTTTTCAAAAACAGGTTTCAGAAAAAAAATTGTAAGTGAGTAGCTGTTACAAAGGATTGTTGTCTTCAGGCAGGATTAAAAATGTCATTGCCCTTGTAATAACAGTATATCCCCAGTGTCTTGGCCAAATTCCAATTTGAGAAATTGCATTCTGCCTACCTAAATTTTCTCAGCAGTTGGAATTGATATGATACCAAGCAATATCATCCATTGCTAAAGATCTGGTAAATAACTCTGTCCTTTTCAGATTTGGAAAGTAATGCTCAGTGCTCTTCACAGCACTACCAGCTGACTTTTAGAGATGTTGGAGCTAAAGGGGAATGACAAGCACTGAACTCATCCCAGGAAAGGTTCACATTTGCAGGATCAGGCCCCTGAAGCAATTTCTTTATGTGTGTGTGCCAGTGATGACTGCAAGTCATCTTACAGAGAGGAAATGAAATTATTCTTGTAAACGTTGGACTCTTGTATACACAATTACAGCAAGAAATACAGAGCACTTTCTGGTTCCTCTGTCCCGAGGTCGTTAAGGCCCACTGGCCAGCAAAAGAAATCAGCAATTTAAATAGCAGTCTCTGCTGGGTGATCAGCTGATAGATACACACAGCAAATGGGACTTGTATGAACAAACTGCTCTGCCCACGGACGAGGGTGTGCATCAGTAACCCGTGACATGGAACAGTGCACTGCTCACTTGGAATTTATTTCACTCAGATGTCACCCTAGCGTTGCATACATATTCATTTAGTACTCAGTCCTCTCTAGCTACCCATACACACGCAACACTTTGTGAATTTTTCATCCTTATGATCTATATAAAGGAGTTCATTCCTTTCTTTGGAAAAAGCACATTGAAATGGTAAAGATGCAAAATGCAGTGCCTTTCAAGTGATTTTCATCTTCAGATGAGGATGGCTGAAAGATGCTGCCCAGGTGGAGACACTGAAGGAATGGAAGAGAATTTGGCTGAGTCCCATGTCAGTCAAATGAGGGAACAAGTCAACAAATATCTTGCATGGATATCTGTTGGATAAAACACTGACCTTGTGCAAAGGGCTGAAAATTGAATCCTCCACATGGATTCCCAGGTTCTGGATTCCCTTCTAATGTCTGTCTGTATTAAGAGTCTAAGACCATGTGATTTAGCACAAGGTCACAAAAACAGATGTACTATGGTAACTTTTCAGAGAATTCCTTGCAATGCATACCACAGTGCTTTGTAACTTTACACAGCCTTTTTCTGCCTGTAACTTACTGTCCTAGATCTACCACAATTCCTTTTGTCTTCTCAGGAGCCTCCCAAAGTGGATATTTGAAGCAGTGAAGATATATATATTTAACATGTTTCTTCCATGGACACTTACTTATTCTACTAATGATTGCTCCTGCTTAGGAAAACTGGGGGGTTCCACATCAAAACCATGAATTCTGTCTAAGAGTGAGCAGAAATCAAATTCCCTGGCCAAATTCTGCTTTGTCATACCACAGGTTTCTTCCTCACCTCCATAGAACACAACAGACTTGACACTTTCCAGGTGCTACAGGGATGGGATGAATTTCCCCTCACATGATTACAGACACCCAGTAGATGGATGTTTAATGCTTGCCAGTCATTCTGGACTACTTGATAGAAGAAAAAAGTATTGACGTAGAAACCCACTGAACCTTTAATGACAACACACGAAAAAATGAAGCAGGATGAAAAAATAAATTTGCAGCCTTGATGTACTTTTTGAAAGTTGAAAAACTGTCATTTTTATTCAGAATCAAACAAAAAGTTTGAAATTTTACATGAGCTGAAACATTAATATGAGTCCAGTCCAAACAAAAATGAAATACTTTATGCCAACATTAAAATGAAAAAGATTTATTTTTAAAGATCATTTTAAACTGCAAGATTAAGTTAAAGAAACTATTTAAGCCAAAGATAGTAAACCAAACAAAATTAAACATCTTATTTAGAATATTTAAGAAAAGTGGGGGTATAATGGCAAGTATTTAAATGCTTTTAAAAGTCACATTCTCTCCCTTAAAATGGTATTTAAGCTAAATTCAGTGAAGTTTGATATCGAATTATGCTTCTATAAGTAGACAGTGTTATTTCAATAGTATTCAAATTTCCTTTCTTCAGTTTAGAAATGATTCAATGGGTTCTTACACCTAAAGATGGACAAAGGATAAGGCCTATAAGATGACATGATAAGAACGCAATTTGGCAGTTTAGACTTGTGTACACCTCCCTCATATGATGATATCTCCTATTTATGTCACATTAGTATCTCATTTCTGGTAGAAGGATGGCATGCATCCAAATAAAAGAGTAGTGGAACTTGAATAGCTTGAAAGGTGCAGAGGAAAGCTCAGCTTTGGGAGCAGAATGAGGAAAGATTATTTGCAACCCAAGATGGTATTTAACACTGAATTGACAACCTTCACCCTTTTGCAGTACACTGCTACAGATGCAATAAAACAGAGCTTCACACGTAATCCCAAGGAATCTGGAGAATCAGAAAATTAATGAATAGTTTTAAGAGAAATGAAAAAGGACAGAAACATATAATACTGTGAAGCAGATGCTCTCAGTGCATGGCTTCTAGGTGTATCAACTGGAGCTTGCTCTCTTCCCTTGCTTTGGGTTTTAGGAAGATGAAATGTGATATCCTACTTTCTATTAGTGAGGGGAAAAGTAATTTAAAATAAAAACACAAATCCTGTGCTAACATACATGGATACATGTGAGTGACAGTCACCCAGACTAAACCTGACTTTCTGAAATCAGTTAAACACTTCATTGATCCCCTAAGAATATTGCTCAGGTTGAAACCTTTATATAGTCAGTTTTGATAAAAAGTGTAACCGTGAGTTTCTGATAAACTTTATTGCATGGATTTATGAATTCTTGATGTGCATAATTCTTTAGTGGCTGTTCACAGTCTACTCAATCACGAAGATGCTCTCATGCTGTCAAAAGCTGTATACCAAAGTTCATGGAAGAGATTTGTTCAGCTTCTGGACTTTGAGTATGAGACAGTGTAAGTCTGAAACTATGTACCAAAATATGCCAGATAAAAGAGAAAATCTCTACTCTCTATGGCAAAAATAGGCTCACCAATTTGTCATTTCAGTGTGAAAAATGACAAAATCAGAAAAAAAAATAATTAATATTTAGTTATCTCATGCATATTTGAGACTAATGGAAGTGACAGAGCACACCACTATCCCAAAACCCATGCCAAATGGTTCCTTGCAGGAACTTCTGAATTTTAGAAACAAAGCCTCAACTTCAAAAATTCAATTCTATTTTGTAATAATTTCCCCACCCACTAGGAACTTGAATCCTGAAAGTATATGGAATAAAAAACAATAAGAAAAAATTTATTTCATTGACTGCTCCCCTTTTACTTATTTTATTCCACTCATGTCTGGAGGGATTGGATAAGAGAGTGGGCCAACCCTACAGAAACAAGTAAGTTTCAATCATCAGAAACAGCAGCAACATATCTTCCAAATACAAATGCTTGCAGCACAAGAGATAGAATCAGTCACTCATGCAGGAAAGTGTGAGGTTAAATAATATAATTGCTATATTATAATATATATGTCTTCCCTGTGGCATGACAGCCAATGTGAAGTCTCAGCCACACAGCAGGACTAATTAAGAAGGCAGATGAAGACTCCTGCTAACAAAAATTGTAATAAAGACCACTTTTTTTCCACTGTTTTTCCAATTGCCAATGGAAAGAGGTAAAAATCACAGTGTGGTCCACATTAGCTCATACGTGCATGTGAAAAGGAAATTCATTCCCATTACTGCATGGCAGGTGTGCATCCATGCTTCATGTTGGGATTTGAGGCCCACTATTAATTATTTAATTCTCATCCCACAGCTGTGTGGAGCTGTGTAACCAAGATTTCATCCATAAGGTGAAATTCACCTCTGTAGACAGAGCTGGAACACAGGGCAGGCAACACAAGGATCCTACTTATACCTACACAATTTATATTCAATAATTGTATTATTAACCTGTCATTTTGTGAGTATTTTGTAGCCAGTGTAATCTGAGGTCTTGTATCAGCGTTTTTTCTGTACCAAGCTCAACCAGTAGGAGATGTAGGTGCAAATGAAGGAAAGTTTTTCTCTTAAGAGTATATCTAGGATTAATTTCACCTAAGTTTCAAGGTTTTTAAAAGTTAAGGATCTAGGGTGGGATTTATTGCTTTGTGTCATCTAGACATTAAAAAGTAGGTAAAACCAATTTCTTCTTAAAAGTGCCCACTTTTCTTTAGTACTGATTTATGGACCCTGGAGTGACCAGCTCAGATGAATATGTTGGTCACTGCAGATGGCTGGAGCTGAGGTGACTATGAGTGTAAGGCTGTCACTTACCACCACTAAAGACAAATACCATCAGATATTAATCCTCCCTATTTGGCACTCTTCTCAGGATGACATGAGAAAATTACCTCACAGGTACACGATTTCTGACCATTATTCATTGAAAGAGTTCAACTATAAACTCCAGGGTAGAGAGTGTGTTCACAGAGAGTTCAATTTGCTTGTTTAAACATGTTCAAAGACATTTGAATCCTTCAGCAGCATCTGAGAAATCTACATGGAGCTGGAAGACAGGATACAGGACTTGAAGGAGACTTGTGGAACAGCAGCTGGAAATCAGGCAGAGAATCTCTGAGTGTCTCAATTGCCAGTAGGTGCCTGCGTAAGGACGAGGCTGCTCAGGGAAGTGGAGTCACCAGCCCTGATGTGCCCAGCAGATGTGTAGATATGGCACTTAAGGACAAGGTTTTGGGGTGGACTTGGCAGCATTAGGTTTAATGTTGGGCTTAATGTTCTTAAAGTTCTTTTTCAAGCTGAGTGATTCTACGATTCCAATTATATTGAGCTTTTAGAGTTAAAAGGCTTGAGTCTCCCCACACATGTACATGACTTAAAGTGTCACTAACACTAGATTACTCCCATAAGTTTTATTTTATGGGAACAGGCCCATTGATGGCATGTCAAAAGCACTCAAGTAAAAGGTCTTTCTTAAGGTAAAACTCATTTAAAGAATTGCAGCCAAAGTTGTATGCATGTTTAACATTTCAACACAATTTTGCATTTTAAAACTAAGCATAACCCAGTATGCATATTTCCATCAGCCTTTAAAATGTGCTCTGTTTTTCTGAGGGTAGCCTGACAAAATATCATCATAAAGGCTAGAACACAGAAAATACAGAGAGGTAGTGAACCTTGTTTTTGAAAAGAGTCTTGAAAGGGAGGCTAAACCTGGTGCTTTGCTTATGTCCAGTCCTATCCAGGCTGTTTCTAGGTTTGGGAGTCAACATCCATGTGACTCAGTGTGGATCACTGAGGAAGGTATGCAAAGCTGTGTGCACTCCACCCTGCATATTCCTTTTCCCAGCTGCCTACCTGCATGCTGATATTTCGTGGTGCTGGGTTGTTTTCACTTCTATCTCCTAGCAGGACTTTTGCTACGGGCGCTGTTGGTTTTTTCCAGCTGGTCCTTGGGCAGTGGAGAAATTTTGAAACTACTGCAGCCTCTAAAGGCTCTATCACATAGCATCCAGCATTAGAATTAAAGGTCAGAACAAGACCTAGAAAACATGATAGATAGGGATAAGACACAAAAG
The DNA here is from genome assembly GCA_013396875.1 of Vireo altiloquus. NCBI lineage: Eukaryota > Metazoa > Chordata > Aves > Passeriformes > Vireonidae > Vireo > Vireo altiloquus. Next base: position 102,889 of record VZRF01010151.1, read on the forward strand.
GTTTTCTAAGGAGAAGAAACACATAGGAAAAGGTATCACTGAGTAGGTAGAGTTCTACTTAACTGAAACCATTAGGCTGCATCAGCCATTTTTCACTGAAGACCTTGACACCTGCAATTAATCTTCAGTTGTTCACTAGGTGACTCTGAGGTACAGGACATAAACTAAGCCACTTACACATATGGGCATAGCAGGACAAAGACTCTTCCAAGAGCTTTTTGCTTTCAGCTAGTCACCCTCACCTCCCATTGATTGGTAGCTGAGCGCTTTCACCAACCTAAATGAGTTCGAAAGCTTTAAAATGTTTCAGGCCTCTTCAAGGTAAAATGTCACATCTATTCATCATTAAAAAAGAAAATTTTATCTGTTGGTGAGATCAATCCCCTGACAACAGCAGGAACTCAAGAAGCAGAAAAAAAGTCCTTGGTAAACAAGAGAGTTAAACTGTAAATACAAGGTACATTAATATGAACAAATAAACGAAGCCAACATACATCTATCTCAAGACAACTGAGTCACCTTAAGGAGCATATTTAGCCCATTTCTTCTTGTTAGATTTCATTAAAATTTAAAACCTTTATAAAAATGTAAAATATGAATGTAAAATGTTACAGTTTTATAAAAAGTTAACAAAAAGTAGCATATCCAGGTAGGTCAGACTTGACACACAATGCAACTTAGTAATGCTCTCATAAACATTGCCAATCTTGTTAGAATCTTTGATTATGAAATTCATTATAATACTATACTAATGATTAATCTCAGCAACTATTTAACAAATAGATATTGAAAAATGAGAAAACAGCATAATCTGATTAAATTGGGTCCTGTTCCAGATAAATTTGATTAAATTAATGAACAGATATACCCACTATACACATAGCAAAGACATTGTTTATAGACAGCCTGAATACATTCATACTCAAAGATCTTTTTCCAAGAATCAGGAGATTTTTTTTCTCTGGCTGCCTGTGTCAGGCTGACCCTGGCTGGACACCAGGTGCCCACCAAAGCTACTTCATCACTGCTCTCCTCAACTGGGCAGGGCAGAGACAATACAACAAAAGCTCATGAGTTGAGATAAGGGCAGGGAGAGGTCACTCACCAGTGGCTGTCATGGGCAAAACTGATTCAGCTCGGAGATATTAATTTAATTTATTACCAATGAAATCAGAGTAGGATAGTGAGAAATAAAACCAAACGTTAAAGCACCTTCCCACCTCTTCCTTCTTTCGAGGCTCAACTTCACTCCCCATTTTCTCTGCATCCTCCCCCTCAGCAGCTCAGAGGGATGGAGAGTGGGGACTGTGGTCAGTTCATCACACATTGTCTTTGCTACTCCTTCCTCCTTAGGGGGAGGACTCCTCGCACTCTTCCCCTCCTCTCTCCCACAGGATGGACCTTCTCCCAGGTCCATCCTGTGGGAGAAATTCCTCTACAAACTCCTCCAAATGAGTCCTTTCCACGCGATGTAGCTCTTCGCAAACTTCTCCAGCTTGGAGCTCTGCCATGGGGAGCAATTCTGCAGGAACAGACTGCTCCAGCGTGGGCACCCCACAGGGTCACAGGTCCTGACAGCAAACCTGCTCCAGCACAATCTTCCCATGGGGTCACAGCCACCTTCAGGCATCCACCTGGTTTTTGTTGGATCCTCCATGAGCTGCAGGTGGATCTCTGCTCCCCCATGGCCTCCAGAGTCTGCAGGGACATGGCTGCCCCACCATGGGCTGCATCAGGGTTTTCAGGGGAATCTCTGCTCCTTGGACTGGAGCAGCTCTCTCCCCTCTGCTTCACGTTCCTGGGTGTCTGCAGGGCTGTTTCTCCCACACATTCATACTTCTCTCTCTTCTGGCTGCAATAAATACCTTTGTTCTCTTCTTAAATTCCTGTGCAATAAATACCTTCATTCTCTTCTTAAATCTGCCATTCCAGAGGCACTACCACCATTGCTGAAGGGCTTTCCCAGTGGCTCCTCTTGGAGCCACCTAGTATTGGCTCTGTGAAGCTCCCACCAGCTTTTCACATCAGGCAACCCCGTATCCCTTTGCTGTCAAAATTTTTCCAGGAAAAACCAGTACATTGTCAGATTAATATGCCTTTAACTTCATTGAAACAGAGAAATCATGGACTAATTATAAATTAACATTAATACAAGTTTCTATTTATGTATTTCAGAAATATGTTTCTGGAATGAAGATGAAGATGGCTGTCATCTTTATGTAGAGAACAGTACAACCTATGGGGAGCCTCTCTCTTAGCAACTGTATTTCCAAAAGCACTGTCATACTCCCTTTTATTTGATTGTTAACAAATATTCTTGCCAATACTTTTTTACCTTTGATCAGACTGCATATTTTTAATCCTATGAAAAATTAATTTTTTTACATTTTCAGAATATTTGCGTTTACAATTATAACATAGACCACTAAGATGGTCTGAAGGATTCTTGTGGGTATGAGGACAATCCAGGTACATTTCAGTCAGAACCTAAAGAGACTGGGCACTTGGTGTTCCAGCCATGCTACCACTTTTAAGCCAGGATCAAAAATGTTAGAAAGGTAGAAATTTCAGGGTATTTTAATCTGCAAAAATGCCTTATGCTTACCAAATATCCCAGGTTTCTTCTCTGTCAGGTATAGAGGGTCTTAAATCACTATGAAGTCATGTAAACCTCATGTAAAGGTTGTACCCATGACTTATTAAAACACTTTCTCACTCCACCCATTTCACACAGTTACAATAAATTAACTTAGTTGTTTTAATGCATTTTCTGGAAAATTTTGTGTGATATAAGGGCTCTAGCACTGTATAAGTATAGTCACCAAAGCTGTTTTGGTGGGAATGTTGACATAATTAGTACTTTGCTTGAAGAAATAGAGAAACAGCAAAAATGTAGATTCTTTCTTAGCACACTTTTATCGAGAGAAAATCAGAAGATGAACTACTAGTGCAGCAATTCAAACCCCATAGTAGCAAAGATAAATTAATGAAATGCAAGGGGACACAGATTTTTCATACTTCAAAAAAGGAGGGAAAATTTTCAGTATACCACTAAAATTTTTTGTGCCGAAACAGAATCTCAGCCTTGCTCAGCAGTGCAGCTCCAGTGGAGGACTTCCAGAAATCTTTCAGAAATCAGACATAATAAACTCCACACTTTCAAGTCAAGACTGTGGCAGTGAGAGTTCCTCAAAAACATTGCAGTGCATCTCTGCCAAATGCCTGAAGCTCACACCTAGGGACGAAGGAGGGGAGAACAGCAGGGCCAATCACGCTATGACAGTGCTACCAACAGTGCTCAATTTGTTGTTGTGCCCAGGATTGTGGAGGAAAGCTTTGGAGTTCTGGATCAAGAGGAAGGCTGGAAGGTAGATAGCAGTGTTAGTCCTGGCTTGGGCCCTCTCATTTCAAGATCATAAGAAACTGGAGAGACTTTGTGCAGGGCTGACAAGTAGTTAGGACCTTGTGTCACCTGCAAGTTGGTGGGATGGGCTTGTTAAGCCTTGTGAGGAGGAGGGCAAGGCTTGGAATTTTTTTGTCCCCTGAATCCATTTCTGATTGCTGACTAAGATCTCAAGCAGGTTACAGAAGAAAGGAGCACCCATAGTACATTAGCCAGACATTACCCTGGGCTCACAGCCTACCCAGGGTAACTGGCCTAAGCCAAGATTTGATCAAAATTCTCAAATCACTATTTTCAAGAAGCACCTAAAGTCATATTTTTAGAAAGAAAAATGTGGTCTTTTTTGGGTGCCAATTTTCTTCATCTTCCTCTGCTGATGGACTGTACTTTGTTTGCTTCTGAACACCAGGACCCCATGGATTCCTTACTTTGAACTTTGAGAGAGATGTTATACAAAGTTCCTAAAAAACTCACTGTAAGCTGGGAGGGGGTCACTCCCCCAATTAAGCACCTTCTATAAGCATATTTGTATTCTACCTCTCATTTTCCTTGCAGACCACCTATTTGCAAGCTATAAACTAAACATTCATCACTATTTTTAGTGTTAGAGCATTTTGGTGTTTATCACAGGAAAGGCAGTGTGACAAGCAGAGTGGACATTCTGCTCAAGCATTATGTTGATTCAAGTCTCTTCAGCAACCCAGCAAATGACAGTATTCCCAGTATCCCATTTTATTACATAATGAAGAGACAATATTTGAGACTGACACCCAAAATTTGAAGATGTTACCTGTTAACAGCAGTGACAAAGCAAAGATATTGTCTGCGAGCCAAACACAAAAATGTGCCACTTTTTTTTCTTCAACCAGTTTAAGACTCAAACATAACAGCTGACTGATGTTCCTTGAATTTTAACACTCTTTTGAAGAAATATGTGGCTGGTGAGAAAAAAAAAATTGATATAAGGTCAATTAATCATTTAGAGAGTGTACATAAGATGACATCTTTTATTGTGGTGAACAAAGGTCAAAATTTCAGTTTCATTATGTTTTCTCTTTAGATACATTATGAACTAACTGAATTCATAAAGTGAATCAATGGTTTTACTCTTTCACTGGTTTACTTCCAGTTAAAATTACAGAGATTCTTTCAAGGATATGACTTGTAAAATTATTATCTTTCCTTTCAAACTCCAAAATATTTCCTATTGGGACTTGGAAAGGAAAATGATCATCTTTCACCCAATGGCAGTAAAAAATTTGCAAATCGAAATTTGCAAAATCCTACTGTCAATAACAGCCAGGAATACTGGCCTGATTCTTCTCCCCAAAGCATACTAGGTTTTTTATTAGAATTTACTCAGCCATTAAAAAAAAAAAAAAAAAAAGAAGAAAAGCAGGTGTAATGTTGGTCCTCATGAGACTGAGCAGATAAACCCACAGAGGCAGCTAATGTGTATTGGATGAAGATAAGTGTCTATCTGTGAAGCATGGGTGAGAAAAGCAAAGTGATTTTTAGCAGGGCATCATCATGAGAATTTGATCATTGTAAGTTAAAGGCAGAAGAAAGAGTACTGTTCAACCCTTTTCTCTTGTTTCTGGCAAGATAAAAACGAGATCAGTGAAAAAAACTCACCAGTTACTAAGAGCAAGAATCACTTTTCCTGCATTTATCTACCTGGAAGTTGAATGACCAACCTAAAGTAGCCATTTACTTATTTTCCAGGTCAATAGTGCAGGATAGGCAGTACCAGTTATTCTTTTATCCTTGACAAAGTGCTAAGTTCAGATAAATCTCCTTCTGGAGAACATGTCTTCACCTTTTAAGCAAACATCCAGGAGAGTAGCTTAGACTTCACCATTTCAGATGGTTCATACTGAGCACACAAGCACATGGTAGAGAAGCCACAAAACACATGAAATAACTCCTACCCAAAATTCTCCTGGCCTCCAGTGATTTGTAGCTCAGGGAATTCATGAGACAGAGACAGTGCTTTTGCATTTCATAGCTCACAATGAATTCCTTTTCCATGAGTCTGGGTATGGCAAACACTGCTGTGGGTTCATGCAAGGGAAAGCACCACTTCCTCCTAGGTATTTCCAGTAAAGATATCCACCAGATTTGTCTTATTTACTTCTTTTCTTCATGTGATACTAAATACTCACAAGTCTGTGTTTAGCCTGACTCCAACCCACCACTTTTCACAGATCTAAAGGTATATTATTCAGTGATATAAAAGTACAGGTGTAAGCAATTTATTCTTGGGTTTTTGGTTTTTTTTCTTATAAGGAAAAACTGCACTTCATCTCATTTTTCTCACTTGGAATATTCTTTCTTATACTTCTGGGCTGGATGCTTCAATCTCTGAATGAGCACCTTATCTCTCTCATGGTTTGTTGGGTATTTTTCCTACAAATCACTTCTCTTCATAGCTTCCAAATCATTATCAAAATAGTCTTAAAAGGATTTTAAGCACATTAGTTATAGAGAAGAGTTCTGCTCATTTGCTGTCAAAGAGAACCTGGCTCTAGAGGTACTTACCATCTATATTAGATTATATGTTCCACAAGTCATCTAAACCTCAACTCCTTTCCCCAGCTTGAGCTGTACTGGTGCCTGTATTGTAATGCAACTCAAAACCATTATCTAATCCTGCACAAATTATCCTTGTTACTCCTACAGAGCACTGAGTTCAACTCAAAATCAGCCAGGCAAAGACTCTTCCATATAATTTTCTGGGGATCAAAGCATTCAACAATATGCAAGAAGTAAACTCTGGTCCTTTCTCATCCTCTGGGGGTTTTATCTCCCAAAAGAATAACATAAACACAGGTTTGCCCTCTTGCTGAAAATGTGTCATGTGGAATAAAGGAATGTAAGAAAGAAGAGCAGCAATGGGAATCGTGATTCTACAAGGCAGTGCACAGGGAGCTTAGATGAAACATCATTTCTAGTATAACAACATTTAAATTGGGCCACTACAGAAGATAGTTGGAATGTGATTTATCAATCCCATTGTCTACTTAAAGGTTATATGCTATTCATTCAAAGCACAGAGAAACTAAATATTTCTCCAGAATCTCCTAAACTGCCTCCCTTTTTAAGCAAAGCTATGCCTTATTTGTTATCTGATACACTGTACATGTGTGTTCATGTGCATGGGTGAAAGAACACTGCACAAATAATATGACAAAGATACAAAACTAAATGCCCCAACAATCTGAAACTGTATTTTTAAGGTTGCTTATACAACTTAATTCTTATTTTTGGGTCTGTGATGTTGATTTATTTATAATAGGCTCATTTTCACTTTTACTCAGTGCATAAGGTAGATGGTAATAGATGAAAGAATGGATAATGAAAGAAACTACTGGTTGAACAACTCCAGTAGACCTAGTGGACACAGACAGGGAGGCCTCAATCATCTGATAAAATCATGGCTATAGACTATAAAATACCTTGAGTTCTATTACGCACCCAGTGTTCCATGTATATTTGGCATATCATAACTAAAAATAGATCATATTACATATACTGTCTTGTCAGAGGACAAATTTGAGTTTTGTGGATGGATGGTCTAAAGGTAAAACACACAGATTTTCTCTAAGACATCATTTTTCCTCATAATGAGGGAAACAATATTGTGTGAAAATAATTCTCGAATGTGCTGTGAATTCTGAATATTGCTTTGAGACCTTGACATAAATAAAATTTCCAGGTATTCTAATGTGTCACATCTCAAACAAGAAAATTATGAACATTCTAGCTTTCCAGGCAAAATAGTGTGAAAAGTGCAAGTTAAGGAGATTTAAATATCACAAGTTATAGGGAATTTCTAGCACCTGCCAAGAGGGTTTGACTATATAGAGCATCCTGAAGTGTTATCTGTCTAGAACTTTTCACTTGTGCATTTTCCATAGAGAAGGCTGTCTGTTTATGATGGAAATTCAGCCAATTGCCTATAGTAAGTAATTGATGAAGCACTAGGAGAGTGGTGTTTTACTATCACTCAGAGCACATTGTAAGAAACCACTTGAAAATTTTTCTCTATTATTTATATATTTAGATCAGTAGATTCATTGACTTTAAAAGTATTTTGATGGTTCCTTCTGAAGTACATAATGTTTTCCTGGTTGTCAAGAAATTCTGCGAAGGAAATCTGTTGAATACTGTACATTCACTATCTAAGTAAGGCAAAGAAAGATCATCAATTAGTGACTGGGGAGATACAAGGTTGTTTTTCTTTCCAGCCAGAGGCATTCTAAGTTTGCTGCTCTATTCCTTCCTTAATAAATAATTTAATAAATTCAGTATGTATTTAGTTGATAAATGTCTCTCTATAGAGAGACAGAGATACAGACAGCTGGACATGTATAGATCTCTCTATGTAAAAAACACTACCTGCTGAACTTTCCTCTGGGATACAGCAATGTAAGTAAAGATGTGTCAAAACTTTTTCCCCCAAACCTTGGAGTCTTGGTAGGGAACTGATAGACTGATAATTTCCTAGTCCATCTCCCACAGTTGTTTACAACTTGCCTTGACCTTCTACTCCATCTGTTTGTTGCACTCTCCCATTACACCTAGATTTGTAGTCAGAGCAATTATTTCAAGAGCAAGAGGCTTCACCGTTGTGTGTGATAGGAGCTCTCTTCTCTTAGAAGAACAAAATAAGGCTCTTAGAACCTACTAAAATTCAGCAAAATAAAGTCAGTTGTTTTTCTATTATTTTGATTTGCATATAATTTTATGTCCCTTTTCTCACTGGAATTCTTCATGCAGTAAGCAATATGGCTATGCATATTCTTTTCTGCCTTTCCATTATCTCTCAAAGGAGGTGTGCAAAGTAGTTGTTTTTGCTAAGACTTGTCTAAAACTTCTGAAAATACTGATGTTGCCTTGCTGGTTTTTTTTAGCAGGTACTGATGAGTTTATGTTCCCTAGTTTCTAAGGAAAGTTTTATGTCCATTTGTGTGCTTCCTTATTTATTTTCCTCCCCAGAATTAGATGGCTGAATATACAGTTTACAAGGTGATCCACTGCGCTAGAGCATCAGATCTCTTATAGAATGGCTCCCATTCACAACTTCAAAGTAGTCTTAAAATACACACAGAACCAACCAAAGCTGAGAACTTAAACCCACATTTAACCTGGGTGGAACTGCACACACGTTTGTGAGGAGGGCAGCCAAAGATGAAGCACTGGTAACTGTGTGAAGTCTTTTAGGTGTTGGAGGCTCTGTGTCCAGTTATATCACATTATTATGGTCAAGATGAAAAGTAAATAGAGATGTGAACAGCTGATATCAGGTACCACAGACGAACAGACACGGGAGTTACCTAGCAACTGCAGAGAAGGTTTTGCTTGTGCTGGGCTAGAGCTTCGCCAGAGCACTCAGAGATTATGGGGCAAATTGACAAGTTGATGAATTGCTGATAAGTATCCACAAAAAAAGTCTGGAAGAGGCCAAGGAGATGAAAAAATTTCCTGACTGCTGTCTACTCTCTAGCAGCATCAGTGCCATCTTACTTGAGTTTTTAGTTTTTATAAATTGCTTATGTCTTTTAAGACAGTCTTAAGCATAAGACTGTTTTGGAAGTAGGAACATTGCCACGGTGAGGGACAAGTAGTTGCATCAACTGCATATTAATCCATTTCTTTTGACAGTCTGTTGAACATCTGTGTGCTTGTGTAGGGGCTATTGGGGAGAATAGAACATAATATCACTCCCAGACTAGTTGGATTAGTATCCAGCCTTGGCAAACCAAGGTTATAAACTGGACCACATGAACACCTGCAGTGCAGCGTAGCCACTGCTTTTGATTTTCTCTTTCTTCCCAGGGAAATAGGTCTGGAAGGGATCTAGATAATTGTGTCTTGCTAGTCTTATCTTGTAACCTCATCACATAATCCTGTTATCAAATTCCCTCTGAAAATGGTTTCTCGCTTCAACTACTTTTATGAGATGGCTGCTCAGGCATCGCATTGGTGGTTGGGAACAGTTTAATAGGCAACTTAATTTGCTCATGGCAAGTTTATACAATATTGTTGTTGTGACAATATCAGTTTATACAGACATTTCACCTCTTAATGTCTACCATAACCCCGTGTTTAACAATCAGTGCCTTTATCTTTGTTTTCCATCTGAGCACATGCCTTCTTTCTGAGCTTCGTACGGCTTGAGAGTGAGCAGAGTTCACTGCTATTGCTCAGTCATTACTCAGTCATTTTTTCTCTCCCCTTCAAAAGTTCCTTGTGCCTAAGCCGTTGAGACATTTCCTTGGCTCATTGGCACAGCCCTTCTCAATTTTCTCAGTGTACTTTTTCCATCCAGTACCTGCATCCTTCAAAAGAAGAGTCACCTCCTTCTGTTGACTACCTTGCCTTACTGTTCTCCAAGTCATAAAATAGGGCATAAACTCAGGGGGAAACGTACTTGTAAGTGAGCAGGACTAGGCTCTCACTGGTTTTATTTAGCAGGACCCCACAGAAGACACATCCTTTTGTCAGCCTATCACATAACAAAATTCTGTAGGGAGTGGTATCTCGGTGAAATTTTACCATCCATTCAGTGAATGCAACATGTTGATACCAATATCCAGAGTTCCATTTAAAGGTCTCTCAGTCAGTCACCATAGAACATACTGAGATTTTCTGGCACTGAAGTAAATTTGCTAATTTCCCAAAAGCCAGCAGACCTACGTAATTTCATTGCTGTTGCTGAAAAATGATGTAGCTACAGCTAAAAAAGTCTTTGAACATTAGAGAAGATTAAGGATTTCTGTTACAATTTTCTCTGATTCATGAGAAAAATAAATGTAACTTTCTAGATAAGCTTTCCACTACACTGAGGATAAACCCAGAACTAAAATTTGCTATGCCCAAAGACTTCACATTGAGGCACTACAGGTTCAGAACCAGAACACCAAGGACTCCCCCACATGCACAAACAGAAGAAGGGGACCTTTTCATTGATGGAATACTTGCATTGAACCTTGCAAGTTTGAACCTTGACTTTTTTTTACACCAGCAGGTGTCCCTGACTCCAATATTTTCTGGTGCAGTAGGAGACTAATGCTCTGAATAGAAGAAATGGGGCAAGCTGCTAACCAGAGCAGCCCCTCAAGGCATCTGCCACCTGCTGCCTCCTCCAAGGAACTCTTCTGATTAATTTACTAATGCATTTGCCTCCTGCATATGCATTATGACTGAAGCTAATGGGACTACTTTCCATAGACATGACAGGCAGAACTTGCTGACAGACTACCACATTAGTTCTACTGGGGGTCATATTAGTACCAACTGGCTACCTTGTCTAAACTAATTAGCTAGATTTGGGTTGGTCTGAAGCAAGATTTTTTTAACCTCATTGACCTAAAACTCACTCATGCCATGGTAATGGGTCTGCTAGCCTTGCTCCTACTGCTGTTTCACATAGCTCTTTCCTTGAAAACAAAGATATTCCACAGTAATCAGGACTGCACTGTGGATATAAAATTACCTGCTTATTATTCTTACCTATTTATTAAACAAATTAGTCCACCTCTGCATGCTCAGTGTGGTAGAAAAAATTTAAATTATAATAGCAGATCCATGCTGGACAACTATTAGTTAGACTGCATTTTTTAAGCAACATGAAGGAAAAGTTTTACCCTTTGTAATTTTTTTCCCAGACTACAATGGCCTATTTATAGGCCACTGCTGTAAGCAACGTATAAATGGGAAGATATGCTGTCAGAATATTTCTCTGTCTAAATAACATTATCGGGAGCCAGAGGAGTAATAACGCAGGAAATCAATTGGGAAATTTTGTAAAAAGTGATTCTCATAAAAATTCTTCAGAAAAGGTATGAGCCTACTCTACTCCTCTCCTTTGCAAACATTCAGCCTCAACAGTTACCACGTTCTCAGCTGAGGGAGTTTGGGCAATTTACTTGGAGAGAAAACAGTCATTTAAAGAAAAAAAGTAAAACATGTCTGTACCAACTCACCATGCTCAGAGAGAGAGGTAGCTCATCCTCTCCCAGGCTGCCAGATATTTGTTCCTCATGTCATCATTAATAGAGAAATAATATGACAAAGAAAGGAAAAGAAAAGGAGGAAGGCAGGAAGAGAGAGAGAGGGAGAGAAAGAAAGAGAGAAAGAACGACTAAAATGAGAACTACTGGAACCAAAGTAAGTCTTGATGGAAACAAAATATTATTCTGCTGGATATAGCATTACAATATATGTTATCACCCTGTCTCACTTTGGGCTTCAAATAGCATAGGGAAATACAGGAATTTAATTAGTGATGTTCAGTACTGTGTGTAGTCACAATCTCTTAGATATAGAGCAGTATTCTTCCCTTTCCTGCATTTGAGTCATTCAATACTCCTTGTCACTCTCACAGTTAGTATTAAATGCAGAAGAGTATTTCTCTCTGACTTGCTCACTTTGTTTGGCATGATAACAAATGTTAATCTAATAAAATCAAGGCTATCCACACTCAAGTGAAAAAAAAAGGAAAAAGTAAAAAGGATTTCCTAATGGGAATAACAGCAAGGCATAAAAGAAAGAGCTACAATAATAATGGTAGCACAACTGCCAAGAAAGGTTTGCTGACAGGGGAGGAAAAGCAGAAAGGAAGAAACAGAGAAAACAGATAAATATGAAAATGTAAAGTCAAGTGAGTTTACCCTGATGATAGCTGATACCAGTTTACCAGTTTGCTGCAGCTTTGCCAGCATGCAGCCTATATTGATTTTGCATCAATGTATTTGGCTCCAGCCAGAATATGTTTTAATATGGTACAACTTGTTTCAGGTCTTTCCTTCATGTGACTGTAAACAGCTTCTCAACAAACCAATTGGAATAGAAATTAGATTTTTGAATAAACACTGAAGTTCTTTTTCATGCAGATGTTTTCTATATCAAAGGCTCAATTGCCAAAAGAAAAAAAAATCAAAACTTGGACTTTTTCCTTGGAATTTTTTTTTTTAATTTACTCTTCTTTTTGCTCTGTGGAGTAATAAAGGAAAACACACAATTTTAAAATTTATTTTTAATTCATAAATGTAAGAGAAAAAAACTATTCAAATATAGTTCTGCCATATTCAAAATATGTTCTGCCATAAATTACAGTAGAGAAACATTGCCAATTATTCCACAATATTTAGTATTTTTCTACTTTTCTTATGAAACTCAGCATCAATATGAGACAACATGTGAGAACTTCACCTTTCATTTTCATATTCTGCCAAATGTTTTCAGCCTTAACCCTGCCACTAAAGCTAAAAAAAAATGAAGGAACACACATAGAGGCTTCATACATTTTACATTTTATTATTTTTTAAATCTTAAAGTAAAACCCACCTCATACCTACAGAGTCTGGGCTTCTGGTCTGGTGTGTTTTTGTGGTGGACAATATTGAAACAATGACATTTCAGACAGAAAGGAAACTTCTCCACAGCTTTATTTCTACAGGTCACAATATAAGCCTTCATAGAAACTGATGAATGTAGGATGACATATTTTTCTTCTTCACATAGGGAAACTTTCATCAAAGATTAAAAACAGGATAATTTAGGCCATCTTGGTCATCTTTTTAACATGATCATGAGAAACCTGGAAGAATGAGAACAGGGAACACCACATAGAAAGCCTAGGACAAAGCCAAATGATTCAGCCACAGTGGGGAAACATGAAGGAGGAAAAGTCCCCTTTATATTTTCCTCTTCTTCCTAATAACCATCCTGACCCAGGACTTGCAGGAGCCATGCCTCTCAGGTGGAATAGCAGTGCTGAGCTGATGCAGCTGTGTTCACCAGGGATGGCTGCTTTGGCTCATCTCCTCTCTGCTTCTTTGCAGACACCAGATGTGTTTCTGTCTCCACGGGAGGAGGGTAATCATCAGCAGCTGTTTCAAGCACAAGGAGACAGAGATTTGTTTATTGGTGCTAGTCCATAGGGGTTAGGATAACTTGTTGGATGTATTATTTTCTTCTGCTGAAGCAGAGCTGCCAGAGTGGAGTAAACTTAACATTTCTATAATGAGCAACAGAGTTTCTAAAGCAGAAGTCAGCATGCTGTGTGCCACACAGTCTCAAGGAATAAATGCTTTATTTCAGGCTGTCTGAAGAATAATGCATCTCAGCTGATAGAGTCCCTTCCTGATACTCCTACCAAACAAAAGTAAATAGATCTAAGCAGCAAAATTTGGTCATTTTGCACCCTGATTTTCAAGCAAGAGTACAGGTGAAAGGTGCACTTTGACTAAACTTTTTTAACCAGTCCTGCTTTCCCTAATTTACCTTCTTAATAGTTGGACCCAATGATCTTGGAGGTCATTTCCAACCTCAATGATTTTATAATTCAGTACATTTCAGATAGGCTTTCACTGTGATTCTTTGACCCACTGTGTGCGTGAAGTAAATTTTTTTGTCTTAGTTAAGTGGAGAGACGGTTTCTACTAATTTATTTCAGAAACCTCTGCAACATGCTGAGTCTTCCTAACATTTCTTTTTAAGACTCCACTTTTCACACATTCCTAGTGAAAAGAAACATGGGACAGAGGGACTTAGGCAGAAATCTGGCTCAGTCAGAACCCGTGGGTTCAGGGGGAGAGCTGGTGAGGTTTTTTTTCTTCTACCACTTAGCCTCTTTTGAAGAACATACTCAAAATGTAAAATCTGAGCCAATTTCCAAATATTCCACTGAAAAGAAGGAAGTTTTACTGGGGCAATAATATTATTATTATTAATTTTCTTTATTATTCTTATCGTTATTACTTTGATCTGTTGGAGGAAACAACTGAAGAGTAAGATAGGAGAAACTTTGAAATGGGATGAGAAATAAGGTCTTCTTTAGCCTTTGACCAAAAGCAACTCTTTAAAGTCAGTTCATAATTGCACTGGCAACCAGTGGAGAATCTTGCATATGTCAATACCAATGAGCGATTGTCAATATCTCTGATCAGCAACATTTTGCATCATTTGTAAGTTGTGTACTGGGTCTTAAGGGAGACTTCTAAGTAAATCATTACAGCACATTGTAAATGCAGAAACCAGTTTCTCTTAAAACACTTTAGTAACACTTCATTAATTATATTGAACCTGCAGACCGAAATTCTACTCTCCTATATTCATCACCTACCACGACCAGTTGTCTATATATTGTCTAAGACACCACTATATCAAGCCAAATAGGCAAATTATACCCCACGGATCTCAGCAGAGAGATAGAGAACCACAGGTCTCACTGGTGTCAGCAGTTCAGCTGAATGTGGCATCTGACAGAAAGAGAAACAAAGCAAGGCACGTTAGCAAATACCTTGGAGGTATTAAACGTACCCACTTTGTCTTTTCAGGCATTTCCCACAGGCTGACTCAAAATGTCCTGCATTTGCTAACCACAGTTATTCACCAAGGAGCTCTCTGTCTGCACCTAGCAGCACTGGGTTATTTGTGAGCCAAGTGCTTTGTTCAGATGGTGAAGGTAGGTCACATGCTCCCTACTTCTGTTTTCTTTTATAAGAATCAAGTTACTGATCTGATATTCAGGGTCACAGTATCCTGTTTCCTTCTGCTGGAGATACTTGGAAAGAACTTAAAATACAAATGAGCAAACTGATAGATTTTACTGCAGAGAAAAATAGCCTCCATAAAGTCATTGAAATTATAGGGTATTATTTTGATAAACATTTGCATAAAAGTTAGACCTCCTGTAGGTTCCTGAATCTACTTCACTTTCTTTTCTGCAGAGAGAAATGCAAAGTGGATCTTTTTGTGTCAAAAGCCTTGCAAAAAGAAGACAGCAGAACAGTGTTACAATTTTCTACCAGAACCTGCCAGGACTCCCAGCAGCAATTTTGTGCTGGGCATTAGAAGTGGTTTCTAAGTGGACCCAGCCCCATTTCCCTCTTCCTTTGTGCTTGAGTATTCCTGCATGGTGAGATAGTAGGCTCCCTCCAGACTTCAGCCTGAGCATGAACACTCTGCACATCTGGGAATCATCAGGGCACGTTACCTGGACTTTATCCCATGAGAACATCACAGCATCAATGGCTCCTCAGGCCTGGACCTATTGCATCTCAAACTACGCAGCAGGAAAGGATTCTGTTCCGAAAACACAGAAAATCATAAAATCATAGAATCATTAAGATTGTTGAGTCCAATCATTAACTCAGCACCTCTAGAGCCACCATTAAAACAGAATCATTGAACAACTTGGGTTGGAAGGGACCCTAAACATCATCCAATTCCAACTCCACTGCCAAGGACAAGGTTGCTCAAAGCCCCATCCTTGCTTAGGATATGGCATCCACAGCTTCTCTGGGCAAACTTCTCCATCACCTCACCATCTTCACAGTACAGAATTTCTTCCTAATATCTATTCTAAACCTACTCTCTCTCTGTTTGAAGCCCTTCTCTAAACACCATATCTATACATTTTTTAAATACTTCCAAGAATGGTGACTCCACCACTGCCCTGGGCAGCCTCTTCCAACACTTGACAACACTTTCAGTGAAGAAATTTTTCCTAACATCCAACCTAAACATAAAATATAAATGCAGCAGAACTCTAACCAGATACAGTGCTTCAGCCACAAGAAACATTTTCCAGAATCACATTATCTGAAATGACAGAACACATTATCATTTATATTACACCCACATTATGTATCATTCTTCATACAGTAGTATGAGTAGAGGTTTCAAACCACTTTTCTTTTAATCTCCAGTCTTCTCTCTTCATCATCACATTGGCCTGTGTTTTCCTAATACCTGCACCAACATTAGTCACAACTGGCAGGAGCCCATAGAAAGCTTTAGAGAACACTATTTTTTGCCCTCTGTGTTTCATACATTAGTGTTGCTCTTTAAAGACGCTGCCCTTTGTCCTTCTAATGAAGAATAAAACTCATTTCCAAGCATCCCAATAAGATTATCTCAAATAATAGAAATCCAATTAGCTCAGGCAGTTTGAAGCCTCACTTAGGCTCCCGGGTGATATTGTCCATAATTAAATATACTGCTTTAAAATACTTTCAAATACCTGTAAAGTATCCAGAGACAAAGATGGTTCTAAGCATGCAGGTAGCATCCAGCCCCTAATATTTGAAGGTGGACACAGAAATGAGGAATATCCACACTTGGCACACTTTGCCTCACAGCTGGGGAACACCTCAGCCTGGTTGGGCCACCCAGGTCCCCACTCTGCCACCTTAAGACAAGATTATGAGCTTGCCTACACTAAGACAGGAATATTGAAGACAGGAATGTTGTGTTTGTCAGTGAATTACAGGACAGTTTCATCCTTAAGGTCTTTCTGTCCCCTTGCCACTGTCAGTGTCTTTTCTTCCTTTACTCCTTAATGCAGTGCTTCTATTGAGATGAGCTATAATTACCTAGACAGCAGCCCCTATCCTGCTATGGCCTTCAGGCATCTTTCCTGGCTACCACCACTATCTCCTTTAGTTCCCACTGTTAACTTCCCTTTAGAAACTGTTTTCTCCAGCTGGCTTTAAATATAACCAACTTCTTTCATGCTCTAAATGCTCAAAAACTACTGTTCTTGCCTCCAGGTTCCAACTTTATTTTCCTTTACACTTTTGTATCCTCTTGGGGAATTTTACTGGTTCCAAAAATCATGAATTTCAATTTACCATATTTTTAAGCTTTTTTTAAACCCACTCACCTTACTAAAAAAAGCTTAGGTATTAGACCGTGTTATCACTCACTTGTGAGAGAGGATTGAGGGAAGAATTAGTTGAACTGGAAGTCAGGCTCTTAATACATGTCAAAAAAGCTCAAACTTTTCCTGTCTCACAGCCTTAGGCAAAAGGAGACTTAAAAAGGACACAGAAAGCACCAATCTGTTTTGTCTTGCATCTCTCTTGTTCAGGTTGGCTGCGCAGTCTGAAAAGGTATTCAGTCCCAAAGAAAATTCAAAATGCGAGGAAACTTCTATAAAAATATTATTTTCCAGTGTTTATACTCCCACAATTTTCCAAGGCAGTCAGGTCGAAAGATATATGGAAAAATCCTATCAGACCTCTAGCTTCCAACAGTTTAGCCCTTGTTTAAATGGAAATACCTCCTTCAGGTATACCGGAAATGACAAATTTAAAAAGTCTCCATAAAGTATATATATATATAAACTAATTTATCCAAATTGACTGCTCTATTTTCACTCGAATTTGAAGAAGGAAAGCTGATGGGGAGATGAAACATGGATCAATCCAGGCAACATCATCAAAGAACCAAAAAGTTATCAGCAAATAAAAAAAATTATGAATCTCTTAAAAAAACTCAACAAACAATGATGTGTGATACAGCAAAAAGTGCACAAAATACCAGGCCACAGAGCCACATTTACTTCCTTGGTGTTATAGAGAAATAATGAAGAAAAAGTGTTCAGATTCAGCTAGATTCAGATTGTTTCGATGATTAGACCTGTGGGGAACAAAAGTACCCCACAGGTACCTTGTGAAATAATTATTCTTGAGTGAACAGAAAAGTCTGTAGGATATTGGAAGAAATGGCTCAATTGTTCAGTTCAATGACAAATACGGTATTTGGGAGAAACAGCTCGATTGTTCAGTGCAATGACAAAAATGTCATTTAGGGCTAATGGAGAAAACTAAGCCTCCAAAATCGCAGCCAAAAAGCAATCACAGCCAAAGAAAAAACAAAGTTAGATGTAATATTTGGTTTTATTACAAAAAAGAACCCAGAATAAAAATACGCTGATTAAGTTGGTGTTGGTCAGCCCCAATCTGAAATAAAGTATTCAGTGCCCATTGAAGAGGAAGATAATAATACCATAGTTTGAGGTAACATGGCAGATTAGAAAATTTTAAAGACTGATATCTTATAGAAAGTCACATCATACATGATCATATGTATGCAGGACAGAATGCAGCACTAAAATGCCAATGAAGTTTTACATTTATATCAGAAATAAAATAGTCCTTTTCTTATTTTCTGTCTCTGTGGTTTTATTCTCAGACAGATTCAAAAATATGAATTAACTTCTAGGGCTTAAATAACATGATTTCCAATCTGATACAATTAAAAAACAAAAGAAAAAAACCTTTTGTAATTTAATATCTTCTTAATTTTGTTTAATTTGCTATATATTTGCAATGAACCAGAGATTCGTTAGCTAGATTGTTGAAAATCATCCAGCCTCAACTGAGGCCAATGGGATGATGCCCTTTACCACTGCCACTGCAGAGCTGTCTCCCCTTCTCTCCGTACTGTGGTTGCTTACATGTGCCATAATAGTCTGAGACATGGCCAAGGGAGGCTGTCTCCTACTCCCAGCATGTGTGACACAGTGGTTTTTGCTGCCTTGTTCCTGCTGCTTACATTGGCTGTGATTCCACTGCACATGCCTTTTGCCCCCTTGAAACTCACTTTGATTCAGTCATTTATCTTTGGTCTCACAAACCAGTCCATTGCAGAACATTACTCTGTAAATTGATAAGGAGCTCTCAAGGAATTATGACTCTTAATCATCTTCCTCATCATGCTTTTAGGCCTGTGGCTGCATGTTCTGAAACACTCTTGCTATTGCTTTGCTGTTTACACTGAAATACACAGGCTTGAAGCAATTGCTTTTTATTTATGAATCCTAATTCCTTGTGCTGGACACCTCAACATCACGCTGTGATTGCTTCCACTGCAAGGCAGATAAATCTAGACTCTACCACTTGTTTACTCTTGTACTCTCTCTTTATAACTCTGTATACAGTTTTTAATTAGATCATTTCTAGCTAATGCTATCATTTGGACAGCATGGCTTTGACATGACCTTGAGATAACCACTGCCAATTTATTGTTATCTACCTTGTTTGGGACTATTTATCCACAACTTCACAAATCATTCACTCAGTCCTTAATTAGTTCCTATATAATCATTCAAATGCATTTAAGTTAGCTATATTTTACAGGTGGGTGATGGGATGATGTGGTTTCACCAGCCAGCTTTTCTCATTACACCAGGCTCAGTAAATGGCTGTCTGTGTACATATAAATATGAGATCAAATGATGCCAGTAACTGACACTCAGAAATACATAGGTTTTATAGAAGCAGTAAAACTTCATTATGTGCCAAATATTATTTCTAGTTTTAGTTAGAGCAATGCTACTTTGTGAGACAAATGTCTGCATGAGAGGGATGGGTCTAGAGACATTATTGTTTCACTTGTAATAGACAAGTTGTTCAGGCACAGGACATAGGACACAGGACATAAGACATAGGGTGAGTTGATATGGGAGATTCTGTAGTGCTGCTTGTGAGAAATGTGCTTTCTAATGCACCCCCTGGTTTCAGCATCTGGCCTTTACGTGTCCCTCAGTCTCCAGCCCCACACTCTGTGCACTTCTACAGCAGAATCCCAGCACAGGAGAAAGGGAGCAATGCTAATATATGAGGTTGTCTGGGAAGGCAGAGGTCTGAGCTTTCTCTTAACTTTCTGTGAAGGTCTGAGATTTCCAAAGGTCTGAGATTCCTTTCTATGGTAGGAGTTCATGTGACCTTATTTCCACAGTTATTTAACTTACTTCTAATTGAATACAATATTGCATGTGCGAGAAGTGTGCAACTAATTAACTTTCTTGGATATGATTTACTTAATTTAGTTTTCCTGTTATGACAGAATTCTTCACTAGGAACACTGTACAACTAGAGCACTGGTTACAGTTAATTTTTCATCTTGATGGCCAAGGAAAACTTTAAAAACTTACATTCTATCAAAATTAAACAAGATTTTCTGTTGCATTGCCAAATCAAAAAACCCTACAGAAATATTTAAGGAAAACTTTCTATTTATATCAGTAGCTATGAGATTTTTTTTTTTTTAATTTTAATGTAATTTTGTGCCTCATTCATCCCTTTTGATAAATATACTAGTTTTCTATCAGGTTTTTATTCTGCTGGCATCAACTCAAATGTTCTGGCTATATCCACACCAGTGAAAAGAGCTTATGTCCATTTTCTGACCCTGGATTTAAAGGGTGCAGAATGGTCCTTTAACATAGATGAACATTTTACTTCCCAAAATAAGTCTCCAAAAAGTCTGCACTGAGGATGGTCCCTGATATAACTCCTGAAATATGTTCAGATATTGTCAGGGAGAGTAGTGACCAAAAAATCAACAGATACCATCAGCGATTGACATGATCTTGATGATTATGGGACACTACCTTAACCTGGCCTTGTTTGATTTGCTTCTATGTAGAGACACTCTGTAAATACATCCTCTGAAGGTTATGTGATATTCAGCTGTAAATAGACAAGCTGAAAAGACAAATGTTTCCCTGATTAGCAAATATGAAGTACTCAGATTTATTCAGAGGAAAGTCTGAGTATTTGGTATATATATAACTCTCCTAAGCATTTAAAAAAAGCTCTTCCTAAGAAGTGTTGTCTTCCTTCAATATTCTCTGCTGCTGCCGAGAAATGGATCCATTCTAAAAAGTAACTCCAGATGCTTACTACATAGGTGGGGAAGGATCTTCAATCTTGTTCTTAATTACTGTGGCTCAAATTGATTTGACCTGAACTCTCCCTGCTTTCAAACAGAGCAGGATCCACAGGCAAGCTCCTTGCTTTTTGAACTAACATGCTGACTGACAAATAAGTAATTGTAAGGAACTGATTTATTGCCCAGCCAGACACAGCTGGATGTAAAATATTAATTTTTAATGTAAGAAACAATTTCCATTTCTTTTACCCATAAAATCCAATAAATTAATCCATGCACTTACAAATAATTGATATTTCACAATGGAGAGATTTTTATTTTACCACTTACAAATGTGTCCTTCTTAAAACTAAATGCTTTAAAGGGAAGATGGCTTTGAATTTCAAGGCTACACATATATCTCAGGACTCTGCTTACATCAAAATAAGCCATAAAAACAAAAAACAGTAGTATTTTATGATGGCACTAGGACCCCAAAATATAGTCTTGTCCAAGTTTTATTTTTATCTTATATAATACACGGTTTCTACTACAAATTACAAGCTGCCATCCTTCCAATTTCTTTATTGTAAGTACTTTTCACTTTCTAGTTCCCTTATTCTTCTGAAATCTTACCATATGAAGGAAGAACATTAATGAAGGGATCCTGGATGCTCAGATGACTGGCAGTAGACTGCCGACCTTTTTAACTCCAAGAACATTCTTCTTCACATGAAGAATGAAAAAGATTATTAGCTGCTAATTACAAGAAAAAAATATCCATCTCAAAGGTTAATTCAGCTCTAGAATAGATTACTCAGGAAGGCTGTGCTTTCTTCATCAGTGAAGACATTTAAAAACATCTGGAAGCACCTAAGGAAACATCTGTCTACACTTTTACTGTACTTGATTTTGATGAAGTGGACCTATGTCACTCCCAAAGTTACATTTTATGACTCCACTACACAAATATTTAATCTGACTTCATTACCAGTTGACAGATGCTCAGATGACAATTTCCGTACTCAAATCTTTCAGGAGCTTCTTCTCCCCAAACACTAATGAACTTTGAAACCTTACTGTTTCTGTATCAGTAAACAAAACGGACTAAGGACAGCCTTCTAACACTGAGATATAGTGTTAGCTATAAATTAGTGAGTGTCAGCTCACCTTCAAACTGATAAACTTCGCAACCCTGCCCAAGAAGGAAGAGATTACTCCCAAAGTAGACACTGGGAATGATTCTTGACTTGTGCTAACCACTCACTGCACTTGGCAATGTCTGCTTTTGTGCTACCAGATAACAGTTTATTCCACGTCATGGATTTTTGAATCATAAAATCATTAAGGTCAGAAAAGACATTAACCCATCATGGCCATGTTTGCCATTAAATCATATCCTCAGGTGAGACATTCACACACTTTTTGAATGCTTCCAGGGATGGTGATTCTGTCATTTCCCTGGCAGCCTGTTTCAGTGCCTGACAACCCTCTCAGTGTTTTCAATTTGCTCACAATTTAGCAGGATGGATGATCATATACAAGCTCTCAGGTTTGTCCTTTGTTCTGTTTAACTTACCAGTGAAGATATAGCCCTTGATTTGCTTTTCCTGCCTAGAAATGGAAACAGAGCTTCAGGAGAGAGATAGGAGTACAAAAACTTTCACCCTTACTCCATTGTAAATAGACACACAAGGCTCAAACATAAGTAAGGCAGGGAAGATTTTGTGTAAAGGCTTGTGTAGGCATACCTATATATCTATATATTACCGCAGTGACAATCTGAAACAGGAAAATCTGGTTTTCCTTGTGTAAAAGACTTGTAAGGTTCTACTACAGGCTTTCAAATCTGCAAATTATTGCCCTTGTAATCATTAGCACTTAACAAAACTAGAAAGCAACTGATTTCTTAGAAGCTTGAAAACATTGGCTCACCTTGTATCATAAAACCCTTCTACTTCTGGTCATGATTTCTCCTCTATTTTTAGAAAACAAGTCCAGACACAGGAGAAAAAGTCTGCTTTTGTTGGACTGAACGGATATAACATAAGAAGCAGATATGGCATTCTGTTATTCTGTGATTTTAATTTTCTGATGATGGTTTGTGTTACAGCAGTCAATGATGATTGCTGTTAAGTGCAATCCCTTTCTGTTTGTACACAGATGTAGAATGCCATGCCCCACAGTATTCACATTACCTAGTCCTGCAGGACAGGCAAAGGCTTATTATTAGCATTCCTATTTTCACATGAGCAAAACATGTTATTTTCCAAGATCAAAGAGGGAGTCCACGATGAACTAGGAACGAAGTGCAAATCTTTTGAGCCTCAGCTCAGTGTCTTCACAAAAGACCTTTTCCCCACAGAGAGAAAACTGACAAAACCTTTAAGAATATTACTAGCACATCTGAAATCTCTTTAGCCCCAACTTCATTACTCCTCTATAAGTCTCGGCAATCTTTTGGACTGATAGTGTCTAGGGAGTCTGGGGAGCAAAGACTATATTAATGGTTACAGAAACATGCTCAGTTTTTCATTTACTTGTCCACACCTCACACCACTGCTTGGATCTTATTGGAAGGATAGAATCTTAACTGGTTTAAACCATCCCAGTTTCATTAATTTACATGGTACTGAACTCCACTGAGTATCTATCTGCTACATCTTAGGTCAAAGCACTGATCCTTGATTGGTTTCCCCCAGCACCACTGATAATCAAATGAGTAATAATAATAATAATAATAATACACCATCATCTGCTGATTCCATAGGAATTTCTTCATTTTTTTCCATTAAATCTTCGCTGAACAGTGCCATTAGAATATCAAGTAGGGAAGCAAGGAATCAAATCTTGAGGGATTCAAGAGGAGAAACGATGCAGTGGCAGTCTTGCTGTTATTAGCAAAGTGATCAGGATTCAGATGTGTTGAGAGAATTCTTTTGCCATGTCAACCATCAAAGAGAGACACCAGACAGATAAAAGTTACAGAGTGTTAAACCCTTCCTGTCGCCTTCAGCATGTTTTTGTTTAGTTCAATTCATATCAACATTTGATTTTTAATAGTTCACTTCTCTTGTTATGAGTGAAAAATAAAAAGGACTATTAAAAAACAAGTTGTGTGCAGGCAAAACACTCTTTCTGGCACTTTACACCACCCAGAACACAATGCTATCTGCCAATTTGGCTTGCTTTTATTTCATGTCCAACTACAAAAAAGTACAAGAGAGAGGGGGACCCAACTTTCCCTTTTTTATTTGTTTTTTTACTTACTGTGTTTAAAAAATACAACAAGACAAGTCAAGAGCATAGGCAAAAGCAGCCCCTGCAACCCCAAGGAGCAGAAAGCTATTTTTAACTTCCTTGAGGAAAATTGTAAAAATACTATCCATTGCAGCAAAACATAAATTTAATAAACCCCAATATCATCACTGGAAAAAAAGCTATTTAATTTAAACTCCAGGCTGTGGCCTTGAATTTAACAAAGAGAAGTGATATGGAGAAATAAGTAGGAAAGGTAAATAGATATAAAAACAATGTCTTTCCACCTCTTTGTCTTCCCTAAGGTGTTTTCCAGCCAACAGCATTTCCCTCACCCCATCAGCCTCGATGGCAGCAGCAGTAGTAGCAAGTGAAGGTTAAACTTGTATATTCATTAGAGACTCTTCTCAAAGGATGTTTCTTACCCTTGAGCGCACAGTTCTGCAACATTTTAAAACATCTACTATTCTCTGCATCCCCCACGTTTGCAGGGCATAGGGTACTTTCTGCATCTGTCATTTAATTTTATTTACATGGGGGTTTTTTGCCTATAAAATAATGTCTTCAGCTCTTATCCGAAAGTTAGTTGTTTTATCCCACTATTCTATTCTGCATATGTCCCAGTCTCTTGAATTTGTTTTCTGGATAACAATCATTTTGACTTTCTGAACTGATCACAACACAAAGCACAGATGATCTTCTCTGTTTATTGATACTATAGCTAATTAACTATTCCTGGGTTAATCCAACTCAGATCTACTACCGTGTCCCATCTCATTTATCTTTGTGGGGACCTTGCCTTTTGGCACATCCTTGTGGCAATACTTGCTCCATTCACAGAGATGCACAAAGTTTTCAATTTTAAGTTTTCTATAAAACAATGTATTGTTGAGCTAACCTTCATAGCATCTTTTTTCCCTTGAGAGCTCCGTAGTTTATTTTCTGCTCCAATAGCTTCCATCCTTCCAGTTAGTTGTCTATCACTGGTGCTAATTTGTTTCGTCTGAAAGCTCTTTTTGGTGTGTTCAGCCTGGAGGAGACTGAGGGGAGACCTTGTCGCAGTTACAACTTCCTCTTGAGGGGCAGCTGAAGGGGCAGACATGGATCTCTTCTTGGTGGTGACCAGGGGCAGAACCAAAGGGTGTGGTCTGAAGCTGAGTCAGGGGAGGGTTAGGTTGGAAATCAGAGGGTGGTTGGGCACTGAACAGGCTCCCCAGGGCAGTGGGGACAGCACCAAGCCCAGTGCTCAGGAAGTGTTTGGACAAAGCTCTCAGCATATGGTAGGATTCTTGGTGTGTCCTGTGCACGGCCAGGAGCTGGACCCAATGACCCTTGTGGGTCCCTTCCAACTCACCATATTCTGTGACTTCTGCAAGATAACAGGAGCAGACACTCTTACTGCAGGCTGCTGAGTCAAGAGGGCCTGATAATGCAGGTTCCTGGGCACAGGTAATGTGAAAGTTGCCCATATTTCTACTGCCATTCTTGCTCAGGGATCAAAAGTAATTATCAAATTATTTTGTCACATTTTTTTATCGTAATTTCACCAAAATTTCCAAATATCTCAAACTCAGTTTTTTTAGCCTATGCTGGTCAAGAGGGAGGGTTGCATATATTCAGCCACCTTTTTAGATACTTATTTATATTTCTTCATCTTATATGTTTTTAAATATGCTTTGGGTTGAAAGGACCTTGGAAGATATCTAGTCCAACTTCCCTACAATGTTCAGGGACATCTTCAACTAAACCTTGTTGCCCAAAGTTCCATTCAACCTTAACTTGAGTGTATCCAGAGGTGAGACATTTATCACCTCTCTGGGCAGCCTGTGCCAGTGTTTCACCACCTTCACTGTAAAAAACTTCTTCATTATATCTGGATTGAATCTACTTTATTTTCATTTAAAACCCTTACCCCTTGTCCTATTGCCATAGATCCTGCTAAAAAGTCTATCTCCATGTTACTTTTAGGCCCCTTTTATGTATTGAAAGGCCACAATAAGGTCTTCCCTGTCAAATTTAAATCAGACATGTTAAAGCACCTCAAATCCATTTTTCAAAACTGATTTTAGGGAGCATCAAGGGCTGTTCTTCCATTCCCAGCCTCCAGAGCTTAGGTGAGATGAAGATCTTCTCGGACACTGTATGGATTCATCCTTTTTCAGAAAGAAGGATGAAAAATGTGGCCCTTGCTGATCAGAGAACTGGAACTCTTGGTAGCCAAGTGCCTATAACTGGGATGGGTAAAGGGCAGAGATATTCTACAGCATAACAAAAGAGTTTCTAGTTTTCATCTATACCAGCAACCAGTAATGCATGTGTAACACAACATAGTTTCATGCAAAGAACTTAGATCGTGACAATTCTTGCTGAGAACACACAAGAGGGCAATAGTTTCACCAAAGTACTGTACCACACTCTGGAGCACTAATACAAGCTTCACAGTATTATCGTTTGGTATGTATTCAGCCCTTTTTGTAAAACTTCTTTCTTCTGAAATTCCCTGAAGGGGCTCAATACATTTTGATACATGTTCTCTTTGGATAGTCTGGTGCTTTTGCTGCCACTGTAATAGATTATTTTTATCATCATCATCAAACACAACAATTAAAACAAAGGCAAAGTAAAAGGTATTTGTCTGGATTACCTTTCAAATTTATGAACAAACAATTTCTCAGTGAACCATTTCAGATATCCTCCAAACACTACAACCTTTTACAAGTTCAGACTTCCAATTAAGATCATGCTAGGAATGCAATCAAGGATCTCAGCACTCAGAAGTTAATTATCTCCTCAGGCTAAGTCATAAACATACTTGTTTTGTTTTTGTCCACTTCATCTAATGATGTAACGTATTTGGAAGATACAGATTTTTTCAGTTGTTATCAAGAGGGCCTATGGTGAGGCTGTGGGAGTTTTTGTCACTGCTGAAATACAGCAAAAGCTAAACAGTTTCTGTAAAATAACAGCACCGGGTATTCTCTGTCCAAAATTACCCACAGTCTGCCACACCACATAAAGCTCCAAGATTGCTACAGATCTTCTCTGCATGCTCAGCCAAGCTACTCATCCCCAAAATTGGCTGGATTTGAGCCATGCATATACATTTCCTCTATATATGTGCTCTAAGAGAGATGATTTAGACTGACCTCATGGAAAGCTGAACAGCGCTGAAGATAAATAACTGAATAATCCTTTCTGTCCCTGATCAAATGCCTGTCTTATTCACAAGGGCCAAAAACCTCTCTGACTATCAAAAAGCAATGACAGTGTTTGAAACTTCCAAGTTAATCCAGCTCAAAGTTGGATTGACTGCCCCAGAGATTTCTAATTGCCAGATGGTTCTGCTAATGCCCACCTGGGAAAGCGTGTGATTTGTGTGTGGCTCACAGAGATAATCTGATCTGCTGCCAAAAGGCAGTGCCTGAAAAAATGTATCCACTGTCAATATTTCTAGGTTTTAGATGTGTTTGTGGACTGATAACAGCCATAACTTTCCAACTGCACTGTAATTATTGAAATTCATTAGAGACAAACTGCTACAAATGAGGTGCATTTTTCAGGAGGGATATTTAGCCTTGTTCCGATTCCACTTCCCAAAAGCAGTGTTTTGGTATATCTACATTTTCAGCTCAGTGCTACTCAGAACGTGATCAGACCCACTCATCATAACAAATTTTCACAAAAACCTTACACAGCACGAATTGTGGAGCTCTCCCATGGGGGAGAGACATAATTGAGGTGTAGTCTCCGCTCCAGTGACACAAGAGCAAATCTGGGTCCACAGATCAGGCCAAAACTGCACTTGTTCTTCTCTAGCAATTAGAGTGGGATAAGTGCACCCTGGTAGGATGACATCCACACAGGAGAAACTGAGCTCCATTCTTTCACCATACAGCATTAATAATTTGAGCTTTTGCTACAGCCAGTTTTGCAGACAGCCTATAAGCAGCAATATGGACCAAGCATGTGAGACAGCCCACACATGAGTGCTCACTTATTGTTGTCTTGCAGACATATCAAAGAATCATAGAATCATACAATGGTTTGGGTTGGAAGGGACCTTTTAAGTATCATCTTGTCCATTTCCCCTGCCACTGGCAAGGACATCTTTCACTAGATCAGGTTCCTCAACGTCCCATCCAGCCTGACTCTGCACTCCTCCAGGGCTGGAGCATTCACAACCAATATGCTATGGGTTTTGAGGAGCAATGCCATAAAAAGTAATTAATTTCAACAGTGGGACAAATAATACAGAAACTCTGCCCAAGAGGAATATTAGCGGCCAAGAAAACACAGACTGTAATTGTACCTGAAAAAGCTTTAGGTGAAACATAGTAGGTTTGTGACAGCAAGATAGTAAATATTTTTCCAGCATCCATAAAGGAAAGAACCTATGACAAACAAATAATCATTATTTAGTTTTCTGTCAACGACTCTGAAATCATTGTCCTGCCACACTGCTCTCTCACCCTTGCCAGTGCCACAGATGATCAGTGCGCTATTTCACCCACTGGAAGGGGTATCTTGCTTGTTATTCACTGTTTTGCATGGCAAGGTTTCTATGGAGAGAAAACCATTCCTTATAAAGAAATAGTGAGAATCTGCATTTCACATTCACCTTTTCATATGCTCTTTGTGATTTAGTACTTTATATCAATCAGAGACTGCATCCTAAAAACCTGCCAGAAAAAATCCCACTTGTTTTTGTAACTTGAGCTGGCATAGACAACTATTCAGTACCAGTAAATAAAATACAGTATCTGAGAACACGACAGAGCAGTAGACTTTACAGGAACTCCAAAATCAACACAGTCATCCAGGGAGAGCTGGAAAGGTCTGCACTCTATTCTAAATGCTAATCCCTGTTGTCCTATTCAGTGCACAGAGCAGGACAAATACACTGCTGGTATAAACAGGCACAGCAATACTGAGGAGCTGCTCTCACAAACACCAGCATTGAATTTAGGATGATTTTCCTACATGCCTTCAGTCCTGCTTTCAGACTTTCTTTTTGCAGCTTCAGTGATGTCCACAGATTCATCCTATTCCAACACAGGTTGTTTTCCAGACGTTTAAGAGGCATGGTCAAGATACAGAAAGTTAAACTTTCTTCTTATGGTGGTAGGTGCTGTGCTAAACAAAATCTGTTTCCTCTGCATGAAGGAGGACTTCGCTCCCATACCTACAAAAGGTAAACAAAGACAAAAGAAGCTAAGAGTTGGCAACCCTAAGTGTGTGTAATTTTTTCTCTAAGTTGAGCAGAGCTATGGATGCTACCACACAGCACCTCTGTGAAATATAACTCGAGCCTACTGTTTTCTCAAAGGTAGGTGGGGAAAAAATTCACAAGAAAATTCCTTTTCCTCATCGTTGTGGCTTGTGGATAAGAAACACTTAAACCAAGACAAACCAAGAAAACCTTGGAAGGGGTAAGCTTGATGTTGGACATGTTCTGAACCCACCATTTCCAGGAGAGTGGTGTCATTGTGACAAATGCCAAGGGAGAGCCACTCTGACTTTCAAGTAGGAGAAGGGACACTTTCCAAGCAAGAAATTAAAATTAGAGGATTACAAATCAGGCTGACAAAAAGGTTGCTTTGATAGTC
This sequence comes from Vireo altiloquus, assembly GCA_013396875.1. Taxonomy (NCBI): domain Eukaryota; kingdom Metazoa; phylum Chordata; class Aves; order Passeriformes; family Vireonidae; genus Vireo; species Vireo altiloquus. Next base: position 132,610 of record VZRF01010151.1, read on the forward strand.
TCAAGGGTGTTTAAACAATTTCTCAATAAATGTTAGAAATAATCTAGAACTAAATTTTTGAATCTCAGGATTCCCACTTACTGAAGACCTCACGATCGATTAGTCTGCTATAACAAGGCAAATTGTAACATCACCTCCACAATCTCAGCTGAATTCAATGTAGCCCAACAGGCAGAGGAAAAAGTTAGTTTAAGGATGTCTTTTTTTCTGAATCCCAAAAATCTGAGGAAGGAACTCCCAGTACCCCAAGAGCTGCAGTGAGGAATCACTTGACTCATTTTCCTAAATGTTAGTGCATATATTTAAGTCAAAGGGCAGTTTAGGCTCCTGTCTTTTTGGCTTGTTTTTTCTGATCCTAAGTTTTCCGAAATGAGTGAAGATTTCTGGATATAAATAAGTGCTTTTCCAGCCTAATATGGAAAAATTTCTTCTTTGTTTTTCTTTTTTTTCCCCTATGCCTACTGCCAGAAAATACCTATTCAGATTACTAACCCACAGGCAAAGTAGCCCAGCTCTTCCTTGATAAACTACTGCAAATCTCTCATGCTTCCTTTTCTTTTTTACTTTTTTGTTTTTCCTTTTCAAGGGAACAGATTTTTCATTTATACCTGTTGTTATGCCTCACAGCATGTCTAAGGCAAGAACTAAGAGGCTCTGGACCTCAAAATAAGAGTCACAACTCCCTCAATTCAAATGGCTAAACTCTTTTTGTTGGTAAAATTATTGTCTACAAAGCCTCCAAAAGAAGTAACTCCAATGTGGAACTGTGGGTTTTATTTTGGGCTGAAATTTATTTAGGCAATTACTTTGGCTGTCTCAGGGAAGAATACCTGAAGCACACTGGAACTCTTTAAAGACGCAACAGTGACTTTCATTTTTGCAGTCTTAAGCTGCCAACAAGCAGAAGAAAGGTAAGCAATTGCACTGGTCTCTGAAATCTTTTATTCTTTTTCTGTACTCTCAAGAGTGACCCAAGGATGCTTCAAAAGCCTTTCACTTGCAGCATTGGAATATTTGCCACCATTCAACCACCTGAATTAAAGAGTATCTCAACTGGTAGGAAACCTGACTTTGCCGTTGCTTTTTTTCCCATAAGACAACAAGCCCATTCCACATTGCACACTACTTTAACAAAGCACTTGATTCTGCACATAGAAACTCAAACAGCAAAATAGTGTATACTTGGGAAGTGCTCACAGATACAGAAACATACATATGTGCCTGGCCCACTGAGGTAGCACTAATTATTTCCAGTGCTTATAACACATTGTTCATAGATAGTTTTGGTCAATGAACAGAAAGGATATATCATTGCAAGAAGTTTTTTTGATAATATAAAGATCTGAGTATCGACTAAGAGTCTTATTCAGCCATCAGTACTGAGTCAATAATATTATAAATCCACTGTGGTCAAAGAACCTGTACTGTATTACAGCAAAGCATAACCCATCTGGGATTGAAAAGTGAGGATGCACATGTCAGCTGTGCACACCTTGAGAGAACAGGGATTTCCAAAAAGGTCATCACAGGTATATGGATGTAAACTGGCCACAATATTGACCCAAAGAAGTACCGAGACCTGCCAGCTGCTCCCTTCTGTCCAAAATTCTCTCCCATGACCAGAAAAAAACACTCTTCTAATGAGAATCTGAGAAAAAATCCAGTCTACATTTACTTAGTGATGGAGAAACAATTGGACCTCAAGGAAAGAATACTGACCTAAGCAGACACCAGAAACATGCATGTCCTTTCAATGCTGTATCATTAAAGACAGGAAAATTCCAAGTCTGCAGGCTGAAACAAGCAAGAAGGAATGAAAAGTTGCTTCTTTTTAGTAAGAGTAAATTTAAAAACTGGGGAAATTTACCAGTGAACTTTCCATATTTAGAAGTCCTTTGAAGAAGACAAGTTATCTTTTTAGAAATTATGAATTTGGCATTAAGTCACTGGTTCCAAAAAAATTGAAGTGTGCATGTCTGCCTCCTGTGTAATGCAGGTGATCAGAAAGGCCTCTTTTCCCTTAAAATTGATTAATACATTACTTGGAGGCTAGATCTTAACTAGCTTGGATCTTTTAATGAAATTCTTCTGGTCTCAGAACAGGATTAATGTGAAGGAAAACACACAAAGATATTTGGATTTCCTTGCATTAGCCTTAAGCAGTCACTGCTATCTGCACTCTTTTTCCAGCCACTCAATGATTGCCATCAGATTTTTCAAAACCATGTCAATTTTAGGCACCCAGATCCTGTTGCCTTTCAACTTGCACTTTCTGCACTGGGTACAAACCTCATCAATTCAAAATGAACCTTTGCCAGGACCACGGCTGTTCTTTTCAAGAGTTAACTGCAGCAAATTGGTTGCATAATTAGAGTTACAATTTGCCTCATTACAAACAAGCAATGAAAACTTTAATCCTCCTTCATCCCAAGAATCAAAGTGCGGAAGCTCTAAATCTTGTCTGAAATGGCAAATAAGAACAAACCTTGACAGTGCTAAATGGAGACAGGGAACAATTTTGGAAGACTTGTAAGACAAATTGATCATGCATGACTCTGTTTCTGCCTTAGGGGCAATGTTGATGAACACTAAAAATGCTGCTGTACAAAGAAAAAAAAAAAAAAAACAAGAGAGAGAAATAGATATTTCCCTGTTTTAATTTATTCGACACTTCCAGTAATTAAAAGAAATTATTGCTGTCTGATATTCATTGATCGCATTAGGCAGTTTAGGAAGAAACAAACTCATCCTTTCTGAAGAGAACAATGCTTTTCTAGAGGTGGCAAAAAATTCTCAGCCTCCATTATAAAATTAAGTGTAATGTTTATAATCTCTTTGTTCTCAAAGCTGCTAGTTTTATAAAACCATACCTGAAGAATATATAAGATACCATTGCAAGATTTTTGGCTCTTTCAGTCTCCTTTCTACACAAAAGCTCAATTTATCTGCATAGCAATTACTTACCAAAATATGTGGGGTTTGCCCCTATACAGCTGGCCTGGTAACTAGGACAGAGCAAAATGAACCTTACTCCTTACCCAAATCTGTTACTGAGGACGCCACAACTCCATGTGGTACATACTGCTAGAAGAAAAGTAAGAATTGCTAATTCAAAGATCACCATCTATAGAGAAAGAGAAGCTGACCCACAGATGCCAGTTCTTGTGGCCTTAGGTGTTCACCTGTTGCAAGACAGCAATGACAGTCTGCAAACAGAGTCAGGCTAAGCTGGAATTGCAGCACACCACACACAGTCAACTGCTGGGCTTTGCATTTATTGACTCGGAGAAGGGTTGGTGTCCTCTGGAGATGCGATAGAGGCACTAAAAAAGCAAACCTTCAAAGGAAGCTTCTGGACTTCTTGAGGGGTGGGACAGCTCCAGGTAAGTCTGAAACAGAACACCTTTGCCAGGTTAGATGTTTGTATCCTTCAGTTGTTCCAGGGGAGGTATGTCAGTTTGGACAGCCCATCTCCCCTTCACCTTTCTGGAGAAGGTGGATGGAGCAGCAGGATCCTTTACATCCAGGAGAAAAGGCTGGGAATTTCTCTGTTTGTTCAGAGTGGGCTTGGTTTTCGTCTGTTGGTTTGCAGGGCTTTGCTATAAAGTAGGATCCAACACTTTTCCAAGTCTCTAAATGTCTCATACAATCAATGAAAGCAGGGTGCTGTGCTTTGCTATGGTTTGGGTTGAGACTTTTTTACTCTGGATAAGCAGGAAAGCAAGGATTATGTTTCAGATGAGTTGGAAAGAACATATTCATAATCCAGAGGCAGGAAAAACAAATAAACAAAAAACCATCTGCAATACAGGCAGCATTTGATGGCTATGTGCTACCCAATCAGTTGAATTCTCTGTGTGTGTGTGTGTGTGTGTTGCAATTAAAGCTGAACTAGGCTACCCTCCTGGGAGTGAATCCCTTCTGTGCCACTGTCCCCTCTTCGGCTGACTTCTCATCTCAAGCCGAATTGTACCACATGGCTCGGGATAAAGAGTGCTTAGACAGATATGAAAAAACATGCCTCTCAGATGTTATGAAACAGTCTCTTTTTTGCAGCGAAAGAGCCAGAATAAGATCAGATTAGTGTACTGTTATGATCCCCCTGTCTTTTGTTCTCTTGCTCTGATGTAAACGTAAAGCCAGGCTGATGATTGTTTCAAAAGCATGGGCCCTCTGCCTCATAACAAGTGTTTTTTCTGTCCATGTGTGGCTCTGTGTCAGTGTATGCTCAAGGATCTACTTTTTCTTTCTTGGCTGTTCCAAAACAAACTGGATGTGGCACATAGGACATATTTCAAACTATTTCTAAACCTTGATTGTATGCAAAATATCTGATGGAAAGCAATCTAGATGCTTAGGTGTTGCATACACTTAAAAAAATCACCTTTTCAACAGAGATTCAACATTTTCTTAGAAAATTAGGGAAGTCATCATAGCCTTCAAATTTATTACTGATAATGAGACAGTGCTATGACTCCTATTCCTGGTTTGGATCTATGGTGAAGCTCACATCTGAGACAGTCCCTGCTATTCCCAGAAAACAACTTGGCTCCCTTTTTCAGCCCAATCCCCTTATGATTAATACTCACCTACTATGTTCCATCCTTTTTTTTCTCCCTTGATAAAAATTCTCTCAAAGAATATTCCGACTTCATGACCAAACCTACTAGTCCTTCTTATTTGCCTGTCTTTGAGAGTGTTTCTTACAATAGAGCTAGAAAACTTGAGAATTTGTGAAAAATGAAGTTTAACAAAACAGATGATGAAAAAATAACGTAACAGGAGACAATTCTAAATACTGTTGCTGACAAGCTTGTAGTACTCTTCTGTAATTAAGCCATTTAACAGCTTGTGGTGAAAATGAAAACATTTATAGGTTTCTTTCAGATTTGACAGAAAGAAATATTTCCCATTCTAAAATTACTCTCTTGGAGAATTGAGATGGATCAGCTTCCAGTAATGCTGATTCCTCTTCATTAGCTATAAAATGTGTCCTGCCTAGACACAACCAAATAATTTTTTGGCATCTGATTTTAGGAAAGCCAAATTCTGTCCTAACTATTCGCCATTAATACCCTTTGACTACACATCAGTATTCTCTAGACAGAGATATCTATTATAACTGTATTTTAACACGGCTAAAGGCCCATGGACCACCTGTGCTCAGGCAGGCTGCAGATGACACCTGGCCACATGCAGGTGCCTGCACACTCCCTGCAACCCAATATCCTGGCAAATGGCCTGAGCAACGCCCCTTGTTAAGATGAAAATGTGAAAGAACACAGAAATAATGGACAACAGTCTCTGGAGTATGTTTGCCAAACCCCATCATAGTAAATAAATAAATATTGGATGGACATTCAGTGGGGAATTTCAAAGTTACTTTTGAAAGATAGAAGTCAACCTTAAGGAGCACACTGGCATAGCATAAAATTTTTTACCAGTTGGGAGCAATCTTGGAGCAAGAGAGGCAGCAGTGTGAGTTGGCTTTGGGGCTGCCAGAAGTTGCCTCATGGCATCTCTACCCTGCCCAGCCTGGGCTGAACATCCCCTGGAATGCTGCAGGGAAACGGCAGCCAGCCAGCAAGGGACAGCCAGGGCAGCATGCAGGGATGCTGGAATGAGCACGGATGCCTGTGTTTGAGGGTTTTTTCCTTTTTTTTTGGATATGCTCACAAGGTTCTTTCCAATTTCTTTTGCTCTTGGCTAACTTTTTACCTTCACTTCCTCTCCTTTTTTTTTTTTAAATTGTGTTATTTTCTTCAGCTGGAGACACCATGAAAAATTGTCACCAAGACATCTGGTTTTGCCTTTGAGCTATATCATATTTCATCCCTTTTTGATGATAAAGGGGATATTTTCAGACATATAGTCATGATATATATTTCAGATATATAGTCATGTATATCAAAACGAGGAGAATGTTTACAAGAGAAGACAACTTCCAAATCTAGCTGAGAGGTTTAATCTCACAGAGAGGTATAATCAGAACCAGGGACTGGAAGATGGAGAAAAGGAAATTCAACATGTAAATAAAGATGCTCATTTTTAGTAATTCAAGTAAATAACTGCCAAATCATACACTATTGTAGACCTCCCACCTCTGGAAACCTTAAAAAATTTCAGTATTTTTCAGTGACACATATTTTAGCTCATCTTCAGGTTATTTGTCTTGAGACAGAAATTGTGAAGCCAAATTAATTGTTCAGTGTTTGAATGGTCACAGTTGCTTTTTAAAACCTATGAAACATCAGAGCTCATTTAAAAATATTTAAAAATTGGTTATTGTGAAAATATTTTGCTTTTTTTTCTTATACCAATATATCTGAATTTTCCATTATGGTCTTTTTTTTTTAATTTTTATTATTTTAAAAAGGAGTTGGTTTACACTAAAATCAGGGAAGAGTGTTTATTTGTATTTTTATTTGCAGTTTAAAACTTTCAATTTAATTTCCTTGGATTTTGCACTGCAATTTCTCTTTCTCCATTTAAAAAAACTGTACAAAATTTATAAATTTTAGTGTGTACATATGCTCTTCTCCCGTGAGAGAAACAGAAATACTCTTTGTTCTGAAGTGAGTGCAAACTAAAGGCTGAAGAAGAAGTCTGGGATTTTGCAAAGCAAATCCTGGGTTGGTTTCTGTCTCAGTTTCATTTGATCTTAAAGTAGAAAATCCTTGCACATTAGTCAGTGGGAAATGTAAGCTCTTGGGCTCTGCTGTATGTCCATGCTGATGCTGTTCACAAGTCCAACAAAGCACAGGAAACAGTGAGCAAGATACGAAATAAGGAGAGGAAAAGGACATTAATACAGAAATTTTATGAAGTAAGGAAAACACAGCTACATCAGAATAAAAATCCAGAGCTAAAATGAATGGAAAATAAATTTATTTTTAGAAGTGACTGATTTTCAGCTTATGGTTAAACATGAATAACCAGACAGGACAGCTGCCTGATGCTCTGTTTATTTCAGGAATAATAACCATAATAATTGAGAAGTTTAGATAACGAGAATTTGTAGAGAGTAGCTGTTTCCCAGAAATATTAGAAGCATCTGTAAAGGACTATTAACTCAAGAAGAGATTTGTGAATGTGTGCATGTGTCTGCACACATTCATGTCACCTATTTGTTTCCCCTGTTACTGTTTTAGTGAGACTTTATACATCTCCCTGACTTTTCCCTCTATAGGTTTGGTTTTCTGTTGTGGGTTTTTTTTTCCCTCTGAATCAATATTTCCTTCTTCCTTTCTCTCATTGTGTTTAAAATTATGTGATCACTAATATCAGACATAGCATTATAGGTGTTTAATTTAAATTTTGCTTTATATCCCTAGAAAAAAACAACCTCTGATGGAGTGAGAATGTGCATGCGAGACAGAATGCAGACGAGCTGGGGATGTGACAAGTTAGATAATTAATTAGTCTCTTTCATGTCAACAGGGGGGTGCACGTATTTTGATTTTGTGCATACATTCTCATTCACACATCTTTTTTTTGGTTTGCTTTTTTTTTTGATGCCTAGAAAAGTGAAGCCTTTAGCTTCATCCTGGTTTCGATAATGTGTCTGGTCTGATTACATGGATCTGAACGACGTGTGTTAGCACCCTGCTTATTAACCACTCTTCATCTGCAGCAGCTCTGTGTTAGACACCTGTCTCAATCTCCTCCTCACATGCCTTCTGTGCAGCACTGTCACAGGAACAGCAGACAGACACCAACCCATACTTTTCAGAGGTCCTTATTAAAGAAGCTAAATGTAGACAAAAGGCACTGTATTGGCTTTTATCGTTACCCTTGTCTTTCTTTCCCCTGTAAATAAAAGTGTATCTGAATTTCCTAAAATCCAAGTTTCACTTTTAGATCAAGTCCAGATACTTTGTGAATGGCAATAAGGTAATCAGCCACCGATAATACTCTGGTGCCCATTTCTGGATTCTTTAAAGCCTCAGCAGGCAAGAGAAGTGACTTCACTACATTTCCCTTGTGAAAATGCCTGTCGTGACCTATGTTTAGAAAGCACTTCTTCTAAACTTAGACCATCGATAGCATTTTAAGAAACATCTATTGAGGTAATGATGATAAAAGCAGGAGGAATTTATGAACATGTAAAAGGACATTATAGTTAATGGCTGGATGAGTACAATACTTTGCTGTCTTGTCCCATAGGTAAGATTCAATTCACCTAATTTTGCTGTCTAAAAGTAGTTTTGAAAAAAAAGCTAAAAACTTGCAGAGTACTATTTCCCCTATCTTAAAATAAGATCCTATTACCTTCAATGTTTCTGTCTTGTTCTTTTGACAGAAATTTGACTAAATTACATGGTAAAAAAAAAAATTGTCCTCTCATTCCTCTTCTTTCCAATGCTGTGTCTAAGACTTACGATGTCATTTCCAGATAAAATTTGTCTCCAAAACTTGTCTCCAGAACCCTTTTTGTGTCTTTTTTCATTCTTCCCCAACAAGCCTTGTAATCCTCATTGGTCTTGCTTGGAAAAAAACAGTAATGAACTCCACTGTGATGTGAGGCAAAAAAATTTTTATTTCACTAGTTTTTCCTGATGCTTTCTGTTAGAACCCATCCCTCTTTATTCTTGGACTTCAATTACTAACCCTACTGGGGAACAGCTCTGTGTACACCAGCAGCAACGAAACCAAGCAGCAAAGCTGCTGGAGCCCATCTGCTCCTCACACCACCAGAGACACAAACATTTTTCAGATTTTTTGCTACCTCCCCACCTTTGTATGGCTCTCACCCAAGTCTGTGTTTTCTGAGCTCTCATGAAATCTATTTATCTATTTCTCTCTCTCTGTTATTGTTCCTATCCGCAAAGCTGAGTAATTATGTATTTATTTATATTTATTTTAACTCTTTTTCTCTCAGGATGGTCTGAAAACCTGAAGAAAAAAAATACTAAGAGATTCAACCTGTTACAGAAAGTGTATTTTTTACACACAGACTCTTCACAAGTTTCCAAGATTACCCTAGTTTTCCAGGCACTTTAAAATGTGCTGAGCATATAAAGGATGGAGAGACCAAGTTCTGGGGTCATATCTCCTTTCCCTCTATCCCATAACCGCCTGTCATGAGCGGTGAGAAGTACTTCTGCCTGTGCAAATCATTTGTAGAAGAATTTAAAGATTTTTATTCCCAAAACTACGTTGTAAAGTACAGAAGGAGTGTGTCCATTTCAGAAAGGATATACTGAGGAACAAATCAGACTTACTGGCTTGTCGAGTATTATACAGTTTGTGGATGTGCCAAGAATTGAGTGTAGCTCCTCAGTCCTACCCTAGTTCTCCAGAGTATCACCCGGATTATTGGCTCAGCTCTCTGTCAGCTGAAGTACTGAATCACTGAACAGGAGTCATTCCTTTGTTCAGTCCTCTTTTTCCACCAATTTATAATTGCAACAAGCTGAACTTGGATTTTTTTTTCACAGTTAAAAAAACACTCTGTGGTAGGTTGATTTTAAATTCCATGGAGCCCACAAAACCTTCAGGCTACCACAGTTCTGAGGTATTTATAACATGGTATTGATGTTGTGAAGTACTTCACCTCCACCCCTGTCTGCCTTGAGACATCTTGTTTTCAGAGGGAAGTGAATACAAGTTCAAGGTTACAGGAGAACATTTCCCTGGCTTGTCAGCTCCTTCTCTTTCAGCTTGACTAGAGAGGTGCTTCACACTCTCATACTTTATTCCTGTGATCAGACTGCAGGAGGCAAATGAGAGCTATGAGGGTTGCGGCTTTTGTAGTTTATTTTAACAGTGGTTTATTCTCAGGGACTGGAAAAAAAAAAAAAAAGAAGAAGAAGAAAAAAAAAACACTGTGAAAATCTCACGTGGAAAAACGATGTGGGATGATGTGGGCTGTGTCATGTTGGGTCGCTTTAGAGGTGGGTTGTAGCTAGTCACTCTTTACTCCTCTGACAGGTATCTGCTTATGTTTGGCAACAAGTGACATTATTAGTGCTGATAGCCAGGCCTTGAACTCACTGTGTTGATTGACTGAATGTTTCTTTTTCTCAGTGTAATGAAAGAAATCACAGTGCCTCTGTGATATGTTCATGCATCACTAACTGCTATTAGAATTTATTGCCATTTGTTTGCAAGTATATATTATATATTCTGACAAGGGGTTCTACAGGACCCTGCTGAAGTGATGCTGTATAAAGCATTGTGTAGATTCATAGGAACATGCTAAGAACTTACAGCCTATATAAATGAGTAGAAATGGAGAAAAGAGATACGAAGTAGAAAATTGCCTTCCCTAGCAGTCATTTCAGCGGCTACCATGCAGCGCCACAGTCCCTACACATTCGATCATGCTTCCTATCTCATTAGAAGAGTCAAAATTTACGCTCCTTCATTCCAAATCTTCAGCTAGGAGCATAATAATGTGTTACTTTGGACAACAAAAGCTTTCTGAATACAACAAAAATCACAAGAACTTGAAAGGAGGAGGAAAGGAATGTATAATGAGTTTGCTGGCTAGGTCCCCGTTCCCTATTTATAAACAATGTCCCTACCAAGAATAAAACCACAAATTTTCCTATAAAAAGAAATATTGAAATCAGGTTGCTTTTTCTATTTTCTACAGAAAACCTTGTCCCTGAAAACTATGCCTATGAGAGAAGTAACAGGAGTATTTTACGGATGAGAAACAGATGATGCCAGAACAACACCCAGAGAAAGAAAATCAGTTATCTAAATGGGTGCCTCTGGTTCCTTCTTGGTCTTGGCATGGTGCTGGATAGATCTGCACCAGGCTGGCTGACATGATGTGGTGCCATGGCAAGCTCTATAACCTCCTGGCACAACAGTCAGAGGCCAGGTGGAATACATTATGGCCAAAAAATATGGCACTTGAGCTCCACGTTTAAAAGTCAGGCTAAATAAACAAAAATTTTAAAAAATTAGTCAAGCAAAAAGCACAGGATGGGTATCCACAGTGTGTCACACATGGAGCTTCCCAGGATGGAAAAAAGCATCACTAGTGGCAGCAAGGACCCAACCTCAGCACCCTGGGATGTTAGCTGACCTCACACCAGACATCATCCTCCCTGGGCTCTGAAAGGCTCTCACCTGCCTGATGCAATTACTCAGCTCCTGAGAGTGGAGGGGCAGTTGCACAGATAGGGCCTGAGGCTGCTTTAAGCATCTATCCTAAAATATTTGCTTCATCTTTTACTCCTGTGTTTCAGTAAAGCAGCAGAAAGATAATCTCCTCCTTAGAGGAATCTGGACGTACTTCTCTAGCAATAAAACATGTGGTGGTTGGTTTTTTAAGAAAAAAATAAAATAAAGTAAAAAAAAAAAAAAAGAAAGGACAACCAAAAAACCAAACACAACACAGCAAAACAAAACAGGGACACATTAATTCAAATGGAAAAAGTGGTTCCTTTGCCATTCATCCTAACAAATGGTAGGAGATAATTCCTGCCAGGGAATGTGGTCTATACCTCTAAGTTAATTAGCAGTAAATGCATATTTAGTTAGTGGGAGGGGTGGAAATGAAGAACCTTGTTATTTCTGTTTCTCGGTTCTCGTGCATTTAAATTCACAATTATGCTTGTAGAGGAAGCTGCCTCTCCAGCAGAGAGGTCTGTGCTGATCAAGGGAGCTGCCTGTTTCACATACACTTAAGAAGGTATCTGTTGCCAAGGGGCCTCAGAGTTGTAACTGTTCACCGTTCTCATTTTCTCTTCTGCCAATTATCCAAACACTTTTCCCATTCACTTCATAATAACGATAATAATACCTTCATTAGATAATCTCAAGGCAATTTCTTCTATAAAGCAAATTGAGGTTATTTCACCCTATCAACAAGAAGCAAGAGAGGTCACTTAGCCTTTGGCTGAAGCTAAATGACCAAGCAAAATAGCCAGATTTCACCAGTTTCTCTAATGCAAAAATACTGGAAAAAATCTGCGGCTACTACCACCGCAAGGGAGCTGGTGGCTTGAATATCTGTGGCTTGATTTTGTGCCTGAAAGAACCAAAGACTATCCCAGACTGATGAACATCCTTGGCTAACTTCTCATTGTTTGTGCCTTTGGCTAAGCCATGAGGCTGAGAAACCTTAAATACAATTGTGCTGCAAGGACATAACCTCACAAAGAGAGCTGACAACCTTTTAATATTCCCAAAGCCTGTGACTGGGATGCTGTGACTGAAGGTAGCTGAAGAAACAATGAACCTCTGTTGCCAGTAGGGAAGACTTTGCCAGTAAATGTTGTATCAAATTCCAGGTAGATTGGTGAAATAGATAGATTTCTAAAATAACCTACTCTATGCTAGTAATCACACACAGCTTGTGCCAGCTCATGACCGTGCTGTAAGATACACAAAACAGAATTCCACCTTGTAACTGGACAGGAGCTAAGGAAACAAAATTTCATTCCAAATGTAGTCTTGCACAAAATGCTCAGAGAAAACACTCATTGGTCTAAGTTTATCTCTAGTAATGGCACCTGGTCTATTTTTGTGCAAGGCTAGATGTTTACAGCATTATAAAAATGACAATGTGACCTTCTCAGTTCTTTTCATGGAGACCCTTATTACTGAAGCCATAATGATCTGAAGGTATACGACTAGAAAATTTTGGAAAGAGAAGCCTTGTTAAGGAAACTAATATATACAGGGGAAAAAATAGTCAAGTTTTGGCAGCAAAGCCTGTGCTCCTGACACCTCCTCAACTTTTTCCAACAGTTGGTTTAATAAAAGCTGTTACCTATCTCTGCAAACCTTGGCTTGCTGCAGGCTTCAGATCAGGAACCAGTCACACTATCCAGAGACATTCACCTCCCAGTGTCAGAACATGGCCCATAGTAATAAGCCAACGAGTCCTTGAGAAAAAAAGCCACATTTTAATTTGTGCATCAAATTTGTACTGCAGATTGTTAGACATATGGAGCTCATTAAATGCTTTCAAAGATAACAGAGCCATTGTCATTGGACTCTTGTTTCAAGTGCATATGGTTGCTTATGTACACGACAGTAGCAAAATACACAGCTTATCTCACAGTCTCTTCCAGTACCTGAACAGCTAAAATTGTTATAAACAGAGGTACTGAAGGGTTCTTCTTCAGGTATGCCCTTCCACCACTGGCCTCAGGCCAGAGATCAAGAGAAGATGGTTATATCCACTAAGAGTTTGAGACAAGATCTGGGAGAACAGCTGTGTTCTACGGGGTATATTGAGCCCTGACTTCACAGCGATAACACATCATTTTGGAAACCTACCAGAAAAGGGGGAAGAAGGGCAGTGAACAGGACTGGAGACTGGTGTAGGATAGTTGTTTAAAACTTCATGAATCCTTAATCTTCCCTGCACAACACCACTTTTTAAAAAATATTCAGCTTTCAGAAAAAAGATTCTGAGGCTTTGAAAAATATTTATGTAGGCAAGGATATATTGGCAAGCCAATCTCAATAATCTTTAAAGTTATTATCATTACTTTTTGAATACTTTGACCTTAAGAATACCTAGAAGCCAAACACCCTGTGCTACCCTAGAATGGGCACTCTAAGGCAAATATGTCAGATGTGACAGATGTGATAAACTCTTATGAGTCTTTCTGTGGCATTATTAATCTTGACTCACAAGAGTAACTCTAGGTTTGACTTCCCTGAATACTATAATGATGATTCAATGAATTCCTACTACAGGAAAACATGAAGAGAGTCCCTCCCTCCCTCCCTCCCTCCCTCCCTTCCTTCCTTCCTTCCTTCCTTCCTTCTTTCCCCCCCCCTCTTTCCCCCTCCCTCTGCCAACTGTTTTTGCTTTTATTCTATTTTTAGAAGAACTTGGCCAATAAATCTGAAAGGAACAGTGTGTGGGAAGTAAAATTAAACCAATCTAGCAGAGAGTCATAACAGGAATCAGTGGATGGGAGCTAAAGCCAGATGAATTCAAATGAGAAATAAAGCACAGTGAGTGTGATTAGCCATTGGAACAAACTATGAAGGGTACCAGATTTACACCTCTTGTTTCCTTTGTGGAAAATGTGCTTTGAAAGGTGGCTTAAACTGGTAGCTCCTGGATTCAATCATGAAATACTTGGCTGAAGTGCAACTGTAATACATAAGAAGTCAGACGAAGGCCATTTACCCTTAAAACATGCAAAGAAGTGTTAACAGCTCTTCTGTTGCTCTCCCTTCTCTATTCATTTTCTTTTCTCTGTGTTGCTGAAATTTTGCTTTGATTTCACTATCCAGTGGGCACCAGAAAGAATGATGTAGGCATACAAAGTCAGACAGAAAAAGCTCCCAGCTTTGTGTTTACAGTCAAGACCCAAATAATTCAAGTTTATTTCTCCACTGGGCTCTCTCTATTCCTGTGTGTCCAGAAACTCAAGCCACCAAAGAAGACAGGCAGACACCTTCATCATGTGAAATTTTACTCTGTGCCATTTTGCAAGTCATAAAATCATTATTAGATGAATGAAAACCTACTCCTATTGAAAAACTGGAGGAGAAACTGGCTGCATTACAGCAGTCTAATTAATGAACAGAAAAAAATAAATGTGTTCTGTTTGCATCATGCTTAGATAGCATTATGCTGCTTTCTTGTTCTGCTCTGCAAGAGGTAGTGGCAGAAATATTAAATCTCATTAAATCTAGTGAGTACAGATAGTCAGGGAGGAAAGAGGATAAAGTTTACTTTGCTGTATTTTGGGCACTTTTTCAAGAATGATTATGACAATTCCAGTGTGATGAGATAGTTGATGATTTTCCCTTTTACAAGCAGCAGCAGCAGGAGCAACTCAGTCAAGACCATGCAAGGAGTACCACCCATCTCCCAGGCTGCATGTGAAACACTGGCTCAAAACAATACTCCCACCTGCAACAGGAGACACAATCTGTAGAAACTGGGGGACAGCATTTCAAGACCTCAGAAGGGAAGGCAGCAATAAACTGTAGTTAGGGTAGATGCAACTCACCTGCAATCCCAGACTGTAAAGAAGGGATATGTGCCAGTGCTTAAGATGTCCAAGTCCGGCCTTAGAGGCCGTGATTGTGGATGATTCATTCACCCCATCTCCTGCCTTCCCACATCAACTTTCCCCTGTTCTGTGCCTCACTGCTGAAATTCACTTGCCTTTTCTTCTCAGTTAAACTACCATGTGGTTTGATAACTCACTGACAGTTATCAGAAGATAACCTAAAAAAACACTGAGGTACTGACCAAATTTGAAAAGCCTTGCAGAAGACAGAAAGGGTCTAATGAAGAGATGTGACAAAAGTGAAGACTGGTTTAGTGGTAAATGCAGATAAAGAAACTGTATGATACTTTAGCTGTTATTAACTGATAGACACTTTAGTGATGTAAACCCCTGAGCTATCCAATTCCTGCTCAGCCACTGAATAGTCTGATTTCTTTTTGTAGGTCTGCCTCTTCTGCCATGCCCACTCCTTTGCAGATACAGTGGCCCTGTTATTAACTGCCCTGGATCTGACTTTTGTCTTATCAGCAGGAGCTGCTGAAGTATTACTGACAGGTGCCACGAGTGGTGAGCATGATCCCAGCCATTTCAAGGGTATTCTACTGAAGAAACCTTTGGCAATGACAGTGCACATAGTAGGAGCCCTGATTATGTCTTGGACATACGTATATCACTACAGAGAAGTTTTATTAAGACTGCAGTGCAGCAGCTGCTGTGGCAGGAAAGGAACTGATGATTAAGTCTCATCACTGTCTCAAAGGCTGTGATGGAGGGGTCACCCACACGCTCACAGACCAAGGTGACACCAGGAGAAATTATCAAAGAGTGTAAATCATACCATGGAAAAAATTGTTTCCATTGCTAGTTTTTACTTTACTACCACACTGGCAAGGAGTACCTTTCCAGACTGTGCTTGTAGGTTCCACGTCACCTGTCAGTAGCAACAGTGAAGGAATGAGTGGAAGCACCAGGACAAGACATGGGAGTTTCAACTAACTGTAGATGGAAGAAAGAGCTGACTCCTACCAGTAGAGAGACAAATGTGAGTAAATTTGAACTTGAACCTCTGAGAAATGACTGCCAAGCAACCTGGCTGAAGAGCACCAAAATGACTGTGGAGGAAGCGTGACCATCAGTAGATGCTAACCACAACTTTTTCCATTTGGAGGGCAGCAAGGGTGAGAAGTTACACATCACTCACCTTCCACACAAAAATGTTGTTGGATAGTTGAGGTTTTAACAGGGAAGGAGTCCACATGTATACTAGAAAACAGGCTGGAAGTAACACTGGTATGGCAGCACAGAGCTCAGAGGGTGTACCTGAGATGCTGCAGAAGCTTTAATGCTTTAGGCAAATAGATCAAAACTATCTTCCATCTTTGCTTTAGGAGGATGGTATCCTCCTCCATACCACATACTTAATGGATTGAGTATGGAATTAGGGAATGAGGCTGAGCAGCCTTCCTCTTCAATTTGTGTCTTAGGCCACCTGAAGCACACCACACACAGAGCAGCTCCTGTGCTATGCTGTGTTGTGCCAGATAAGAGGTTGTTAATATTGCTGCCCGGCATCAAGTCTCCATCACCTCTGCAGTGGTGAGTCCTCATTAATCAGTTCAGAATTAAGTCTTTTCCCACTTCATTACAACAGCACTTTCCTAGTATATCTGCTTTGCTTCCCGTTTTTTTTAAATGAAAATAATTGTTTTCCCTTACACCCCAAACAGCTACCAGAAAAGTGCCCTGGTGTTCAGCTGTGGAAAAGGTATTCCTCTACTCCTTTTTCTCCTTAACTATAGCCCGAAAAATACGTTTCTTCCCTGATTTGCAGAAGTCAGTTGTTCCCCTTGGGATCTTAACACATGCACAGTTGCCTATAAAATATTTTATTTTTCTCCTTTACTTTGCAAAATGTATTTTCCCCATTGGAGCTCCTAAATATTGGTTCTAGGAATCAGGTAGATGCTGTCATTCCAAATGCCATTGTTTCTGGCCCAACCTCATTTTTACCCTCTCTTCCCCAGCACTGCAGATCAGCTGGAAGTGACACAAGAAAGCTCTTTCACTGGGCTACAAATATGTCAAGGAAACCATTTCCACAAGATTTCAGGCTATGAGGGTGGAAGCTTTTTCTAACTTGGTAATGACAGTCTCCAGAAGTGGAAAAGCTCAGCATCAGTGCGAAGAAAAGGATATTCTCTACTCCAGCAGCTGGACAGGCAGATCCCGTGGTTTTCTCTGGCTTCTAACTCCTACGCTAATTAACAGAAACTGGCACCCCACAGGATCTCCATAAATCCTGTCCTGAATGGATTATCCATGGCACAGATATTTTCAAATTAAGGCTTCAGACTCGAAGGGAAGACAGTCACGTAGCAAGGTATATAAACAGTAACTATTTCCAAAGCAATGTGTGGATCTGATATTATTAACAACATAGCACAACTTTCTAACAATATGAATAATGAAATAAGCTGTCAAACAAAGTAGTGGATCCTGCATTTTCTGATGTCTCCAAATAAAGTCAAAATGTATTTCTGGAAGCTCTACCTTAGTCCAGCACAGGTCACAAGTACCTTTACAGTGCTGACAATGTCATGTCCTGTACTTTGCAGGAGGTCAAGCTGGATGGTCAAAATCATCTTTCACTGATTTGAA
Source organism: Vireo altiloquus (assembly GCA_013396875.1). NCBI lineage: Eukaryota > Metazoa > Chordata > Aves > Passeriformes > Vireonidae > Vireo > Vireo altiloquus. Next base: position 150,216 of record VZRF01010151.1, read on the forward strand.
AACTCTTTTTTTTTCTGAGTCTGAGAAAAGAAGTTACCCATTTTTAACTCTTTTCAATATTTAATTCCAGTTAGCTTCTATCAGAAGAATGTAAAGGCACTCTGAGGAAAAATGAGAAGGAAGGGAAATTAAAGAGTTTTTATCAGGGTATTCTTGCTTTTCTGTTGTGTGAGTGCTTCTAGCAGGAATCTCACTAGTTATTCACAGACACACAGAACAGACTGTATATTCTGTCTGCTGCCTTCTATATGCAATGTAATTTTAAAAGAATGAAAAAGGAATATTTTAAAAATGCATTCTCTCCCTATTATGCATTTCTGCCCAAAGCTTGTACTGACTTGCTGGGATACCTGCTGAATGTTACAGGAGAGCTGTGTGCATCAGAAAGAGCCCTATCCACATCAATAGCAACCCTCCCATTGAGTTTAGTAGGATGGGAGCTTGCCTACCCATCCCTCAGCAGAGCTGATTTTCACCTTCTCTCCTTGCCCCTGGCCCCATGAAGAAGAGAGAGAAAATCAAATAAGAACTCATTAAAAAAAAAAGTTCTAACATCTAATATTTCAAAAAACATCAGTAGGTAAAGTTAGAATGTATGCCTTGTTCAGGGATGGAAAATTGTTGCTCCAGTGATTAAACTGAAAAAGACACAACTTCTTTAAAGGCACATACATGAAATTCCTATCTCATGCACAGTGACACTATGACACAAATCAGTAAATGCATGGAAAACAATGCCACTGGTAAGGATAAAATTTAATTTGTAGGTGATCAAAAGTTTACATACACTTAATTCAACACCTATGTCTCTAACGCAATGGACATGTCAAAAAAATCTCACAAGGGTTAAATCCTTAATGAATCAAACTGAATTACTCTAGGAATTAATTTGGCTGAGAGAACACTATCCACACTGACATCTTCAAAAAGGCCTGTCAAAAATTACAATGCTGAGATCTTACTTAAGAGCCCTAAAAAAAGCCTGAAAATTCAAAAACATGTGTTGATTCCAAGCCAGGATTTCAGCTTTTAATTAAAAATAATAGTCATTTAAAGAGTCTGCCTACTACATGACAGATATTTAAAGTTATACAACTTAAAGAACTAGAACTTTATAGGAAAAAAATGTCAGCAGTAAAATTTTGCCCTAAAACCTTGCTAGGAAACACATATTATGCGCTGTATAACATTTTTTTAGGTTTACATTAATTCCATCTTCAATAATTGCTTGCAATTAAGGTTTCTGGCCATTAGGGGCTCTTACAATACCTGTTGAAAAAGAAACAAGGAAGTTATCCCTCTGTACTTTATAGTAAGGAAGGAGGAGGAGATGTCAGTACCAAGCAGCAGAAAAAGTGAAAGAGCTGAACGGAGATGGAGATATTTTCCAGCTTTTTCTTCAACATTCAACAGGTTCTGTACACTTGCCTGAATCTCCTTTCAGCAAGTTTTAAATCATTTCATAATCACAGAATCACAGAATCAGTGAGGTTGGAAAAGTCATTTGAGATCGAGCCCAAGCTACGACTGATCACTACCTTGTTAATTAGACCATGGCACTCTGGTACATCCAGTCTTTCCTTAAACATCTCCAGGGACAGTGAGTGACTCCACCACCTCCCCAGGTAGCCCATTCCAATGGCCAATCACTCTTTCTGTGAAGGAATTCATCTGCCCAGCTTGTTCTCAGGGGTTTCCCAGACACTAACATTTATCCACACTGGCATTCTCACACTATCTATATATCCTTCCCTCTGCTCAGAAGAGCCTCCACACTGCTCACTGACCACTTTCCGTGCTGTTCCATGGTTACTGCAACGGCCAATATTTCCAACTTGTGTGTGTGAGTGTGAATTTGTGCATTCATTTGGTAAACAGTGTAGCTCACTCCAGGCAAAGCACAAAACTTGGCATGTCTGCTACAAGCAGATCCAGTGCTGTGCTGTGACTATACAATTAGGCATATGGTTGCTCTTGAGATTAAAAGAAGCACTTTTGCTCCTTGCAGGACTTCATGGCTGTGACTTAAATCTGGCAGCCTGCTACAGCTCATTCTTTGCTGGCTTGTCTGTTTTTATCTTTGATTATTTCTTTTAGTCATTTTTTCAAAGTCGACTTCAGAACAGTTCTACCCCAAATTGTTCAAGCATAAATATTTATCTCCTTTGGATACAACAAAGCAGACAACCCAAGAGTGAGAGTTGAGTGGTGCATATCAGGAACTTCCTTCCTATCTGTCAGGTCACCAAAGGAGCCAAATGAGTTTCTGCTTTTGCCAAGGTTCTTTTCTTGTCCAAATAGACAACAAGTCTAAAATTTTTCAACATCTGTGGACATGTGCATTCAGCATGACATGTTCAAGTCATCAGTGAAAGCCATGTGCTCTTTAATTAGCTTTCCCAACTGAGTTGCTACATCAAAAGCATAGTTTATAGAATTTGAAGACCAGAGCACCATCCCACCAACAAATAGTAGAGATCTCTTGATGGGCACCTGGCCAGCTTACACCAACTAAAAATGTATCCTGCAGCTTTAATTCCGAACACCTGAATAATCTCTTTGAACAGCAGTGAGTTACCAGCAATGCTGGAGTTGGAAGAAGAAATGCCAGTGGATTTTATGAGTAAAAGGACAGTCTGGCCCATACAGGTGACACTGTGCCTTCTGTGTCCTAACCCTGAATAGCCAAGAGAGTTGTATCTATTGTGCTGTACTCCCATGCTCACTGGAAGATCAGAGACCCTTGTGTACATCCTTAATATCAGTCTTCCTGATGCAATAGTAGTAGCAGTGTTACCAAAAGAGATTATCACTGTTCCACTTGGCTGGTGATTGTCATGCAAAAGGAAAGAGATGAGTGACTTTTCACTGCAACTTGAGCTTCCATGCTTTACTATTCATCTGAGCATTTCTTAGGCAGGCAGCATTTAACTCTGTCCCTCTGGAAACCAAAGACACAAGAGTAATTCAGTCATGGAGCACACAGGTTTGGTTTAACACTTACAGCAGAGCAGAGACAGTCAAGCACCATCAAGTCTCCACAGCAACCAACCATACTCAGAGTATGTGATTTGCAAATTATTTTTAGATGAATTATATTCTTGTCAGTACAATTTAAGAGCACACATTTGCATATGCATTGTGTACTGGTCAATGAGCTGATAACACAATTACATGATCAAATGGCTTTAAGAGAAGGATAAAGCTGTTCTGTGTGAGCATCTAAGCCTGCCTATCAGTGACAGAATTTCCAAAGCAACCTTGATGAATTAGATAGATGAGGGAACCTTTCTACTTTAAACTCCTATCTAAAAAAAAAAACAAAAAAAAAAAAACAAAGAAGTAGAAGAAAACATAAAAAGGAAAAAGGAAAAAGAAAATAGAATAAGGAAAAAAAGAAAAAGAGAAAATTAACAAAGAAAAAAGAAAAAGAAAAAAGAAAAAAGGAAGAAACAAGGAAAAAGAAAAGAGGAAAAATAAAAAGGAAAAAGAAAAAAAGAAGAAAAGAGAAAAAATGAAAAAGGAAAAAAGATAAAAGGAAAAAGAAAAAAGCAGTGCAAGTGTTCATTCCCTCCTTGCTAAAGCCACCAGGCACTAGGCTCATTTATACTAATAGCTGTTAGAACCTATCTTGCCCCAAAGAGCCCCAATGATCTGTAAATTACAAAGAAGAAATCAAGTCTTCTCATATGGGATTTTCTCTGAACAACTGTTGATTTTACTGAGAGAAATAATTTCCATCAAAAGTATGCTAAAAATCAATCTGCAGACACATGTTAATGAGGGAATGTTGAGACAATCAAACCAATGTTGTGTCTTATTGGCTTAGGCCAGGAGTGAGCAACATGTGGCTCTTGAGCTGTTCAAGTGAGGTTTCCATGCCAGGGCTAAATCACCTCGCGCCAAGAGGAGCAATGGGCCGTGCTGGCACAGGGACGTGGGTGTAATCAGCCTGCTAACAGCAAGTGCCGAGCCAGAAGGGGCTAATGAAGCTGATATCTCTGGGTGACCTTGAAAGACTATATGCAGAGCCCCACCAATTCCCAAAATAGGATCCATGATGAGCCATTGTCATCTCCCGTCTGTGAATTGCTCTTCAATCATCTCTCCCATTGATTCACCATGTGTCCTATGGTTTACAGCCACAAGAAAGCACACAGGCTTAGCCACCCCTCTGCTACCCTGCAAGTAGTATTTGATATTTTAAGTGGAGAAGAGACTTTAAAAATCCATCTGTAACAAAGATAGATAATTATGTAAAATGCAAAAGCAAGAAAATCCTCTTTTGCTTCCCACTGCCAGAGTTTTAGAGCATGATGTTTGATTATCTTATATAATTGTTAACTGGAATGGAGTTATGATTGCTTTCTAAATGCTTTTAATTTTAATTTCAAAAATAATTTAAATTTTATGCCATCTGAAACTGTATTTTAAAATTATTGCGGATGTTCCTTAGATCAAAAGATTCTTAGCAGTGAGAGGGGAAGAATGGTACACAGGGACTTAGGCAAATTATGACATTTATCATTACAAGTGATATTGCTGAAGAACTGTATTCACCCATGAGTTATTTTCTCTTTTCTTTCATTAAAACAAACCTCATCAGAGGCAGAGTGCATGAGTACATGATGGTGAATTCTCAGAAAATGGGTGAAAGGCAAGAAGTAATGTACAAAAGTTTTCATAACTCTTCATTTCTATGCAAAACTCAAATTTCAGCAACTAAAATCAGATGAAAAATATCTCAGTGCTACAACTCTTAAGAAATTGTCTATTCTTTGGAATCAGGCTTTTTTTCCATTTTTTGCTTTTAATTTCAAAACAAAAAGTGTATTTTTCAATAATAATATTTGGAATATATTTTAACAATGCTGAAATGCAATTTTTTGGCTTTCAGCTTTTAAATAGAATTATTTTTATATTTTATGCACTAGACTTATTTCTATTTTATGGATTTTTCATCCAGAGGGAGGTTGAGCATTGCAGCAGGCTCCCCAGGGAAGTGGTCACAGCATCAAGCTGGCCTGAGTTCAGAAAGAGTTTGGGTAATGCTTTCAGGCACATGGTGGGATTCTTGGGGTGCTCTGGACAGGAGCAAGAGTTGGGCTCCATGATTCTGATGGGTCCCTTCCAACTCAACATATTCTATGCTTCTATGCTGCTATGATTTATTTTGAAATAACGCAGAAACTTCTGCAAAAATAGGAGCGAAACATAGTCCCCTTGAAGGGGAAAGAATGGCTTGACTGACCTGAAAAATTGTTTCTTTCTCCAAAATTTCACTTCATGAATGAATTTGTGACTGTTGCCTTCAAAGTCTTTTTCTTAAAAAAAGGAATCTTCCAATAGTATAGAAATCCTACATTTCCAGGACCTCTGGAATCTGGTTAAAAAAAATTTATTTCCTGCTACTACTGTTAGCAAGACTAACCTTTAAACACTCCCTTTAATCCTTGGATCTCATACAGTCTCTACCTGATTACATACAGATGGGGTTGCCCTGAAGTCTCTTCAACTTGACCCACACAGAGTCCTTTCTTGGGTGATGCCTTAGGTTTTAGCTTTTGTATTTTTCGAATCCTGTACTGCTAGTGTAGCTCTGAAGTTTCCTGTAGCTTGTTAAGTGCTGTTCTCTATGCTCACACAGACATAACAAACCTCTGTAACTTGCTCTCCAAGGACACCCAGAACAAGAACTGTAAACCATTATATTGGGGAGAGGGGGGCAAGCTTGGAGAAATTCCATCATTGGCTGGGTTCTGGTTGGTGAATTTATGCTATATAAAAGTGTGAAGAACTCGTGACCTGTCATTGTCCATTTTGAGATCCACTGAGGCAAGACCCTCTGGAGCCCAAAGTGTGCACCTGAAAGCCTTTCAAATAAAACACCACCTTTTTTCCTTTACTCCTGTCTAGTCTCTGTTTCTAGGTAGCCAGATAAGGCATCATGAGCACTGATATTGCACAGCCCGACAGTAAAGGACAATGATTTTGGGACTTTCAAACTGCCTGATATTTTAATCCATGCAATAATTTTAAAGTCCCAGTCATCAACAAGAAAGTAACTGAGCAGAATCTGTCTTTAAAATTGGTTTGTTAAAATCTGCAATATTTTCCCTATGATAATGAAATTCAAAAGAACAAAAATATAAATGCAAGCATCAAAAAACCATGCACAACATCAGGGACATATTCCCCAGAAAGTGTGCTTGTAATTTGTCTCTCCTGCAGCAGGGTGTTGCCATTGCCATGCTGTGGTCTCAGGTGTTCATGTGATTCTGTGCAGGCAGCTACGTTTTTGTGCTGTTGATAAAAACGCTTCCATTGTGATGGCCCTTATTTTATCTTCTTGGAGGAATTCTTCACACACGGGATTTAGTGAGGCCTTGATCCTGCGATATAGGAGTGTACAGTCGAGTGGTTGAGGCCATACAGACCCCCTACAAATTTCCTGCTCTTGCATAAAGTTGTGTTACACTTAGTGTAGCCTTTCATGAGATGAAAGTACACATCACACTCTGTCCAGATGCTCTTGGCTATCAAATCAAAGCTCTGTTATTGGTTTTTCCATGTTTGAATTGGAAGAATAATTCTGAAAATGCTATCATGAAGTGCAAAAGGCATCAAGAATGGTGTACCTACATTTTTTTTCTAAAAAACTCTCACATACCTAAAAAACATGGTTTGAAGCCCTGCTGGACCCAACAAAGATTAAAATTTATCAGAATTTCACCCAGGGAAAAATAATATGCACTTACACTGCAAGAAGTACCAGCACTGTTGTTTCTGATGCCCTTCATACAGCACTGTAATTTGTAAGTGAATCAGCCTAAAATTTGGGAGGCCATTGGAAATTTCTAGCTATATTATTACTCTAGAAATGTAACATGCTGTATGATATGTTAGTATCACTCGATATCCTGCCTAGACCAACCTGGCCCAGGTCTCATTGATTTTAATAACACTGTGACATTTTACATTAGCTGAGCAACTGAGCCAGAGGCTGTGGTTTTTCTTTCTTCTTAAAAACAACAGAAACTGGTTATATCCTAGTTCTTCACACAGAAAAGCTAAGCTGAGGGCTGTTAAGCATATTTGCTACAGAACAACAACCAAAGACCATGTGAGAAAAAAACCCATGACTGTTCCTGACACATTTAGTAATGACACATTTTATTATAACAGACATGGTATCCTCCAAACATTGAAAGGCTATGATAATATTTATATGATGCTCAAGGTGCAGCAAGGGGCAATAAAACCATGATTAAAATGCCACAAAAAACATAATTAAAAAGCACTCTTTATAAAATTCAAACAAATAAAATCAGCTACCAAAGGAGAAAGGAGAAAAAAAAAGGATTAGCTAAGGTTGGAACAGGGGATAATTATGAAGTGTCACAGAGATGACAGTATACGCAAGGTAAAGAAAAAGCACAGCTACCCATCTTGATGCTGAAGAGGTAGAATGAAAATCTCTCCTGACTAAAGTGGGTAGAGGTGGAGCTTGACAGGATAATTAAGCAGTGCTGCCAGGGACACAGATGTGAAGGCTTTAAAAGGCAAATGCACTGCCAGTGCCCTCAGAGAGCACCCACCATCCCCAGGGGTGGCTCTCCCATTCCTGCCTACACAAACCCTGCTGTGCTGTAAGGAGAAGTCAGAGCTGGTTTTCCTCAGCAGCAATGGACATGCCCAGTGCTTGTACACAACTGTGTCTGCTCTGCAGTGCAGGCATGACATTAGCGAGGCACCTCCCTGGCTCTTCCAGGTGGTCTCTCAGTACCACAGCCAAGTCTCAGCTTTCCCCTCCACAAATGGGGCTGAGATCCTCCCCTTCTAGAATCTGCAAACAGCTTTGTCCCACAGCAGTTTTTAAGGCTGAGGTAAAGATCCTTTTCCCAGCCCTTCGGATTTATCCATGCACTATTCACTCCCCTCTTCTTCATCACTTTTTTTTGTTCCCCTCCTTCAATATTTCATCCAATAACAGCTAATTAGTTGCATTTTCAAAGAAAACTTTTCCATCATCTTAAATTGACAAAATGTCTATTTTGATCCGTTCATAAAAGCATGATTTAAGCATGATTTCTATTCTTTCCATGCACAGAAGGAATTCCCTATGAACAGAGATGTTTCATTACCTTCCTTTAAACTCTCCTTTACACTAGTCCTTATGAAAACAGTTGCAAGAATTAAGATTTTGATATACCAAGACCCTATAATGCTAAACAGTATTCTTTATTATACTTTTCTACTCACTCATCCTTTACACTTCTCATCTGATACACGGCCTGTAAGCTTTGAGACAAGGACCTAATTCTTTTCTTTGTTTTCACAGCTCATAGTGCAATAACTGCTAGGTTTTTGTCTGGTCCAAGTCTAGATCTTCTAGGTATTGCTGTAGCTGAAATCATAATGAGAGCAGCAGAACAATATAAAGGAAATCTACCTGGAGGTCAAAATTTAGCCAAAACGTGTGCAACCACATCTCCTGTGCTCAAAGAACTGCTTGAAAAAACCATAGTTTCTGGAAAGTAATTGCAAAACTACCAGGAAACTCACTGTCAGAAAATTGTAGCTATTGGGGAAGTCTGTCCTTTAAGCCTATGGCTAGGAAACACCATCTGTGAAGTAGGGAAAAAAAGCAAAAAACTGAGTGGTGGGATCAGTTGGAGAGAAAAAGAAGATTTCTTGTACTAGTCTTATAAAGAAATCTCAAACATATCACCTGTGATTTGAAGCTTGGGAATGCTTCCTATACCATCTACCCCATCTATAAACAGTCTATAAAATTCTTCAATATCTGAGTATCAAAAAGTGATGGATCCTGAAACATGTTAAATCTTCTAAAAACAATGCACTGGGATACAAAACCATGCTAAAAATATTAACTGGCTTACTGAATTTGGTGTTACTGAAACTTCACATCTTTCTCCATCAGAAAAAATATAGTGAGTCTTGAAATTTATGGTGGGATATGTCATAGCCAGTGAGTAAGCAGAGTTTTTCTGTACATTCATGCTAAAATATTGCTGGCCTTTGATAATATGCATATGTTTTGATTGTGTGTATATGTTTATACACATATTTATATTTTATGTATGGCTGTGGGTATGGCTTTAAACATGAGTGTTTCAGGGGCAGGGCATCAGCATCTTATTATTTATGCTGTGAAGATCAGGTGATGCCTGTAAAACAGCTCCAGTAGTTTCCTTTCTGTGAAGCCAGTAAAAAGACAAACCATTCTACCTTTGATTTGTATTTGAACTATTGCATACAACTCTCTCACTCATAACATCCCTGTTTATCCTCAGTACGCAGAGCAGAGCGTGAAGCTGGATCCATAGATTAAACACGCTATCCATCAGCTGCCTGTAGCTGCGGATAATTATTTCAACTGCCATTTAAAAAAAAAAATAAATCAGAATGGTGCCAAATTGAAAAATCTGTTCCTCACTTCTCCTGGTGCATGAGGTCCCTTGTTGGGTTATTGAAATTGCTAGTCTGTTCTCGTAGCCAAGGAAAAGAGGGAAGACAGATGGAGCCATGCATTTTTGTAAAAACTCTTAAGAACTGTCCTCGTGACAACCCCTTCTCTCTCTCCAAGGCAGTGGGTAAATCTTGTTATGTGTCCTGCTCTGTACTAAAGATATTCCAAGCAATGCCTGACAATTCTGGCATGTTTTCTGTGGGGATTTACTTGTACTGCATCGTTAAGCAAAGATATTTTTCATATGATCAGCTCAATACCTCTCCTCAAAATAAAGGAAAAACAAAAATACAAATATTTATATACATATATACATATATGTTATATATATACAAATGCTTTTCGTCCTCATGGAAGGTTAAATGAAGTATTTATTTGAGAAAGTATGCTTGCATTTTAATTGTTGTGGTAATGTACTCAAATTGTGCATGGGCTAAAAATCCCAAGGCAATGCAGATGACTTTCTAATATGTCCTGAGTGTTAGAAATGCAATGCATTTAATTTCACACAGAACCAAATCCCATTCAGAAGACCTATGCAAGAAGCAAGGCTGCTTCAGTGCTGCATTTTAAGTCATCCAAGTATTTTCTTTTGCTTTGCCTCTGCTCAAAAGAAAAAAGGTGCCCACTGTAAAGCCATTTTAGCACTGCCCTTCCTATTTGCAAGTTCATTTAGTTTACCTTACCTTTATGATTTCTTATTAATCTATTCTCTTTCTGCTCCCTTGAAAATCTTAGTTTCCTCTGTATATGATATTGATACCTCTAAATATTTTGTGGGTACAGATAGGTAAATGAGCAGGAGACAGGAAAAACAGCCTTATACATGCACAAGCTCCATATCTAGAAAGATACCTCTCTCTCTCTTTCTCTTTCTGTCTTGGTCTCTCTCCCTCAGAGCACTTTCAAGTCAATGCAAATGATATATTACTATATTTTCAATTTCTATAACACCTCCCATCAAGTGCCTTACAAATATCAGTGAATTCATAACACCAATGAGAGGTAGAGAAATATAAATAACCTTACTGAAAGATGGTAAAGGTTGTTCAAGATGGCCTTATTTTTAGAGGTATTGAACATGCACAGCTGTCTTTAACTTCAACAAGAAAATGGAAGACGTTCATCACTTTGGCAAAGAGGATTCAAATCCTTGGCCCCTTCTGCCTGAGATTTAAGTGTCTAATTTTCTCCAGCTCAAGTACAATATAGACTTGAGGTAGAAATCCTGAAAAAGTTATTTGCCTACGTTATATAGAAGATTGGATGAGATGATCATAAAAGTGATCCAAACTTAATGTCTGTGAACTTTGAAGATAGTGGCTTAGGTAATATTTCTGCAGTAAATCTTCAGTAGGATCAGGATTAGAGAACAGGTTCTCTGACTGACATTATTTTTGATGCTTTTATCACAAATCTGTGCTTGTTTTTTTCAAGTATGTTAACAAGTCTAGAATTAATAAAGCAGGGAATTGATTAAACAAGCAAATGCATTTCTTTGTCTACATTATCCACGTTAAGGTTTACAAAGTCTATGTAATAACACATGACACCATTCAATAATATCCTGCCTTTAAAACAGACTATATCTAGCAAAGAGTCCTTTAGGTTTTTTACCAGTTTATTGTGCTATATCACAGCACAATGCCATTTATAGGAGAGGAAGGACAGAACTGATTATACAACTGCATTAGAACATATTGTCCTTGGGAATCAAATCTGCTGAATAAGTTATAAATGTGATTTTCTGTTCTTTTGCCGGTTATTTGACAGAGAACTGAAAGAAAAGAAAAAAGTAAAACAACCCACCTTACTTTTCATGGTTTTGTCTCAGGGTATTTAAATAAAAAAGCTTATTTTTCAAGCTATTGTTTTTTAAATGTATTATTTATCTTCTAAATATACACCACTACTTAATAAAATAAAACTTTAAAAAATCAATTCTAAAGCTGTTAAAGGAAGAACAAATTAATGAGAAATAATTTAAAGATTTGTTTGTTATTCATGCATGACAAAGCACAAAAAATTGAGTAGCAATTGTGGGAAAAACAACTGTGCTCCTCCTTTCATCTCAAAATCTCTGTGGTCACTTGGTTAGGAATGGTTTATGATTCCTCCTTTGCTTTGATTTATAAGCAAGTCATTGTTCAATTTAATTGTGTCCAATATATCACCAGAACACATTGTATCTTGGCATTTTACCATTTATAGCTTCACAGAAAAATTGATACTAATAAAAAGCCTCTGTTTCCTCCCTTCTCTCCCACCCCACAAAGAAATCTATGAAATCAGATCACTCGATGTACATCAGTGAATCAATAAGGGCAATAAATCAATGTAATTGATTAAAAGTTACAATATGCTGGACTATACATATGTTTATCCAAGTGAGCTTTTATCAGTTGAGGTCTGCACATAAAAAGATACTTCTAGATTCCCCGAAAAGCAGGAGTCCAATAACCAGTTTTAAAGGTCATTAAAAATCAGAAGCTAGAAGGTTTCAGTACAACTTATGACCCAGTTGGCAAAAGACGTGGCACACTGCCATAGTCTAGTCTAGACAATCTGCTAAGAACTATGTTGTGGCAAAAAACATCCTGTAACACCATGGGAAGAAATAGAGAACAAAGAAAATTGGACTTTCTCAACCAGTGAGACAATATGAGCTAAGCTAAATTTCTGTGTTGCTACTCAAGTTTTATCAGTAGATGTTATCTTCTCCCAGGTAACAAGTGACAGGACAAGAGGAAATGGCCTCAAGTTGCACCAGCGAAGGTTTAGATTAGTTCCTAGGAAAAATTTCTTCTCTGAAAGAGTGTTCAGGCAACGGAACAGGCTGCCCAGGAAAGTGGTGGAATTGCCATCCCTGGAATTCCATAAAAAAATGTCCAGATGGGGCACGTGGGGTCATGGTTTAGTGGCGAAGGTGTCAGTGTTAGGTTAACAGTTGGACTTGATGATCTCAAAGGTCTTTTCCTTAACAATTATGTGATCTACACAAATGTAAACTGTTCTCTTGGTAGTGTTTTTGCCCAGTTGTGGACTGTCACCTTCTCTGAGAAGGAGGAGGCATTGGCACTATGGACTTGTGCATCCTCTCTCATTTGTCGTTGTAGGAGAGGCGTCCAGAGGAGTATAATTACTGCTGCTCCAAAAATGAAGATAACAGAAAGGGGCAAGGTGTGAGGTTGGCATCCCACCAAGCAATCCTCCTGCTCCCTCTCTTCCCAGCCACTTGGACATCAGACCACACTATGAGAAATATCATCCCTCACTCAGCTCACACGCTCAAGGCAGCAGCCTGTTTCAGGATATGCATGGATCAGGTGTTTGTTTGGCTTCCTCTGTTTGTAGAGCAGTCCCAGAAAGCATTGGCTCAGCTGCAGCCTATATGGCTAAGGAAGGTGAGGATCTTCATCCTTTGCATTTCAGGGATGGTGGATAGTGACCCCACCCCAATGCTGAGTCTGAGTTTAAACAGGCAGAACATCAAGCTGTGCCTCTTTCCCCCACTCATGGGAAATTTATACTTCTGTGAATTCCTTAATATTTATAATCCATTCATCAGAGATTTATTGGGTGGGGTTTGCCTGCTGTGGGAGGTGAAAAAAAGACCAAGGAAATGATTCAGTACCCTCTCAGCCCCATAACCCTTCAGACTAGGATGCAGTTGAATTTGTGAACGACCTATTTATCAGTAAAGTGTCAGTGGGAATTGATGAACCCTTAAAAACCACCGTTAAGCAGCATGCAGCATAAGGATGGAGAGCAGAAGAAGCTGTGTGCATTATGCTATTAAGAAGAAAGCATGCTACTAGCAATAGTCATCCCTTTTAATTCAGATAACACCTGCAAGGAATATTTAAATCACATTTAGTCTGAGATTAAAAAAAGAAGAAAAAAATTGACTTAATAAGAAGGCACCGTGAGGCACCATGGTGAGAACAGACCAAAATAGACTTATGACACAAAACCCTTTTTGAAGCATTACTCTATGCAGTGTTATATTATCAACAGAGCAGATGAATAACTAAAATCCAATCTTGCTGGCTTGATTTTGTTACATTAAGGACTATTATTATGGCAGCAAACGTCTAATTTTTACTTCACTATTAAAATTCTTTGTAATAATTACTATGGCCCCATCAATAATAAAGAATGTCATCTCTGTGTGTGCACCCATGCACGCCCAAAGTTATATGCAATTTTCAACACACCCCTTGCCCCTGCCTGCACAGCCCTGTGTAACTATTAGGTTTTGCTTCCCACTCCTCCTTACTCTTGAGATTATTTGAATTTCCTCACTGTTTATGCTGAATACAGTAAGGATCATGTATCTTATACAGACCTCACAGCAACAAGCTCAGTAAATCCACAGAAAAATGGTAAAAAAAAGAGGAAAACATGGTGAATGTACAGAGAATTGAGTCTCGTTATCAGTGTCTTGTTTCAAGTGTCATCAGGTAATGAATGTACAATCTGCTGCACCATGTAAGCACAGGGTGTTAAAAGAATTTACTGCATATGAAGTGAGGTTTAGAGTTGTTATCAGCAGTACTCTATCAGAAACAACACTGTAACAGCAGCTACAACTGTGTATGTAGACATCAGACATACACAGATAAAAGTGCACACATATATTGTAAATCACAGAATCACTGAGTCAAAGAATGGCTTGAGTTGCAAGAGACCTTAAAGATCAGCTTATTCCAACCCCTCTGCCTTGGGCAGGGACACCTTCCACTAGCCAGGTTGGTCAGAGTTCCATCCAACCTGTCCTTGAACACTTCCAGGGCTGGGGAATCCACAGTTTCTCTGGGTAACCTATTTTAGCGATGTCCACATACACACAGACATATACACAGAAATTTATATCAGAGACATTTAAATACCTCTCCCTTTTCCAGAGCTCCCTCTGTAAGAAGAATGATTTTTCTATGGATATTATTAATGAGTTTAATTCTGTAATTACTTTAGTTGCATGCAGAGCTCTGAGAACTCGTGAAGACTTCCTTGGCAAGCAAGCTCCCAGAGAAAAAAAAACAATTAGCTCTCCAGTTTGAATGACCTCCATGAGCCTGGGGTGGTGAGCATCACTAGAGAAATGCAGGGGGAAATTGTAGCTAACAGGAAGGAAAAGAAACAGTTCAACAAGGAAGAGAATAAAAATTAGAGCGATGAGAAGAAAAACAAACATGCTGTGTTGCTGGGAGGCCCCCCCGTCCCCGTCCTTAGTCAAGCCAGTTGTGTGTGGCAGCAGCACTGCAGATGGAGAGCACACACGGCGTTATTGGCTTAAAGGAGAGAAGAGCCCACGGGGCAGAATTGCTCTTACTTGGTGGAAGGAAAACTTGTGAGATAGTTATTGAAATAAACACAAAGCTCCTGAGATCCTTGCAGGAAAAGTTCATTTTTTAGCGGGGGATGGAGCACAACGGCAGATACTCTGTACTGATGGGGAGGTAGCTGTGCCAGGCTTTTGGCAGGTAGTAGCAATCACCATGGATTTAAAACAAAAACTGCAACAAAAGACAACTACAAACAGGATGATAGAACAGGAGAATTTTTTTTCAGCTGATCATAATCTTTCAACACACGAGATCTGGGGTCAATGGTTTGGCATTTCTGCTTTTCTTGTCTTTCCTGGTTCACAATCACTATCTGGTTCAATAGGAGATGATTTAAAAAAAAAAANCAAATTTCTGGCTTTGGAGCTATCACGTGAGTAGGTATAGCACCGTGTATAGATCTCTAAATGAATTCCAGCACTGGTCAAACCCCAGGGAATGTAACTTACTGAATGTTTACTTTTTAGTGGCTTCCTTTTAACATCTTTGAGAAAAGCCACAGATGCATGAACCCACAGATCATGTGCTGAAAATCATCCTTTTTTCTAGCATGAATCTACATAACATGGTTTACTATGCTCAGTATCATCAGTGCTTCTCTTTATTTTTTTCTAAACTAAACCACTACTTATTATTTAAAAAATACTTCTCATATTTTATAGTTTCTCTTAGTCTAATTTTTAGCTGATGAGTTTCTGAATTCTTGTTTGTATTTTCTGGGGTTTTTTTTTCTTATTATTTAGTGTGTGGTTTTGTTTGTTTGCTCACCCACTTGTGTAGGAATACTTTTATATGGGACAAAACATAAGGTTCTAATGTCATTTTTCAGACTCCATCTCAGGTCTTACAAACTGATGGCAGTCTGCAGAACACACATTAAGAAACACTGTCAGCTGCTTAAGAACAAGACATTATCTTATCTTCAGAAAGGACTTAGGAATAATTTTATGTGTATGTAGCCTGGAACATGGGGTGAAAAACTCGTGGTATCTTGTAATAAAAGATATCCTAAGAGATGGCAAATGTCCCATAGCACGCACGATCAGTTCATGACTTGGGCTGCAGCATTGTTGCAGTGTCAGATAAGGCAGAACAGGTGACTACTCCCAGCAGAAAGGTGCTAACAAAGTAGAAAAAGTCATCTTCTACCCGGGTCACCTCATCAGCATGTGACAGGTCCGTGCAGTGTCCCCAGAGGATGTGCTTGGAGAACACAGTTCAAGGAACTCTATCAGCTTACATTTCTGTTCAAATACAAGGAGTAAAGAGGTGAGGCAGTTATAAGGAAAATAAAGGAAGAAGACAATCCTTGGCAAACGGAGAGATAGGAAGTACATTCTCTAGCAGTGGTTATGTTTTATTCTGAAATTATGTTTCATCCTTGACACAGTATTCTGTTTGCCTGGCAAAGAGAAGATGGTCCACAAAAACCTTTTGGAGTTATCTAAGTCTTTCTTCCCAATAGGCTATTTGCTTCAAAAACTTTCTGCTTATCACTATCTAGTCTACTATAAAGGTATATATTTCTTTTTCAGAGCAATTTTATGAGTTCCAGAAATAAGGGGAAAAGATACTTCTCTGAATTTCTCCTTTTACAATTTTCAGATGTTCAACACTCAAAAGAGCTGTTCAGTGCCTCCATATCTTCAGCTCATCTGGGACAAAAGGAAATCACACCATGAAACTTGTTCTTTTGCTGAAAAAATAAATTATTTTTGCTGAAAATGTGCTGCATCTGGCCTTCTGATACAACCAGGGCAGTATACAAAGGAAGGGAATTGTTTTGGCTGAAAATGTCTGGGGTTTCCACCTTCAGGAGTCAAATCCACTCCATGCCATTGCTTACAGGATTTTCTGCTAATCATGTAATTTCTTTGATTCCCTTAAACATGGATGGCTCTGCATAATTCTGTGTGAGTCACTGTATGAGACACATATACATATTAAACATTTAGATCATGACCTTCAACATCAGATTTCATTTCAAGACGTAGCCCTGAAGGATGTTATTATCGATGATCTTGTCAAATCTTTTTGGTGAATACTCACCAGAAATTTGCTGAAACTTCTGACACAAAAAAACCCACCTTACACAGGAGTATCCACTTCTCACAATAGCTGTTCTTAAAATACTTTGAAAATGAAGCACTCAAGGTAAATAATCTTCTTGAGAGATAAGGTGCCCAAAATTGTCTTATATTAGCCACAGAGTAAGAGAACATGCAGCAGGTATGACTGTAATAGGGCAGTGCCTGGCTCTGAAATGAGTGTCATCCACCCAGATTCTGCAGTCCTATCACACTGCCTAGAATCCTATCAAAAACAAAAGTCTTGTGGTTTTCAGGGATTTTCGTGTGAGAAGAGATACACAACAGTTTGGCAGCACATTCTGCAGTAAAATACTTGTTCCATAAAGACATAAAGAATAAGCAAGCACACAACATCCAGAAAATAAATACCTTAAAGGACATGAATTCCATATATCTGGCTTTATTATTTTCCTGTAAGTCTATTTATTCACATCTGTGGTATTTCAATCATCTTGCAGTAACTCTCCTCAGCTAGAGAAAATAACCAAAAATTAAGACCGGACTCCCTAGTTTACAAAAAACCCACACATTACTGTCAGTGTCATAATAACATAACAGAGTAACACCAATAATGATCAAAATCTAAAGGCAGATTTCCAAGTCACATTCTCCTTATGCCTATGTTTAAGGTCCTCTCTAACAAAAGACATTCTCTTCTCTACTGTTTATATTTTCTATCTGGTTGCCTCAGCTCAAATTCGACCCCAAGGTCAAACTGGTGCCACGGTTCAGAATGTATTCCCACTAGTTACATCCACAGAAAACCACTTATTCAATACATATACACATACAGACACAACTGCCCACCCAGATCAGCAACAGCAGCGAACCTGATTGAAAACGACAAAAGATGATTGATTGTCCTTCAACTGATGAACTTAGAGGAAAAACAGGTTTAGATACATGGATAGTTATTTTGGAATGCAATGTGTGCTGTATATTACTTATTTAAAGGGAGACACCAATTTCTATAATTTCGTAATTCAGACATTATCTGTAGTTGCAAAAAGAGATTACAATCTTAATTATTCTCTTTTGGAAAAAAAGAGTCTCTCTTTAATTTTTTCCTTTAGCCTTCCTAAGTATAAGAGGAGACTTCTCAATTTGCTAAGGTACTTTGTATTATTACAGATTTGTTTTCTTTACAAATAATATTTTCAAGCCTACATCTAGCATTTCAATTTTTTAAAACCATGGATACCAGAAAGCTCCTCCTCTTCCAAAATGTTACTTACCATCCTTTCTTTTTTTTTATTCAAATAAATGTGCAGACAATTCATAAATTTTGTCACAGCTACTATTCTCATTAATAACATAGACTGCTTAATAAGAAAAATCTATAATTAGTGTTTAATGCATCATAATTATTAGAATACAAACTGTCAGATTCATTCTTCATGAATGTCAGTGACTGTAAAAGAAGATTTGCAGAGATCATGGTATTGTTCAGCTATCACAGTTATAAGCACAGAAAAAGGACCTTGAACAGTTTGAGTACAGAAGTCTCAAGACTAAAAAGACTTTATTATAACCACAAAAAAATCACCCTGATCAGAGTCCACGGTATTGACTTCCACCGTTTAATTTATCATAGTTTGCTGAAGGAGTGATGTAATGGAAGTTCATTGGATCTCATATCCTCTCAGAGGCAGCTCTCAATAAGTATTTATTATTATGTAAACACAGACTCAAGTCCCCTCATTAGTGATGGCAGTACCTGAAAAAGTTCAGGTTCAATTGCGATTAGGATTCAAAATCAACTGTTAATCCTAATTGCTTAGAAACTTTAAACTGGAAGGAAATGTAATGTGAAAGACTGCTTGTGGTGAGATTTTTCACACTTCTGCTTCTGTCCATGGCCAAAATTAACATTAAAACAGCTTTTCTCATAGTATTTTGGCACTTCCAGCTCCGATCTTAGGCAAAATACTTAAAAGTAATTTTTGAAACAAGCTGCAGAATTTTAAAAGCAAAAGAATAGAAATGTAAGGCTTTGTCTTTCTTTTTCTGTTCTTTCTTATCTCCATCTTTCTCTTTCCCTTTCTTTCCTGTTTTTCCTCTTTGTCTCTCCATGCCCCAAGTTCCTTTAACCCTTTTCAAGGTTTTTTAAATGCTGCTATTACCATAAAACTCAGATCATCAAGGTGTGGAAGCAAGTACCTGAGATTCAATATGTAAATTATCTCATTGACTTTAAAAAAATATTAATATCCCTAAAGGAAACATGTTCCCCACTGAACTGAGCCTTATTTTGGCTCTGCAATGAATTCTGTTAATATAATTAATCTTTTTTAACTATCAGTCTGGTAGCAAATATCCCAACTAAGTGCTAGTGTCATTTGGCTAGCCTAGCACTTACCTAGCTTACTTTTTTGCCCAAGAGATCTAGAAAGTTTTCTTGTGCCTCCAGTCTGGAAAAATTTTCTCTTTTGGTCACAACTTTGTAGGAAAAGGAAATTAAGGCCTCATTGTTACACACTACGAGAATTTACTGAGCACATGTAAACATGCTGGTGAAAGCTTGTATGAAATTTCTCCAAGTGCCTTCAGGCAAAATTTACAAGGCTACTTCTAGTAGAATAATTGTGTGGTCTGAAACAGTGAGTCTGATTTTCCCTGGAGCGACAAGGGGGACATTCATATAAACTGCTCTGCCAAATCAGTGGTGGAGTCCTTCTAGGA
This sequence comes from Vireo altiloquus, assembly GCA_013396875.1. Taxonomy (NCBI): domain Eukaryota; kingdom Metazoa; phylum Chordata; class Aves; order Passeriformes; family Vireonidae; genus Vireo; species Vireo altiloquus. The sequence goes on from VZRF01010151.1 coordinate 169,829, forward strand.
GGAGGGAAGCTGAGGACAGAGATTTCTACAAACCAGCACATTTGGAACTGGAAGAAGATATCTGTCCACATTCCTTATTTCACTTTCCTAAAATGACAAGAGTAGGTGTTCTCGCCTCAAAAGGATACAGCAAGAATACATTAAGAAGATAAAATTCTATGACACTGTGGAAGCAACGTGGGTACTCAAGATAGCACCTGATTTTAATTATATTGTCCCAAACTATTAACATGCAAGTGTACAATGTAGGGAGTCCTAATATGCTCTAAACATCTTTGTTGAAAAGCAGTATTTAAAAATAAAACACAAAAACACTGTAAATCTCTGCAAAAATTTTCTGACAAAATGTTTTTCATTAGAGTATAGTAACTTGTGGAAAAAAGTATCAGACTGACAGTTCTGGAAATGTCTCTTTCTGTCCACAAAAAAACGTACTGCATAGGGAGCAGGAATAAAAGCTTCAACAGCAATGTTCCTAAGCTCTGATCTGAAGGGACTACCATCAGCCCATTACAGTCCTTGGCTGGTGACAAGGGTGCCAATTAGTACTGCCAAGTGCAATGATGGCTTTTCTGATGTGGATGCCTCACTGCGGGAAACTGGAACCATGAAACTCATTTCCAATAGCCCTATGAAGAGCCATCAGATGGTAACAACTTTTAGTCACAGACTTAGACTGGCATTGTACTGACAATGCAGAAATAAAAGACTCTACATCATATTACCAATCCCAGAGCAATCCAGCTACCCTTCCATTGTATTTCTGGGAAAGACAGACCTTACAGAGACTCACTGAAGAATCATAAAAAAGAATGCGACTGAAACTCTTTCTTGCTTTCTCAGATCACCCCGTTCAATCCTCATTTTAATTAGCCTTAAATACTTATAAATACTGTGATAATGTGCAGGTGTAATGAAGGGTAAAGAATGGCAGAGACACACTGAAATATGAATTCTTTCATTTCCATTCTAGCATTTATTTTCATGTAATTTAAAGGTATTATTGTAAGACCTTTTTGATGGGCAATAACATTAAAAAAATGGTGACTTTAATTCAATTTTTAAGCAAATCATCACAGCCCCCAACCCACATTATCAACATGCAATTTCCTCCCTCACAGGCTGGCCAGGGACACTAAGTCTTGAAGAAGAACATGTTCTCCAGACATGGAGTCACTCATAGTTGGAGTGAAAAACTGTCAAGGGCTACCAACCTTGCAATTGTATCACATCATTAATGTTTTACCATATTCCTTAGCAGAAAATTTCTTTGGCTACGCTGAAAAGATTTTCATGAAAATAAATTACCTTCCGTATGAAGCTATGTATGCATGTATATCTACATAAATCTGTACATGTGTGTGTATTTTACACATGTGAGACAGAGATACTATCTTTTGTTTAATTCATGTATACAGACATATGTAAACCTTAGAGGTACTCCTAACTAGGAGTGATTTCATATGTGCTTTCCCACTAGTTCAGATGAAGGTGACCATTCATGCATTTTAACAGGAACATAACTTGGCAGAATAACATCTTGAACCATCTTTTGCTTGTTTTAAACATGTCCCAGTCCCATTAGCACACATAATGAGCAATAGTGAAAAATGCTCTGTGTGTACCTGTTTTTTTAATTCTTCCCTGCATTCTATTTGTCAGATTTATTTTATTTTTTTTAAACAGATAAGTCCTATTATGTGAAACCATTCAGAATCTACAAAGGTTGTTTTTCCTTGGGTATAACAAATGGCCGTACAAAGCATATCTGTTTATCATTGTACATTACTTTCAGATGTCTCAAGTAAATAAATACTCAAAATGTACTCACCTCAAGTAAGGAAAGGTTTCTAGGTCGCAGAGATTTAGGAACATAAATCACAGAATTGTTTAAGTTTGTAAAAGCCCTTTAAGATCATCAAGCACAACAATTAACCCAATACTGCCAAGTCTACCACTAAACCACGCCCCACACTGACACATCTTTTAAATATCTCCAAGTGATGGTGACAACCACTTCCCTGGGCAGAATGTTCCAATGCCTGACAACTTTTTCCATTAAGAAATTTTTTTCTAATATCTAATTTAACCTCCCCAGGCACCACTTGAGGCTTTTTCCTCCCATCCTATATCTTGTTACCTGGGAAAAGAGAACATCCCCACCTTGCTACAATCTCTTTTCAGGTAGTTGTAGAGAGTGATAAGGTCTCCCCTGACAGAGAGAGAACAATCTCTGCTCTAACCCCATTAGTTTTACTATTGCTGATACTATTTCTTGGCTAGCTGGGCACACGCTGGCTCGTGTTCAGTTGCTGTTGACCAGCACACCCAGGTCCTTTCTTGCCAGGCACTTTCCAAGCACTCTGTCCCAGCCTGTAGCACTGCCTGGGGTTGTTGTGACCCAAGTGCAGGACCTGCACTTTACCTGGTTGAATATCATACAGTTGGCCTCAGCCCATCAATCCAGCCTGTCCAGATTCCTTCCTACCCTCCAGCAGATAAACATTCTCACCCAGGCTGATGTCATTGGCAAACTGACTGAGGGTGCCCTTGATCTCCTCAAGATATAAAACAGGACTGGCCCCAGTACGGAGTCTGGGGGAACACCACTAGTGGGTGTCCACCAGCTGGATGTGACTCCATCTCCCCCCACTCTGGGCCCAGCCATTCAGACAGCTTTTTACCTAGTGAACAGTGTGTGAACAGACAGTTTCTCCAGGAAAATGCTGCAAGAAATGGTGCAAAAGCCTTCAGTAAAGTTCAGGTAGACAAGATCCACAGCCTTACTCTCACCCACCAAGAGGCTCACCTTGACACAGAAGACCAGGCTGACCTGCAGCACTCTGTCTTTCACAGAGTCTCTGTCTTCACAGAGACCCAGGCTGTCTGGGCACAGTCCCCCGGCAGCCCTATACACGTTTCATGATGACACTCAAGGTGTTCTACTCCCTGACCTTCCCCAGCACCAAGGTCAGGCTGACAGGCTTGTGTCCCTTTTTACAGATGGGCATCACACTGGCTAAACTCCAGTCCCCAGCTGACCAGGAATGATGGTAAAAGGAGAGAGGCCTGATGATCTCTTCCATCAGCTCCCTCAGTACCATTGGGTGAATCCCGCTTGGCACCATAGGCTTGTTTGTGCCTATGGGGCCACTGACCATTTCTCCTTGGATTATGGAGCTTCATTCTGCTCCCTGTCTTCCAGCTCAGGGGCTGGGTACCTGAACAATAACTGGTCTTACTGTTAGAGACTGAAGCAAAGAAGGCATTAAGCACCTCATCCTTTTCCCCAGCCTTTGTCATACAAGCAGTTGAAAATAAAACATGTTCATGACCAGGAATTTAGAAATAAAAGAGGGAAGAGTACATTTTCAAACAACTCAGTCTGTCAGACAATTTCTGGAAGTCAGACAATCACCATTTGGTTGTACAATAAAGCCCACAGATGAATAAGTGTATTCATTAAAGCAATTTCACTGCTGCCCTGGCATGCAACCTGATCCTGAGATTCTCATAACTGATAGGGCAAATACTGTTAAATTACACTCCACTCAAAGCCTCTAAGCCATCAAAGCCAGTTTTTTTTGCAACAAACAAGCACAGAAAAAGATCAAAAAGTATTTGTACTTGCTGAAAAATGCACCATTCCCTTTTTTGGGCCAAATACGTCCTTTATCAAAGAATGAATCAACTCAGCATTCAGGTTTACAACCACTCTAGGAAACACTCTTTTCAGTATTAACTCCTGGCTCACAATCAAATGCACACAAAAAAGTTTTAAGTCTAAAAGATCTCCACTGGTAAGTTTTGTTTATGTGGAGTTGAAATGCAAAACCAAGGTCCAAGTATAAGATGCCAATGGAAAGTCTAATAGAGGAAGGTTAAAGCAAGGAGGAGAAATCATGATCTGTGAGGACAAATCCACAGCTCTTCCTCAGGCAGGACATGGTGTCTGAATCCTAACACCATAGCAATTTAGGTTTTGGGCTGGTACCTGTGATGAAGTGTGTTCTAATCTGTCCTGTGGTACTCTATTATTCTACCACAGAGTGATTTTCTTTGGTTTTGTGGAATGAATCACATTGGTCATCAGAATTCCACCCCCAATCAATCCAAGCTGTAAAGGAAATGGGATGTTTAATATTTATACCTCTATTACTTTTCAGGGGAGTTAAGAGAATCAAAATAAGAAGATTTCAAAAAAACATTTCTTGCACAGAATTGATTGTTAAAACAGGTTGACCTTTCAAAGAAGCAGACATATTAATAATGGGCTAGACTACAGAACATCTTTTCCCATCTCCTTTTGTGTCTATATGCTATAAAGCAGAGGTATACTCTTTCCACCACCACTCTTTCCCTAGTCACAGAACAATATGGAAAACCTCAGCAGACCACCAACCTTTCCAGAGCAGAAAAAACAACTGCTACTCAGAGAAATGCCTCCTTGAGCCCATGAAGACCACCTGGCCCAGAACTAGAAGCCATAGCTGGCTTCAGTCTTCACAGAATTCTCTGTCTTTACTGTCAGTTTTCAAGTCGTTGAAGTCTGGGGACTTGCTTTAATTTTTATAGAAACTTTGACAAAAATTTGTAAAACCATACAGTTTGTGTCCAGGTAAACAGAGGTCACTTTTACTGTGCTTTGGCCACTGGGATCACTACAGCAGACTATCACACCAGAGAGCATGAGGTTCCAACATGACAATAATTGTAGCATCAGAATTCATCATAGCATCAGTATTTTTAGACATTACAGTGACTTATAAAAATGTATCAAATGAATTAAAATATGCCACTAGAATTGTCTTTGGTTTTTTAAAACATTTACAATTCACTACAGGAAAGGCTTTTGAAATTAAGCCACAACATTTTTCAGATTTGAAGATGTGACTTAAAAGGAGATGATCCAATTCTTACACTTTCATTTTCTGGGGGTTTTACATTTTTGGAAATGGCACTATTTTTATCTGGATAAGCAAATGCATGATTTTTTATTTTTCCCCTCGGCAAAAGTCACAGCCTGAAAAGACCTGGATGTGAAGCACATTTTTTCTCTGTCTGATATTTTGTCAAACTGGGTTTTTTTTCCTGTAGAGGGGTGTGAATGTTGTTCTCCTCTAGGCACACACTTTTAGAGTGCTGTATGTCAGGTGGACAAAAAAATTAAGACATTACGGGCAGACCTTGAAGTACACTTAATTTGTGCAGACAAACTGGGGGTGGTGACTGCAGCTTTTCTCACTTTCCCTTGCTACAAATGCACCAATATGCAAAAGAACACAGTGCAATGTTTTGGGTGGAAGATAGACAATCTGAAATGTGTCCCCATATGTACAAGAAGTTTTCTGCAGATGTCTAAATCTTTTCTATTTACATCACAGATTGTAGACTCCGAAGAAGCTGTTGCTCTCATTTTCATGCAATCTTTTCAACTTTCCTACTTTTTTCTTTTCTATTTTATTATTTACTTTAAAAATCCTATATTAACATAACTGTTTCTTCAATGTTGTACCTGTACACATTGCTGTGAGAAGACCTCACACTCTGCAGAGCTTGTGGTTGAGGCCAAGTGGGGCTAAGAATCCTGACCAGATTGTTTTAGTGTCCTCTCTCCTTGCAAAGCCTTATTTCTACTGTTGGGTTTACCCTTTTGTAGCACATCTCTGAGCAAGAGATGTATTATTCCCATTTTGTAGAAGAGGAATTGAATCATGGGATTGCTTCCTTGCAGTTATGTAGGAAGTATGAAGCTAAAGAACTATTTCACCTTAGGGCTCCTGAAACTCTTTCCCCATGGACATCTCTGCCAATCCAAATGTGAATGAGTTCCTTGATTCCAACCTCTCTCCTCTCCCCCTCTACCACAAAAGATGAGACATACAGCAGCACCTAAAAGAAAATGAGGAAAAATAGCTACAAATTTCTGGAATGGCTCAGTACTTGTGCTGGGTCCACCTATTTAACTGTGCAGTGCTCTCTCTGTCTTGTCCACTCAGGCAACCATTCTGTCTTTCCCTTTTTGTGTGTTCTCCCATTTTCTATTAAACAATATTGCCGTTAAGGTTGCTACCTCCAATACACGAACAGGCTCCTGCAACGAATAGATTTTTCAACTTGAAAGAAAAAGTTTCATTCAATTTAAAGTTTCACTTCATTCCCAAGTATTTCTTGACTTTTTTGAAAATAAAAAAAAAAGAGGGATTTTGTTTTTTATTCTCAAGCATTTGATACCAAAGGCAGGCTACTCACTTTGGAAAAAAAACAAAACAATTTACAGGATGTGTGGTGTGTATATTGAGGAGGGGGAATTTTTGCTTTTCAAAATACATCAGCTGTGCTTTACTTGAAGTTAGTCAGCAAATTAAGCCATAATATGTTTCATTCAGTGAATGAACATTAGAGTAATGTTGCCCAGCTCTTTCACTTTTAGCTTCCCTACCCTGCTTAGCTTTCAGATCCAAATCCAAATTGCATTTTTCTCCCAGTAGCCATCCCTTAGGAGGACTCCCCTAATGCCTTCCTTTCAGACATCCTTAATGTGTAATAAGAAGGCCCTGCTCTGCCTTCTCCCCTCTTAAACAATCCTCAGCAATGCCCCAAATAAAAAGCAGAAAGAGAGCATAAGGTTAAACTCTAAATTAATAGATCAAAGGATAAGAACCCTAATTCTGAAATAAACTGACTATGGAAAAGGATTAAAATGGAGAGAGAGGATTATAGTACAATAATTGCGACAGAAGACTGTGAGTGAATTGGATGGGAAACGGGGGGTAGGCTTTATTCTGCATTTCTGAGCAAAAAAAAATGAAAAGAGGATGTGAAAGATAATTAAAAATCCAAGTGGACTTAAAGGAAGAGAGGAGGCTGAAAACTCACAAGAAGATACTGCAGTGAATTCCCTGCTGTGTCTGCCCAAGACCCATATCAGTTTCCTTTAAGGAATATATCTACTCTTGCTTTGCATTCCAGGGAGGAAGATAATAATTGGAAGAGTGCAAGATTTCAGCTAATTTCAACTTTACCACCATCTGCCACTGAGTCTCCAGAGGAGACCAAGACTCTGAGCTATCAAGGAGGAGAGGACATGAAGAATTACTTCTAAGTTGCCTATTCAGCCTCTATCAACCCTGCAACATAACAGCCCAGTGCTGCATGTTTTGAAAATAACACATATTTCCCCTGGCTCCTCTGGGAGGCAGAGAAAGACTTGGGATATAAACATGAACACGGCATAATAGAAGGAGTTTATAGGCAATCTATAAAGCCAAATTGAGTGGTGTGTTAATAATGAAAAAGTTGATAATGGATTCCAAAGGAGTGGAGATGTGGGGATAGTCTTGAAAGTGGACCAATATTAATTGCTGCAAAGCTTATTTATGTGTTTACACAACGTAAGGGGAGCTCCTGCCAGCAACATCCCTAGTGAAAACCAGAATGTGCAAATAAGACAGCTTTTAGGGAAAAATATGAACTGAGCATCTCTTCTATCTAAACTTTCATTTGAGGAACTGAGAACTGAGCACTCATGAGGGTATGAGGACTGAGTACCTGCCGAGCAGTGCCATGGGAAATAACTAATGAAGTCTTGCCCATACTGAAGTCAGAAGAGTTTAGAAAGACTCCAATAAGGCCAGAAGCTTGATCTTTACCTCATTGATTTAACAGACCATGTTACACTACTGCAGTATTATACAGTTTCTATCATTATAATCCTACAGGAAGTGTGGGTAAAGAGAGGTCTCCTTATTTCTTTATTTAGTTAGTAAGAGCTTTAACTGAGATTTTCACAGGCCATCATCATCCTAATGAAAAAAAAAAATAAAAATTTGGAATCCCATTAATGTCTTTGAGAAAAGGAAAAAATAAACCAAACCCAAACCAAATGCAACATTCCTCACCTCCCCCAAACCCTTCAGTTCCAGGTTTCTTAGCAGTCATCTGCACCCTTGATGTTTATTCCTTACAAAAACTATAATCCTCTGGCATGTTTGAATATGCACACTATGGGGATGATGATGTCTCAAGCAGTGTTGTCACTTTAGCTGATGCAGGCATTGATAAAAAAAATACCATATTGTGCTTTGATGCAAACTTTGTTCACAGTAAAAAGAGAAGAAAAGGTAATGCTTCTAATATGTCTATTTGACAAGCAGACTTTCTAGCAACTTGCACAACTTTATAAAGGGGAAGCTTTGCATTTATACTTTAATTTTCAAGCCTCATATTATTTAATCAGTAACCATAATTTTCATTCAAATAATGTGTATAAAAAGACCATGATTTCCCATTTCTTATCATCTTTAATAAATGGAAAAACCATTTGCTTGCCCCCAAAGAGTAATCAACACTGTGTTAATAAGCTCAGGCCTGGGAACACTTTTTCAATAAGAAAAACATTACACATTATAAAATCAATAATGCTGCCTGAAAAATGAGGTTGTGCATAAATTTTTGACATGAAATCATACACTGAAGTCTAAATTTAAATTTGGCAATGCTTTCAAAGTCTCACGCTTTATGATAGCTATTCTAGAGAGTGAGCTGTACTGAAACTAATCACATAATTTAAAGGATACATTTGCTCTACTACAGCAATAAAAATACATTACATCATGATAAAAGCCATCCTGATTCAACCTGCAGTGGAAATTTGTGAACACCGTGATGGGTTGAACCCCATGTGGGACTGACTGGCTGCTGTTTATAAACCATGTAAATAAAACATTTAGCACCATTCTAGCAGTCTTCATTTTCACAGTGCTCCATAAATATTAACTAATTAATCCTCGGGACAGCTGGGATATAGCCGAGAATTGGAGCCAAGTGAGGAATTGGTAGAAAATCACTAATTTGACAAATGTAGTCCTTTTCTATGTTTATAACTTACCTACTGACAAACTCTGCTTTTTCTGAATTTGCCTGCCATTGAAAGTGGGCTGGGAAATGCTTAATGCAAAATCAGCCTCACTCTGTGGATGCCTCACTGAAATATTCACAAACCCCACGAGCTTTTCAGACCTTCTTAGGACAATTTCTAGGCACTGTGCAAGGGCCAGTGCAGCCCAGGGAACATCCCCAAACTGAAGCTTGGCCACTGAAATTCTGTTTTAAGGGTTTAAGGGGATTTATCTGTGCATGTGCAAGCTGTGTTGGCAGTTGGTGATTGATTTTTAGGCTATTTTACTCAGTATAGAGGCAGCTAGTGTTTTCAAAACCAGGCTGCATTAAGGTGAGCTGACATCATCTGCACCAACAACCCACACAAATGTTTGCCAGCTGAGGACTGGACTGTTTAGGCTCTTCCTCAGCAAATGCAAGAGCAACTGAATAAATTTCACTTGATCTCTAATCCATCCTTCCACATCTGCATAGTGAAGGCCTCTTAAAACTTCCTAACAGGCCATTTCTTCTCTCTTCCTCTATTGGGTTTACATAGCAAGATTTTTACACCTTGCATTTATATTCAGGGTGGATTTTCTCATACATAATATCATTTTTTGATGGTTCTCATTTGACAATTAATCACATTTTCCAAGACACAGGCTAAAATATTTTTCTAGCAATACTCCTGCTCCAGCATAAGGACAAATATATTTCACAATTTCCACCTTTCATTCAAAGTTCTTGATCCCACAGGAACTTTGGCTGCTCCATAGAAACAATAAAAAAAAATTCATAAATTACACAGAATTTCCACCACAAACCAGTATCCATGGGATTTTCAGTATTTTGTTCCTCTAGAAGCCTTAAGGACCTAGATTGCTATGTTTAGGGTATCAGTCATTTACAGAGCGGGATAAAAACAAGAATCCTAATCTAACAAATAACAGTTATGTTAGCCTTCACTGAAAACTCAGAACACAGGCAACATCTTGAAAACTTCACCTCTTTCTTTAATTCCTTTTGGTAGAAAAGTAAGTGATTCCTAAAAAAAAAAGGTCGAAATTGTTAAAATGAAGATGAAATAAGAGGCTATGTCTAATTTTAAGCAATTTTTATTGAAGAAAGGAACACAGGCAATCAACATGGTTCATCATTGACTTTTTTGTTTTCCTCTTCCCTTAAAGGCGGAATAATTTTATCATTTTTAAAATCACTTGATGATGAGTTAGCAAGAACAGTAAAGACAAATAGCATACTTGGGAACTGCAACCTTTTGTCAAAGAAGTAGAAATACAACATATTCTTCACTAAAATATTTCTTAAAGAATTTAAGTCCTTCACAGATTAATAACAAGGGATAGAAATAAATAGTCTGTGATTTATGATTTGCCAGAGGAGTTTTGCAAATGTCACTGTAGAGGCTTGGTATCAGACCCCATGTGTATAGCCTGAGCCCACAAGCAGTGTCTGTACCTATTTCCCAGGGTCTTGATTAACCTCATTAGTGAAATGTAGGTCTGTGACCTGCTCTGTCAGGGCAGCCCCAGCAGACAGGGAACGTGAAATTGCAGCACTGTCAGAAAAGCATTCTCCTCATTTTTGCCTTATGTTACCATACCTCTGATTTAACTTCTAAAAAACCTTGCTCTGGCAAGTCGAAAAACCTTGTTCTGATCCAGTCAACACCATGGATAATGCCTTGTAGTATGGGATCTTTTACAATGTTTTCTCTCTAGATAGATGGTGTTGCAAGAACACATAAAAAAAAGGCTACTACACAACTGTGAAAGTTCAGCTCACTGGGTAGAAGTTCTTATCATCATTATAACAGCTATAATACTGGATGGATAGTGAAGAAATCATTTTATTAAAAATATTACTTTTAATTCAACCCAAAATTTAGTGGCTAATTTAGTTCTAAAGGGTCCTTAGATACAGGAAAAGCAAAAATTGCTTCTTTGCTTAAGTGGGCAAATCACCCATAGCTACTTTCACTCAATTGAACTTAGATGCTCTCAAACACATCTGCAGTACCTGCACAAACTTCATCAGCCTCATTGCTCTGTAGCAGGTAATAGATATTTGAATCTGACAGTCATTACCATTCCCAGTCAGGAGTACTCTTTAGTGTGCCCTAAAATGGCTGATTAAAGCACTATTTCTACTTACTATTTCTCAAGTGGACTGAATAATAGAATGGGACAGGAATATAGAATGGGAAGTTGTGTGGAGAAAAAAGATCCCAGTCTGGGGTTTTGATGTTAAAAGTGATAAATATTAATTATTTTCAATTAAGACAAATTTTTTTTTTTGGATTGTGAGACCTCTGGGACACATGCAATTATTATCCATCCATTTACACAACACCAATCTGTTTTTTATCTCTTTGGCCTTTGGGCACAATTATAATACTTAGACGCAATTTATACCATTTTACTCTGAGTTATGAAAGCCTGATATCTGACACGCACTGATGATCTGTACTTCATGTAGAAAAATTGCTCCATGGGGCAATTATAACAAAAAATAGTATAAGTTCAGAATTAGTCCATATACAGAAAAAGAGAGCTAACTCTAGTCCATAAAATTTGAAAGAAAATTAGCCCCAGGGAAGGGTAGGAGATGATGAGCATGAGAATAAATTAAGTCAGAGGAAATTCAAGTATGAAAATAAGGGAAAATAATATGCACTAATCTGTGGAAAGTTCCCCCCAAATATCTTGAAACACATGAAAACTCAGTGTAACAGAAGACCGGGAAATAATCCAAGGGAAACATCCTTATAATAGATGGCATAAAGCAGGATGGAAAAGTAGAAGCTCCCTGGATCTTAACAGCAAGTGCTGCTAGAGGAGCTAAAAAGGGACTTGTTAGAGTACAGTCAAAAGGTATCTCCTGGAGCTCTTGCTGTTTACTGTAAGAGAAAATCACCTGAAGAAAAGGCCAGTGGCTCTGGAGGAACCTCCATTGGGGCTGGAAGACAATGTGGAAGTGAGGAGAGATAGGCCCACAGATGGTCCATAGGTAGATTTGGATTTTAAAATTAAAAAAGTGCTTTTTGCTTATGAAATTATACAAAAATTATTCTATTTCTGCCAAACACCACAGCTGTTGAAATGCCTCCTTGAATTTTTTCAGAAGGAAAAGAGGAAAGTTTCTGGATTGATTTACTAAATAAGAGTATATCACTGTTCTTCCAGCAGAAGAGTATGTGGATTTGCTCAGGAGTATTTGTTTCATTTTAAATTCACTGCCCACCTTTGCTCTAATTAACTTGCAACTGCAGACAAGTCCTAAGAGAAACATTGATGAAATGCCAAAGTAATAGAAATATCCTGTAGTCAATTGTTTCATCCAAGTCTAGAATTTTTTTTTTTTTAAGGTTTCTTTAAAGTTTGTCACATTGCACCACACATGCAGTAGGGTTTCTTAAGATCAGATATTGCAATACATTTTGATTTCCTTCACTGCCATGCTGCACAAACACTAGATTGTGGTTCAAGGGTCATGGCATGTCAGGTTACAAGATGTCTGTTATGGATTTCAGGTGCTACAGGTAAAACCTTGGTTAATAGGAAGGGATGTACTGAGGGGGAGCCAAAAAACCAATGGTGGCTACCAAATACCAAAGGAGGCTACTTAAGAACATGCACTTTTGGGGAGGAAAGGGGAGAAAGTGCTACTCAAGGATGGTTTTGATGGAAATAACACTACAAAGATTTGGGAGAGTCAGTAAAAAAAAGAAGAGAACCTAATACCAGCATTACCCATAACATTCCCTCCTGGGAAAGGATGGAAAACAGTTTGAGATACTAGGATTTTATGAAGGCTGAGAAAGGTTTGTAAGCAGGTGTGTGATAAGAAAGGAAGTACATAAATACTCTGAGTGTGGCTTTGTTTCATAAAGGAATATGCTTTAGAAAGTCATCCAGTCTGGCTACGAAATTGTCATCCAAGCCCCAGTTGGGTTTTTCAACAAAAAAGTACCTGTACCTTATTTCACCCTAAATTTGAAACATACTTTTAAAACCAAAAACAATTAACTGCTGGAATGGCAACACAGGAGTCTTACTTATATACTTGAGAATTAGATTAACTCCCTTAACCAGACTGTGATGGATTAATTAACCACAGATTAACTACGGATTAACCTTCCAGCCTTTTTAAATCTGATGTGCTCTGAGATAATCTTCAACTTTGTATGGCCAGCATTCTTTGCAAGGAAAGGTCTAGAGTAAAAACAAATTTCTTTATTTAACTGGATGGTCTAGATGGAGAAGTGAAGACACATACATAGCCAGGGAGATGTCCCACATTTTTAACTGCATTTTTTGACCTACTAAAGGATATTACTTCTACCTTCTTCTTTCTCTAAAGCCTTTGACCATTAAACATACAAAAATAGTATTACTGTAAATTCTTTCTTCTGTTGGACTTTGCAGCTGGTCTTAAACAGGATTTGTGTTCAGCTCATCAAGCATTCACAGACTCACTGGGAAAGTGAACTGTGCTCCTCACTAGTACATTTTGCTTTCATCATTTGTAAACTTCATCAGTGATAAGTTTGTACTTCTTCCTAGATGCTGAAAAAGTGTTAAATTGCATGTGGCTGAGGAACAAATGTTCTGAAAAATTCTACCATAGGAAGACAATGCATTTACAATTAGATCATATCATCCATCAGTAAGAAAATGTTACAATCCATTTAATGTGTGTCATGTGCATTTTATATCTTTCTAGTTTCTTAATGAAAGTGTTATGCACTATCAAGTCAAATAGCTCGCAGAATATGGTACATCAGTACTATTACTTTAAAAATAGCTTGTAATCTAAAAAAAAGATATCAGGTTAGTTTGACAGGATCTATTTTCCATAAACTTATGTTGATTGGCATTAATTCCATCCTTCAGCTCTTTACTAACTGAGCCCTATATCAGATGTTCCCTTATTTCACCAAGGATCGATGTCAGCCTGACAGGACTATAATTACTTGGGTTGTCCCATTTAACATTTTTAAATATTACCACAATATTAGTTTTCTGCTGGTCTCAATTAAATGTCCTTATTCCTGAATATGTGTATCTATCTCGCTCAATATCTGGCTTCTATCACAAGGATCTGACATTCTAGGACATAACACAAACCCAGAAATTCACAGTGAAAATGACAGCAGTAGATCAAAAGAAAGAGATGTTTCAAATAAAAATCTCTCACTCAAGTAAAAAAAAGTCTCATGGCTCCCAAACTAGCTTCATCCTCTCTCAATGCTCACTCCTTCCTACAACTGGGAAAGGCTGAGGAAAGCTGTGCTCCTTGTAAGGCTGCCAGACTGTAGCCTCTGAGGAGAAGCTGACTGAAAACAACAAAAACACCAGAGACAGCCCTGAGTCGTATTGATTAATGTACTCCTGGAAGGCACCCAGTGAGGAGGAAGGCACACAAACCCAGCTAGAATAGAAAAATCTGGCTCTGTCTGATTTATGTGACAGGAGACAAAGTGCTTGGTATTTAGCAGGAAGGTAGAAAGTTGCAGCTGTGCATGACAGAGTCAAAAGTCTAGATTCGGGTGCCCTACATTTCAACCAAGGACCAGCCCCTGCTGTTCCCTATTGACAATGTGCCTCTGAAGGTCTGCAGCCAGACAATAGGAAATACCATGAATGGGGATAGAGATAGAATTTAGGCCACATTAATTTCCATCAAAAAGCTGACGTGTGCATAAGAGAGAGGGGGTTTGGCCAAAGAGTGAATATAATAATTTTTTATTTCTAAATTTTCAAAGCAAGACTGGTCAGTTACTGGTTGTGGGACCTCCATCCTTGGAGATGCTCAACCCTCAGCTGGTTGCAGTCTTGCAAAACCTGTAGTGAGCCATGCTTTGAGCAGGAGTTTGTCTCAGACAACTTCCTGAAAACACTTCAAGAAAGGCTGAGAAAAAAGAGAAGGCTCCAGGGAGACTTTATGAAGTCCTTCAGTACCTGAAGGGGGCTACAAAAGAGCTGGAGAGGGACTTTTTATAAGGGCATATAGTGACAGGATCAGAGGTAATGGCGTTGAAAAGAGTAGCTTTAAATTGGACACTAGTAATAAGTTCTGTACTGTGAGGGTGGTGAGGCTCTGGCACAGGTTGCCCAGAGAAGCTGTGGTTGCTCCATCCCTGGAAGTGTCCAAGGCCAGCTTGGATGGGGCTTTGAGCAGTCTGATCTAGTGGGAGGTGCCCCTGTCCATGGGATAGAACGACATGATCTTTAAGGTCTCTTTTAATCCAAGACATTCTAGGATTCTATGATTAAAAAACTAAATTCCTCTTCAGAACTTATTTTAGAGGCTGCATTATAAATGGAGTAGAGTGCAGAGGTTTGAGTAAAACTACAGTAGGACAGAACAGGGTTATTAACACTAAGACACAGAACTAATTTTTTCACTATCTGATTATTATTCTCTTCTAAAGAAACCTGTGGAAAGAGCCAATAACAGCATTGGTTTGAAGCAACAAAGCCATCAGATCTGTGTTAACTACTTTTGGATGCAATGAGCACAGGAAAGTCCAGATAAGCAGAGGAAAAAGACCTTCAGCTGCACTTCAGATAACTTTGAAACTGAAGCAGCTAGATCCATTTATAAGAATTCCTTATTTTTAAAATATTTGTAAGATTTTCAAAATCCTTATGCTTTAGCTCAAAAACTAAATTCTAATTAAACAGGCTAAATAAAATGAAAAAGAATATAGAGAAATTTTCTATAATGTTATGGAAGATTTCTCCAGTGCTTCTCTCAAGAAGCTGATATAGTCCACTTTCAGAAATGGTATACTAGATAAACCACTTTATTCCCATATGCCAGTCTTTTTAACTCTAGCCAGAAAGATGCTAGTTTTTAGACAGAATTTGAATGAAAATTAAAATGCCTACATAAGACATATTATTATGTAATTTTAGGGTCCTAATCATTTTTTTCTCCTTTACTTTTAGAAATTAGGAGTCCACCAAGGAATGCAAGTCTTCTTTAGCTGTACTCAGCCTTCTTTAAGTACATATTGCAAGGTTCCAAAAAGTGAAAATCTTTTTGATTAAAAACACAATTTTATGAGCAAAAGACATTAATTTTACAATTTTTTTCATTAATTATACCATTTTTCAGATTTTGATTAAAATTGGACAATTTAGCTTGCTTAAGAAGTTGATCATAGAATCATAGAATCATTTACACTGAAAAAGACTTCTAAATTCTTTATGTACAACCATTAACCACTACTAAACCATGCCCATAAGCACCACATATTCAAAAGTGTACTTCAAAAATCACCAAGCTCTGGCCAGTTAAAGTCTGAGTTTTCTAAATATTTTTCAAGATTTATATTGTTTGGTGCAAGATGTACTGAATCAATTCACAGTAAATATCTACAGATAAAAAGAAAATAAATTCACACAGAAGGCTGAAATCAAGCAGAATGTGTCTATGAAAGCTGGAACATTTGTTCTGGCATAACAGGTTGCTCAAAAAAACAAACAAAAAAAAAAACAACAAAAAAAAACAAGGTGCTACTTCTTTTTTACTCAGTTATAGTTTTGGATTCTAAAGTTAGAGTCTAAAGTTGGACTCCAAATCAGAAGGTAAATCAGAAGTTATTGAATACTTCACAGCATACAATAATTTAACAGAAATAACATGCAACCTTACAGGCATTACAAGGCATGAGAAGTCTTGATGTTTTCCAAGGTGATGATGACACAGGTGCTGGGACACTTTCCAAGTTCTGGATCCAGGCTTTATACCTTAGTAAATCGAGGAAAAAATTAAGAATTTTAATTCCACCTCTTCCTCTAACAGTTCCTGTGCTGTGAATGCAAATTAAAGGCCTTGCTTCTCCACTCAACTGAGTGTTGAACTCAACTGAATATTATAATTTCCATTCTCACAACTCAAAATCCAAATTTTAGACATCTCAGTATCTGTATCCCAATGCCCAAGTCCCTTCCTGTATCCTGCCTGCACAACATTCCTGTTACCAGGTAGTATTTGGAAAAGGGGAATGGCAGTACCAATCCAGCTGAGATAGAAGCAAAGGGATGGCTCCTGCAATTTGTCACAAAATCCAGTGGTAACCAGTTGATCAACACTTCCAACTGTTGTTTTCTTTGGTCTTGAAAATAACATCAAAATATATACTTTGATGTTGCATTGTTTATATTCTGAGTATTTTGAAGCGCATTCAGTTATTCTAAGCCAATTCTGACAACTCAAATTTGAGTCAGGAATGTTCAACATAACATCAAAGTTGGTAGACTTAATGCATACTGAAGTTCTTCAACTTTGCTCTCAGTAATTGGGACAAAACAACCCAGGTAATCCTCATGTAACATCAAAGCTGCAGATCCTAGATGAATGAAACAATAGAAGCTTCATTTTTTCTCCCAGTTGTGAAGTTTCCTGGGTGTTTGTTGTTCTTCAGTTACTTCTCTTTTGTTTAAAAATATTGAACAAAAAAGTGCCTATTAGTTCTAACTTCTGTTAGTAGAATATTTTGCCTTATCTTCATCATAACAAGCATAATAGTGGCAAAGGGATGTCTTCCAGAGCAAGGCTAAATGAGAAAATCATGCTGTGAACTGACTGAGAAAAAGATTTAGGGGCCTTGTAAGAAATCCTGAAAGTATATATCCTGCAGACAGACAGCTGGAAAAAGAGAGAAAGAAAAGTCAAGTGTCAGTGTGTTTGAACTTGAGAATCCAGAAAAGATTAAGACCTTACTGCATGGGGATATCAGGATTGGGGAGCAGCAGTAAAAAGACATGAAAATTTTGTCAGACAAGAGATCAGCACCATTCATGTTCACTGAGTGTTCTCATTTTCCATCTGGCATTACTTCCATTTTTTTTCTCACTTTTTTATTGCCCTGTACCAACGAATTGTACATAGGTTAAAACAGGTGAATCAAAATCTCCAGAGGAAAGGTTGAAGAGCTTCATCTGTTTTTTGTGCTGCAGAGAGAACTTTCAGAATAACCTCGAATATTATTTCAGGATAATATTCAGGACATGTTAAGCAAAGAATGACAACAGGTATTGTGAGTAGAAAGTGGAATTCACCTGTCATAAAGAAATTCAAAAAAAAGGCACATAAAATCCATACCACACCACCATTAAAAGTAAAGTTGCCCAAAATTTCACATTAAAATTCTGTTTGCAAAATTATATAAATATCAGCTATCATGTTGACATCATCTATGCTATTCTACGTGCATATTAATTTTCATTCAAATTTAAATTAATAGTGAGAATGAGACTAGCACAAGTACATATATCTTTTATCAACATACAAACCCTCATGGCAACACTTCTTTGAAATGCTCATCATCATTTGGGATGGAGAAAAATAATTTAAACAGGGAAGGACTATCTCTTGTGTCTGACATGCTTCTTGACACTTTTGTGGAAAATATGCCTGAATTCTCCCGATGTCAAAACTAAATTACGAAAAAAAACCAAACTTAGTTTTCATATATTCATCAAATATTTCTGCAATTATAACAGCAACAGACTGTATTCCCTCTTTGGTGACTGCTTTTGCTCTTTTCCAGTTTTCACATCATAGCAGTCCTGATTTCATGAAGTGGCTAAATATGATCGAGTCTCCAGTAGTCATGGTTTTCCCTCTGGAAGGTGCATAAAGCTGAACAGGATTGAAAAGTGAAACCAAGAACAGAAAATGTGACTGCCTTAGTCTGCTTTCAACTGGCACCCAAGTAAGTGCTCCTGTGAGTGCTGAGGGATCTGTTTTCAGACGAGGAAGGAGAGGTTGGACGGTAAAGGGAAAGAAGGTATTGGGCTTTGGAGACAGGATGGAGCAGCCACACAAAGGAGTTGAAATAAGGAGAGGACAACTGCTGGCCAAGAGTGATCATGCAAGAAGATCAGCATTAAACATCACTGCAGAAAAGAGAAACAAGCCAGAATGTGATGAAGGAAAAATGAGTTTGGGATCAATTTGGCGGGAGGGATTAGAGTCCTTTGGATTAAGAGTTGGTGCATAAAGCCGAGAGGTTGAAGCCTAAGACTCCTAAGAGTCCTTGCCAGGAAAACAATGTTGAAAGCTGCATAACTGGAAAAACAAAAAGAATAAATGGAAAACTGAAAGAGGAACAGGGCTTTCTAAGAAAAGCTTTGGAACAGTCAGATAGGTTAGCCTGGGACATGCAGTTGCTTTTGTGCACCTGAAAAGTCAAAATTCTGGTTGTCCACATCACAAATCTGGCTTGAATACGGGCTCAGGTCAGCTCCCAGTGTAACCCATTGCCAACTTCTACTGCCAAAGGGGCAAAAATAGATCCTTAGTGCAGTTCAGAGCCCAAATGCAAGTGTTAAGAGGTCAGTGCTGTACACAACTGAGTTGTGTACACAGCATAGTTAAAACAGGAAGCGATGGAGCTTGGGAGGACAAACAATGAAAAGCTGGTCTTATTAATGGTTCCACTTAGAAAGAGAGAAAGTCTGCAGGGTCCAGCCCGGCTATGTCTCAGCATCATGCCTGCTTGCCTTGCTCCCTCTTGCTCTCAGGTACCAACCATGGAACACTTGCCTTGCTCAGGGCTAAGAATGGACAGTGCCTATTTGATCTCTGGTCATTGCACAGTGTGTGCCTGTGGAAATGCTTTTTGGAGGCTTGGCTTCACAAACAAAGCAGTGGTCTTTCTAAAGAGTTCAGGATATTCTTCAGTAATATGAAATAAGATACCAAGATACACCATTAAAGCTCCAAATTTATCATTTTTATCCTTCTACAAGAAGATTGTCTCAAAAAATAAACAAATAAGGGCAGGAAAGATCTGCTGCAATCTACATAAAATTCTCACTCACTCTATATACAGTAAGGTCAGTCTAACAGGCATTAACTTGCCTTGCAGGTCAGTATAATGCAAACAATAAAGTCCACTGACAGCACTTTGTGACTGAAAAGGGTCTGGCCTGAGGGATTTTGCATATATACCTCTCCACAAGATAAAACCTAAGCTTAAAGAGAGCATACACAGATATTTGCGATATGCAGCCTTTACTATCATAGACACCAATGACTCTTATCTCTCTCTTGTTCATGCATATTCTGCAGACTTCCCAGGAAAGATGAGGAAGTAAAACTGCTTGAGATAGTCTTCTGCTCATACCATATGAAAATATGAGTCTTTGATACTGAGAAGCATCTCATGCACAATCTTCAATGTCTAGTATGCACTCCTAATAATTTAGCAAGTAGAACTTTGATAAAAAACACAGTTAAAACCAAAGCAGAATACTTTCTTTTTTTTCACTGTACCCTATTATTTAATACATAAAGAAACTGCATTAATTGAATGCTATCAAAAATTGCTAAAAACAAATGCATCATTTTTCTCTTTGTTCCATAATTTCCCCTACATGGTGTGTCAAATCAAGTAAACAAATATTATGTCCTGGGCATTGCACATTTTTTGTGTACACTTACCAGTATTTTAGAGAAATACTGGAGTATTTTATGCCTTATTGTGTCTCGGTTTGCATTTCCTTAACTAATCCTAGCATTCACACTTGTATTTATAATAAATCAGTTTATATATCCCTAGTTAATATTTGCTTAGGGCTTATGTTCATTTCACAATACATGCAATTTTCTGGCTCCATCTTTATCTTCAAGGATTAGATTAAATTGAGTAGCCATGTAGTAATTTAGTTTTATCTTGTGCCTTACAGTTTTATATTCTTGTAATAGCACTTCTCTATCTTATTTAATTAAATATATCTTATTTCACAATGACAACATTTTTATTTTTTAGTTTATTTTCTAAACAGCTGCCATAGTGGCAAGAATTTGTGGTGAGAGAACACTTAAGAGACATTTAGAACAGAAATTATGAAATGTAGAGGGGAGGAACGGATTTGAATTTGGCATAAACGAACTCAGATTAAATTTGAATTGCTTTGGATTCACTGGTTGGAATATGGAGCTAAATAGCTATATTTGGATTACTTTTCTTCAGCTTGTGTTCGCAAAGGCGCATTTTGATTTGGGGTTTGTTGTTTGGGGTTTTTTTTTCTTTTGTTGTGGGTTGTTGTTTTGGGAGGTTTTTTTTAATAGAGGAAGTGCTTTTTGAAAACAAATGCAGCTACATCTTTGCCAAGTTACACTGCAAGATTTCTGATTATTTTTTTGTCTTTGGCTTCACTTACATGAGAATAGCAGGTAAAAGCTAATTATTTTTTCAACTCCATCATTTTAGCACTACCAGGTTAATTTTGATGCTGATGCAGGCAAGGCTAATTGACAGCCTATCCATAACAAAAACCAATGGGTCTGAACACAAGGACTCAGAGCTTTTTCCACCTCCTTAGCTTAAATGGGCTAAATGGGTCTGATAAAACCAAATGTTGTGAAGGTGCATTGAGTCCCTGTTGCAGAGGACGTTAAATGGGTTTGATCCTAAATTGACTAGTATGTACAAAGTGGATGTATTTTACTCACAGCACTGGCAGCTTCTCCAGTAGAGAGTCTGGCACAGCGTAAGCATGACTAGCTTAAAGTCTTTTTTTGGTCTGCAGCTGTGTGTGCTTATCTCCATTCTTAACAGAAACCACCAGGTAAAATGGATATTGAATTCCTAAAAGAATGGTTTGGGTTTTCCCCATCAGTTTGTCTTCACGAGGTGCCTTTTCTTCTCAGGCAGAGTCTTCTGAAATCATGAAAAAGATGGGGCCTCTGTAAACAAAAAGCTTCTTACAGCCAGGAGCCCCCTTTTGCTAACTCCTCCTCTTGACAAATCTCACGTTGTCTTTTCCTTTTATGTTCCTCATACACCAGGTACACTCTCTCTGCCCTCAAATCCCTGCCAAGGGCTTTCAATGATAATACCTTTTCTCAGCACCAGGCATCCACACCTGTGTGTTCCTATCAATTCCTTTATATATCCCACCAGTGTAAATTAAACTCACAGATTCTAGGAGCGAACTGACTTTTGCAGGTTTTGGAAATTGCCTGATTCCAGTCAGAAGTAGGTTAACTCAGCTTCTTTCTGCTATTTAGTTGGCACAAAGTAACTGAAATCTCTGACTTCACAGCACCAGCTGCACTCAGGCACCACTGCCCAGGTAGTGTAAAAGCCTATCCCAGTACAGACCAGCCCAGCTGTTATGCTGGGAAGGAGTCTGACCATCGAGCATATCACAGAATCACAGAATAAGCTGCACTGGAAGGGAGCCACAGAATCACTGAGCCCAGCTCGTGGCCCTGTACAGCACCATCCCCAAGCATCCCTCCACATGCCTGAGAGCATTGTCCAAACACTTGAATGGTCAGTCTTAGTGCTGTGACCACAGCCCTGGGGACCCTGTCACAGTGCCCAAACCACCCTTTGGGTGAAGAACCTTTTTCTAACATCCAACCTAAACGTTCCCTGCAACAACTTCAGGCCATTGCCTAGGTCCTGTCACTGGTCACCACAGAGAAGAGATCAGTGCCTGCCCTTCCTTTTCCCCTCACAAGGAAGCTGTAACTGCAATGAGTGTCCTCTTATCCAGGCTGAACAGACCAAATAACNGAACGAGGCCTCCCCTCAGTGTCCTCTTCTCCAGGCTGAACAGACCAAATAACCTCAGCTGCTCTTCATATGGCTTCCCCACAAGACCCTTCACCATCTTTGCTGCCCTCCTTCAGATGCTCTCTGTTATATCATGGTGCCCAAAACTGCCCCCAGCATTCGACGTGAGGCCATCCCAGCCCAGAGCAGAGCAGGACAATCCCCTCCTTTGCCCAACTGGCCATGCTGTGCCTGATGCCTCCCAGGACAGGGCTGGCCCTCCTGGCTACCAGGGCACTGCTGGTTCATGTTCAACTGGCCAACAACCAGGAGTCCCAAGTCCCTCAGTTCCAACACAGGCCAGTTATACTTAAATCCATTCCTGCCTGAAAGATCCCTGACTTAATAATAAATTATTTAAATTACTTGTTTACAGTAACATTAGCACATGATAGCGAAGACACATTGCAGAGTTGTACAGACATATGAAAAATATAGAAAAGGTGAGCAAGAAAAGGTATATTACTATGTGTGCTTGACATGAGATAAGGAATACTAACTGAGACTCAGAGGCTTCAGGTTTTAAACAAATCTGGTTTTTCCACATTAAGTACATAGTAAAGCTGTAAAACTCTTTATCATAACAAAGCAATACTTTCTCAAAATGTTTTCAGAAAAAAATTACACAAGATGTGACTACAGGAAATATGCAAATAATTTTGGAAATTGCAAGCATGTTTGGTGCTGGGTTATACTTTATCCAAATTTCTCTTCTACCATATAAAAAGAAATACAAGCAGAAATGAGAATATGTGGTACAGGTAACACTCTTGGTTTTTACATAGGGGGCAATGCAAATACTATAAGGCTTGATATAATTCATTTCCTTACATACAGAATAGGCTGGGACGTGTCCTAAAGAGAATTATTAAAGTGTTGATATGAGAAAATTGGAAAAGACCCAAAATATAATGCAGAGTATATGCTTTTCATAGTTTCCCACTTTAAAAGTATACTAGGTCAACTCAGTAATGCTTTATGACAAAGATATGTGTAATCCTGCCTGCCTGCTTTTTAACAGCTCAGTATTTTTTCACTGTTGCACCCTGGTAAGCTTACTTGGCTCATGCTTTGGCCTTGTTTTTAGGACTAAAATGTTTGGGAGCAGAATTTGTTTCCTTTTGGGTTCCCATTCGATCAAAGCAATGCCCAGCAGCAGTACAATCATAATATTATGTCTAACAATAATCATATGCAGTCATTTCCAATCACAATGGCTACATGTAGAAGCAGCTACAGACTGTTGGAAATGTGAGGAAATGTCAAACCGTATTAAGCTGTCTGGAAAGAAAAAGGAAAAAGTTCATAGCTTGATGAGGAAAATTAAAACCTTGCTGAACCACACTGAACACCTGAAAATATCAAAGAACAAAAGATAAATGGAGAAAAGCCTGAAAAGTTATGAAATGTAAAAAGGAATAAAGTTCAGTAGAGTAATAAATTATATATAATAGCACAGAAAGTAAAGATAAACAATCTGTAACTAGAAATATCTCATGACCTGTAGGAAGCTGCAAATAGGCCTCTAATAACTGGAATCTAGAATATTGTATTCACTTTTAAATAACTTGTGCCTGAGCTAGACCAAGAAAGGCCAGAGAGATTTGGGGGTGCAGTCTCAGCTCTACAATATTCGATGCTGCAGTATAGAAATTCAGGGGAGTGGTTTAGACAGTCCATTATTCCATCTGCAGTGAAGAGCTGGTATGTAGGTAACAAATTATGGTTTATGTCAGGTACTACTTGGTGGTCTCTGTGCGAGCAGCCTGTGCCTGGCAGCCTCAGATACTGGGAAGTCTGAGCCAGACACCCCATTTTTAAAGAAGGTGCTGTAACACAGGCACAAGTCCAGCTGTGATTATCTAGGATAGACAGGCCACGTTCAGCCCTTTTGCAGGAAGAAAGCAATTTGCTTCTGGGTCACAGGTGAGCTCTGCGCTGCACTGCCTTGGGTATCTGCCCTTGGCTGGACACCAGGAGCCCTGACACTGGAACAGATAAATACAAAATCTGTGCTAACTGGCATCCACACAACGTTACAGTTCAGGACTTTGGAAGAAGGATTGGAATGGGCTGTAAAGCACTTTGCCTGGCTCAGGACTGCTCACTGTGTTCGTGTTCACTGTGGCTTCATGCTGACCGTGGGAACCAGAGGACACCTACAGAGCAGGATACTCTAAATGCACTCGTGGTGCTTTCACCCAGGCTGGAAATGGCATGCCACTCTAGGGACAACTTCCTCCTACTCTGAGATCTTTTAAACCATTATCATCTTTATGCCATTATGAGTCAACGAGAAATTCAGGCTCCACAAAGCTAGTGCGAAGATAAGGTCAAAATATCTCCCCAAAAGAGGAGGATCATCTATATCTATCTGAAAAGCTGAAAAACATGAAACAAAAGATGACCAGAGAAAAAAGTGGAAGTGAAACAAGATCATTTAATTTAAACATGATTCTTAACATTTACAAGGAGAAAACAGCTAACCATCAGGGAAAACTTCTGGCTTGTGAGAGACATTAAAGTGACTCCAAGGGAAACATTTGGGATGTTAAAAAATTGATTGAACAAAAAAGTGAGAAATATATTCCATGCAACAATCATCCAGTTGCAGGGCAATGAACTGGATGACCTAATAGCTCTTTTCCATTCCTTGCATCTATGATTCTGTGATTCTAAATATATATTCAGAATCCTACAAGAGGCAGTGAGACAGTAAAGACATTGAAAAACGTAAGTTGAAAGTTAGTGACAGATGAGCTTGATTCTGCTGCAGGCCTAAATGAATTCCTCACCTCATTATTCATTGGGGGGAAATGGGGAGAAAAATTTAAAAAAATAGGAATGTAGCATCTCTGTGACTGAGAGACATTCTCCTGGAGGGGAAAGTAAAATGTTAAAAGGCTTTGCTATTGCACTGGAGAAGATAATAAGGCAATTAGGACTGTTATATTTGACAAAGCACCAGGCTCAGATGAATTGTGTCCCAGAATCCTGAAGGAAGTAACAAAGGAAATAAGAAAGCCTTCAGCAAAGGTTTTTGACAGGCCACTAAGGAGTGCAGTCATACTCAACGACTTAAGGGGTACTAAAGCTATTCCCAGATTCAAGAAAGAATCAAGGGAAGATTCAGGGGACAAGTCCTCTAAGTCTCATTTCAGTTGAGAGAAAGATATTGGAAATATTGCTAAGGGACCGTGTTGAAGTAATTTTAATGTATAATTTAATACAGGTAACGGGAATTGATGAGAAATCTGCATGACACTTTAGCATGTTATGGGAGTTGTAGACCACAGTGAATAGATTGATCTTATTCATACAGCTGTCAAGGTGGTAAAAAAGGGAAGAGAAACCCTGTATAAACTATGGTATAAAGAGATGCAAGTAAACATTTTCAATTCAACTGGACATTGCCTTAAAAGCTGCCAAAGTAGATCTACTTTAGAAGTGCAACATTACAGAAAAACACAAAAAAGCTAAAAGGGAGAGCCACAATAAGGCATCCTAGTGGTTAAAGACATATGAAGAGCTTGGCTGCTGTAGTTACAACCACATTGCAATCTCGTGTAGATGGATCAAACCATAATAGCCCTAAACTAGCTAAGCTAAGTACCCAGTGCAGTCAGGCAGCACCAAGCTGGATTCAGGCTGCAAAGCCTGACTGACATCCAGGTAAATACCTCGGCATGATCCTGCTACAATCAACTGATATTACAACTACATTACCCTGCCAGGATTAACCAGTTTAAAGCTAGCTGAGGTGAGCCTTCTAAAAGCAGTGGTATCTGTAGACATGTTCCTGAACTACCAGTCCCCAATCTTTTCAATTTGGCGAATCCTTTGAAGCTTAAAAAAAATTCTAACTCTACTTAAATCCTTTTCTATCTACAGATGCAAACATGAAAAACAAAAATCACGAGATCTGTATTTCCAGAACTTAAATAAGGCATTGAGACACACTGAATCCTGACTCTACCAGCTCCAGTCTGTCATTATCTGTAGGCTCTGACTGTGCTCACACTTCTTCAGGAAACTGTCTTCTATTTCTCCTCAGCCTTTAGCACCATTATTTTTCTCTCAACTCTTTCCTTTTCCTTTTCCAGTTCCAGTTTTCCTTTCATCCATGAAAACCTAGATTTAATACCAGACCAAATCTGTAGCCATGGACAAATCATAAAAACTCACAACTTTGAACACTTAAATCTATTATACCTTTGTTACAGGGTGTTAAAACCTTCCATATGTAGAACACAATATTATTTTTTCCTTTGCTAGGGTTTTATGGTTTATGGCATCAAGTAGCATGTAGTCTTTTAACAACTGGCAAGAGGTATGGTAAAGAAAACAGTGTAGTTTAAAGAGCTGAACTTAAAGAGCTTGATCCAGTGAAGGCAATAGAAATACGTCTTTCCAAAGATTAGAGAATGCCAAGTTGGGTAAAAATAGGTAAAGAGAATTTCTTCAAATGACACTCTTTATTCTAATCTTCTTTGCCTCCACAAAATGGGGATATCCTTTGATGGCTTAAAAAGTCAAGATTATTGGTGTGAGATGACTTCACTTTCACTTTANCTTTGGTGGCTTAAAAAGCCAAGATTATTTGTGTGAGATGACTTCACTTTCACTTTACAAGGTAAAAATTTGCAAGAAACTTAGAAATTGCAGTGTTATGAACAGGAATTTTTGCATTCGGTTGTTCAGGATATTTTTCCCTCTTTGAATCCTTAAGGGCTTCTCAGATCATTTCAGCACTACCACCCTTCTTCCCTTACCTCCAACTCCCTCATTTGTTGAGGTTGTTGTTTGCTATTTGCTTCGTTTTCAAGTAAGTGCCAGACATTTTAGTAGAGGGCTGACTCTAGGTCTGCAAAAAAACAACTTTATTTTATTTATTTGACTTTAAACACCTGTTCCAGATGGACAAGTTACAAGACTTTTTTGGGATTTAGCTTTTGTGGCACTTTGCCCTAACAGAGCAGAATATTTCTCAGAGCTGTTTGAGCTGTCTTTTCATCCAGCACACACAAAAGGCCACCACCTAAAGGCAGAACTGAAGTCAACAGGGTCCCACTGGTGTGACTAAAAGCTTCACTTGGCCCAAGCTTCCTTCACATTCACAGGGACAGGTTCTGCCTGTGGATGCATATATGCCAATGTCAATGAAAATAGCTGAAGCTGTGCAAGAAAAAAAAAGAAAAGAAAGAAGGAAAAACAAAACAGAGAGACGGAGACATAGCCTAGTGCTGCTGTGAGTTTTCAGTTTTATAGAGCAACCTGTGCCTTAGGATTAAAATTATATAATATGTAGCATGCAGAAGAATGACTAGGGGGCACGAAACCCTCTGTAAATGTTTGAAAGATTTTTGCGCTCCCCTTATGTGGAGGCCGGCGAGCCTGCCACACGTGGGCCCCTGAGGATCCCCTGGAGGGATGGACCCCAGCAGAAGAAACACTCCCCAGGCAGGGTGAGAAAGGTTTCTCCCAGGCTGCCCTGTTGCATTACGTTA
>VZRF01010151.1:197863-243472 GCA_013396875.1 Vireo altiloquus
CGGTGTGTGTGTGAGTGTGTTTGGGCTGTGTGGCTCCGACCGAACGGCCCCAGCTGGAGACACTTCCAGAAGGTAGCAGCATCATTACCCCCCACCACCCACTCTGCTACACCCTTAGGCATGAATGAAACTGCTTTTGTTTTGCCAGAAAAAATTTCCAAGAAATAGTGGATCTAAGTTAGAAAAAAGAAACTTAAAATAAATTTTGCTGAGCTGTTGCTGGTAGTGATAACTGTGTAATTTTTAAAGCAGGAAGTAGGCNTCTGATGATTGATCCCTGGTGCTTTCCCTGCCCCTTCTCCTCCCCTATTTAACCCCAGACCCTGCCCTGGGGCTCGTTCATGTCACTGGTTCTGTTTGTGTGTGCTGCTGCAATAAACCCCGCGTGGGACGCTACAAAAGGACCCTTCCTGTCTCTTTGCTGTTGATCCACCTAAGAAGCTCTCCGGTGTGTGTGTGAGTGTGTTTGGGCTGTGTGGCTCCGACCGAACGGCCCCAGCTGGAGACACTTCCAGAAGGTAGCAGCATCATTACCCCCCACCACCCACTCTGCTACACCCTTAGGCATGAATGAAACTGCTTCTGTTTTGCCAGAAAAAAAATTCCAAGAAATAGTGGGTCTAAGTTAGAAAAAAGAAACTAAAAATAAATTTTAGTGAGCTGTTGCTGGTAGTGATATCTGTATAATTTTTAAAGCAGGAAGTAGGCAATGCAATACTTAAATCTTTTGTCTGTTGTCACCAGCTCACCCTGACTTTTTATAATATCTGGGAAGAGAGTTCAGAACCTCAGAAGAAAGGATTTGGGGTTCAGTTTTCCTGAGAATGGTCTAATGTGAAATGATCGTCCAAGAAACCCTGAACAAAGCTCTGGGTTTTTCCTTTAGCTGATGTCCTTTAGCTTCTCTCTTCCATTCTTGACTGCTCAAGGAATGACAGTCAACAAGACCAGGAGGGTTTTGGACATACTGGTAGAAGTCAACTAAAGAAACTCTTTGCATATCAATCATGAAAGTACAATAAATTGATACATAGAAAGCAAGGGAGAGAGAAGAAAAGCCTGCAAGTAAAACTAAACCTGAAAAAGGTCACAAGACAGTGGTGAATGCCCAAGTGGTCACACTGAAGGTATTCTCTATGGGTGTCAGAAAACTACTTGTGGATGGTAAAGGCAGCTCATGTCCTGAGGGACACGAATGATAAATGAAGGTGTACAGTCAAAAAAGTAAATAAATTAACAAGAACCAAAGCAAAATGAGTTAGCAAGATCAAACTATGCTCCAGAAATCACAGGACAGAATTTCCCTGCTCAGATAAGCAGATTACTAGAGCTGTGCTACTGACTGCGTTGGTTTGATAGCAAAGGCCAAGAGATTCCAAAAGGCACTGAGGAGATTAAAAGGAAATAAAACAAAACAAACAAAACCTCCAAACAAACATAAACAAAACAAAAAAACAAATACCCAACCCCAAACAAGTTAATAAACACAACCCCACAAAACAACAAGCCAAACTCCCATGTTACTGGAAGACTGTATTTGTGGTAATCATAAACAACAGCTTTCTGGAGCCAGAATCACAGATGACAGTGAGCATTCCCATGTGCTTTCAGGATCTGCTTCAAAATAAGGCTATACAAAAAAAAATCAATCAGTAATAAAAATAAATCAAACAAAGTCAAGGGGAGGGGAGGGGGAAGATAAAAGTCCACAGCAGTCATATTTGCTTTTAAAGGAGAATTACAAAAAAATGAGAGCTCATTGTAAAAACATCAGGAGTGTGTAGCAACATAAATTGTTTGACAGTGGCTCTATGGAGTATTTAAAAACAATATAGTAGAAGCCCAAGACAAACAAACAAACAAAAAAATCCAAAGGATCAGGAAAAAAATCTGCAAAGATAAACAGTAGGGAGTTTATTAGAAATAAAAATCCTCCAGCAAAATTTGATTTGCACCTACTTAAGAAAAACAGAAAAGTGTATAAGGTTTGAGAAGCTGAGTTTTTAGGTGTAATATGACAGACAGAAAAGATTTCACAGAACAACTTGTTGAAGGCATAGAAGCCAACCATGGGATATGTCAGAAGTGGGAAGTTTAGCAGTGATCACCAGTGGGTGATCAATGTGCATCAAATACCACTCAGGAAGCACAAGGTCAGAAGAATTGTATTGGAAATAAGCCTAAAGCACTCTACCTGACTGGACAATGGCAGATATTTCAGGAAAAAAAAAAACAAAATTGAAAATTAAATTTGCTAAGGTCCTCAATGTGAGCTTTCTCAACTAAAAGCAGTTCTATTTTATCCCCTAAATTTTTCCCTCAGACAAGAAACAGGAGGTGGCAAGCATACTAAAAGTCTTTACCAAGGGTTTCAGAGTGATCATGTGAACAACTGGCGAGTGCCAAGCATCCTGGAGTTTTGGAAGAACTTAAAAGGAAAACAAAAATCATGACAGTGATAAATATGTCATGCCTGGGAAATGTCAATATAATTCTTGTGTAGAGAAGCTGAGTTTCAGAAAGAGTTCTTTGTGGATGCCTGAAAGAAGGTGAAAAACAGTGACTTACTCCTCGATTTCCAAAAACCGGTAGCATGATCCTGCACAAAAGCCTCTTAGAGAAGCTGAGCTGTCTGGGTGAGAGGGGAGATCCTCTTATGAATTACTATCAAGCATAAGACAGGAAACACAAAGATAGGAATAAGTGATTAGTCCTCACAATGGAAAAAGATTACTAGAGAACCTGTGCTATTCAGCATGTTAAAAACTGATCTGGAAAAGGAGGTAAATAAAGAAGTAAAAAAGGCTGGGGACATACAAAATTATGCAGGATACTTAAATCTAAAACTGACTGTGAGGACTTGCAGAAGGAGCTCATGGCACTGAGTGAATAGGCAATAAAATGGAAGATGAAATTTGATGTTGATAAGGGCTTATAGGAAAAAAAACCCTAACTATACATACACAATGATGGGCTGTAAATAAGTCATTACCACACAGGCAAGAGATCTTAGAGTTACTGTAGGTAGTTCTCTGAAAACATGAACTCAGTTCTCCCCAGCAGTCAAAAATGCAATAGAATGGTAGGAATTATTGGGAAAAGAAAAGAGAACAAAACAGAAATCATTTTTATGTTTTTATGTAAATGCACGCTGTGGTTGCATCTAGAATGCTGTGCACAGTTTCAGCCACACAACTAAAAAAGATTACATCAGAGCTTTAAAAGATGGAGAAAATGGCAAAAAATGGTAATTACAAGTATGGCCTGTCTCTTCCATAGAACAGACTGAACTGACTTAGATGTGGGTAAGAAATGAGACAGTTATAGAGTGAGTGAACAGGGTTACATGGAAATGACAGAGACAGTGAAATGATTAAGCAAGAAGTTTAAGCAAAAAAATTGCTTTTTTCTACATGGCATGCAAATAAATATAGGTTTCTTTGTCACAAAATGAGGTTGAGAAGCAATTGATATAAATATATATATTTTTTTTTTTTCTATATAGATTTGAAAAATTAATTCACATGGTCTGAAAGAAAACTCCACTTTAGAAATCCCCTCACACACTTGCTGTGCAGCTGGGTAATATATTAGAGAATGAACTGCTTCATGGAGGTGTTGAGTTTGTATGGCCATTCCTGAGCAGTCACTACGGAGTAATGTTGCAAATAAGAAAAACAGCTTAATGGACCATTGATCTGTGTCTGAGTCACTCTTACATTAGAGGAGACAGAAAATGCTTCCCCCAAGGCTGGTCTGCAATGTGGTGGTTAAAACACTGTGCTGGAAATTAGAAATTGTGGGTTGAGAACCCATCAAGGAGAGAAAGGTCCAGACTGCAGGTCCCCAGGTACAGGAGGGAACACATCCCTCTCTTGGCATATTCTGCTGGATGTGCCAGCAGGGACATCCAAAGGACTGAGTACTTTTTGGCCTCCCTTGTGGAGAAGTGGAGATTAATGAGACTCCTAAATCTGGGCTACAACTAAATAGATAGCAAAGTGGTGTCTTTCCTCCACTGTCCATAAAGGATGTTTACAAAAAACCCACTGAGTCTTAGAGGAGTAGAAACTGCTGAAGAAAAGAAATTCCACATTGCTACCTGGGGTTTGGATACTATCTCTACCAGCAGGCTATCTGGATTTTACCTTTCATTTTTGGGGACAGTGCAATACATGGATAAATGAAACACACTAGAGCAGAGGCCTCGTTCTTTTGATTTAATCCAGGCAGCCAAAGCAGGCTGTTATCGTACATGTAACTCAGCTAATAGACAGAAAAACATGCTTATCCCTGCCCTGTTCTCTAACAGCAGAGCAGAGGGGTGTCAGGAGGCATTGTTTTTCCTGGATCTGAATAATATTATGTTGTGTTTCCAGAGCCCTTCTCACCTTGCCTCCCTGCCCTACCTCTGCCCCATCTGACTCCCTGCTTTCAACTTAACCTTCCTCTGTGTAGGGAAAATTGTGCCCTCCTATACTAGGTCAGCCAACTCCTCACCCTCCAGATCTTAAGAGGGGAAAAAAAGTCAACTTGAACAAAACAAAACAAAACAAATCATAATAATAAGCATCACCATAATAATAAAAAGAGAGAGAAAGCTAAACAGGCTACACCTTTTTCACAATTTTGGAGCATGAGAAGAATCAACATCAAAATCACAGGAGGCCATATTAACAAGAATAGAGTTTTATCATCATATCTCTGACTCTTTACATTTAAACAGAATTTTTCTTTGCACAAAGT
This sequence comes from Vireo altiloquus, assembly GCA_013396875.1. Lineage (NCBI taxonomy): Eukaryota > Metazoa > Chordata > Aves > Passeriformes > Vireonidae > Vireo > Vireo altiloquus. The sequence continues at coordinate 202,610 of VZRF01010151.1, forward strand.
TCTGTCTCCAATCCCAGCAGCAGCATGATCAGAAAGATGTAGATGTGCATTGCCTGAACCTTCCCTTTTAAGATTTCATCTATTCTTAACCTGTTGGACCTCCTGCCAAAATTGTACATGAAGATGAACCAGAGACAAAATCTGCATACAATTTCCCTGCAAAGCTGGCAGGGAAAGTCTCAGGATACAAATAAGCAGTGTTAAAAAAATCAACACAAACAAAGAGAGTGTGGATTTGCCTTTGCGTGCTCCTGCAAGGCTTCATGCAGGCTCAGCTACTGTTTTGCAAGAATAGCTTTCATATACAATGTAAGATCAGAGATCACCGGGGATAAGTAACGTCTCATTACATTTTCGATACCATGATTCCTTTGAGACACTACCTTTTAGAGGCTTGAATAGCCCCAGTGTTTAAGTTCAACAGTGTTGGCTGGTAGGCCACTTCACAAGTTTATGTTCTTTTGAATAAAAAAGTGTTTCCTTATATCTCCTCCAAATGTTGGGTTTCTTTCCTTTTTAATTTCCATTTTTACTTCTTTTGCTTTGTTGCCTGTTCATGACTGAAAATATTAACTTGGCTTGCCATGGTCTGTTCCATTTAAGACTTTTAACTTCCTTCTCACTCTTTCTAATTCTAGGCTGCTGTAAGTTCACAGGTGATTTTATCTCGCATTTATATCTTAGTTCATTTGTTAGTAGTATTAGAATTAGTTTCTCTAGCCTTGTTTTGAAGTATTACAAAATTCTTGTTACCAAGCCCACAAAGTAATAGTTCAGCAGCAAGCACAACTAGAACCATATTCCACTCAAGTATTTTCTATTTTCCTATACTATTCCTCTCACTTCAAGAAGCTGGAAACAAGCCTGTTTTCTATGGATGTAATTTAAAAAGAAATAAAACTTTTATATTGGTAAATATAGTTTTGCACAGTTACGCAAAAAAATAAAAAGTCTAACATCTAGGAAAGTACATTTATATTGTGGTTTTATAATCACATCCTACACCTATGTGGTGCTTTGGAATTAATAAAGTGCATAAAAAGTGCATAATGGCTTATTTTCTATTCTGTCGAGGCCAGTGATTGATGAGGTACTACACTTTTAATAGTGGTCTCAGGAGCAGGGAGCAGCACATTGATCTCCTGCTCCATCTTCTCCCTGTACTCTTGGCAGCCCCAGGCGCTGTGGGCAGCTCTCAGTGCAGCCCCACTCCTGCAGCAGCCACAGCTCTGCTGCAATCCAACACCCCCTGCAAAGGAACCTCTCCTTCCTCCATCCCTTCAGCTGCAGAGATGACAAATCTGGCTTGGTCACAGCCAGGGAATGTGGACATTAGAGTCACAGCCTTGTCTTTGAGCAGAGCTGTGAGACATCTGCAGCCCAATTGTGCTGAGGTCTTTAAAAGTCACCTCTGCTGGGATATGTTCTGACATGTGAAAGAACCTCCTGTGCTTTAATCACTGCTTACAACACTAATATTAATCACATTTTGTTGCCTTCTTCTCCCTTATCTCTCTGCTCTATCCATCTTTTTCCTCAACTCACAGATAAAATCATAAGGTCTTTTGGGGAAGATGTCACACTGCCTAGACTTACACATCCCCAAATCCTTGATTTGGATCATTGTTCAATAAGAGTGTGTGAATGATGTCAGCAATCATCTGAGCTGGATAGAGTTAAAGGAAACTGTTTCTCCCTTACACTAGAAAAGTGGCCGGGTAGTAGTTTGGATGGATTAATCATAAAAAAATGCAGTTTTGGACTATTCTGAAACTGAAGATTAATTTAGAAAATGGTTCCAACTCAACTGGAAACAGGCACTGTTTTCTGAAAATGTTAATATGATTCATTTTAATGTTCTCTAAATGTTTTGCTTTCTCAGGCCAGATTAGCCATAGGCTTTAGATGGTTTTCACGAGGCCAGTAAGAACTGGATAAAGAAGTTTTTATATGCCCTCCTATACTATTAAGACTCTCCTGTACAATTTAAGCTGCCTCCCAAGCTGAATCAATGAGCTTTCCTATTTACCACCTTCATGATTAAATGCAAGTCAAAATTGAGGTAGAGATTTTCCCTATCTCTCCAATTCTATTTGCTGTAAAGTATTTATTTAACAAAGCAAGGAGTGGAGCAATTCTCCCTTTCTCTCTTTCACTGTTCCTTTTCCCACACAGTCAATTCAGGTCAATGCAAACGTATTGTTTTGGTTAGGTTTAAGCACTGAACTAAAATGCAACTCCTGTTTCATTGCAGAACACTAGCTGTGCTTTAAGGGAGTAATATATCCCCCTCAAGTCATTAATCCACAGGTTTCACATATATGTAAGTATATATATACAGATTAAGAACAGATGTGAGATAGTGATATAGCTGATAGGTCAAATGGAATGGAAGAGTTTTTAATCAATATTTTGAAAGGAGATGGAACATTAATAATAAGGGGACTGATTCTCTGTTGAGGTCATATAAAATTCAGTGTTTCTAAGGCTTTCTAAACCCTTTTACTCCACTGACAACGACTTAAAGAATAAAATAAAAAAAAAGTCGTGCTTTGACTTAAAAAAAATCTCCAATCCTTGCTTGTAATATGCTTCATAATTTGTTTGCTGCATTACATGACAGTTACATGTTCCAACGAAATTGCAGTTACACAGTAGGTCTCATCTCTTCTCCAAAAGCCCTGTAAACACAATACATTTCAGAAATGGTTTGCCTCTAGAGGGTCAGAGTCAGAAGGATGATTCTGTCAATGAAGTAAGTGTGAAGCTGCTTTTGACCTTAATCTGATCTGAGGGCATTAAAATGCATTTTTATTCTTCTTTTTTAAAGTGGTACATGTGAAAAGTTTAAAAAAAAACAAAAACAAACAAAAAAAAAAAAGGAGAAGAAGAAGAAGAAATAATTCAGGTCTGGCTTGCAAGAAGAGGTTTTTGTCATTGGTGTGTTAAATTTATCAACTAACTGCAGTAGCTGGAGAGAAAAAATAATGTTCTAAGTATGCTTTTCTTGTTTTGAACCAAAGACACCAGCCTTCCAGATAAATACTGTTTTTCCAGAGAAAAACATTTGATACCTGTGGAGTAGGAAAAGGAGACATAATAGCTACTAAACATTATATATTCAGAAAAGTGGTTCCTGAACTTGTACTATGCTTGAAGGTTTCTCCTAACAAACAATATTAACTTTCTTACAAAATTTTACTTGGTTATAGCCTTAATCATCATGTCTACAATAACATTGTTTTTTTAACCAAGCATATGAATGAAGTCCATGGATCTGCACAGCAGGCTCAGCAGAAAATATTTCCCCAAGCATCCATCTGTGCAGTGAAGGAGGCATTTCACAAGTGAGGTGATTCAACATTTCCAAATTCCCTATAGGAAGAGTTCTAGAAGGGCTTGGAAAGCCCTTCTAGAAAACTCTAGAAATTTAATTAAGAGCCTTATCATCAGGTACTTTGTAAAGTACATATTGATAATTATGTCCTTCCTACGAAATTCTAGGAAGAGCTGAAATAATATCTTCTTTTCACTCCAACTCACAGAGGTCTGATTTTATCACTGGAAGAATGTAGAGTTTGACTTCTTAGGTAAAGTTGCCCCTGGAATTCAACATGGTTTTGGTGGTGTTTGTAATTCTGGTTTTAAGGAGCTTCTGTAGTCATCTCCTATCAAGTAGGAGGCCAGGATACAGAGTATTCTCCCAGCACCACCTCTTGAAACTGTTTCTCTTGGAATGGTAGAAGCTGGGATTCCCTGGACCAACATAAAGAGAAGGCAACTCTATATCCCAACATGGGAATCATTTTCTGGGAGATATGCATCGTTTCCTCCCTATTCTTCATTAACATATAAATATTTTTATGTACATAGGGACAATTGTGTAAAAATGAGGTTCTCCCTGCCACTGGAATTAGAAATCTGGAGCCTTACAGTCCATGATAAGAGGTGATCTCTCTGCTCTGTCAACTGTTTTCATGGCACACTAAGCCTAAACCTCAGTATTAGCATGTAGATGGAGATACCTGTGAACTGAGTAGTTGGACTCATGCCACCATCTCATTTTACATAAGCCATTGAACTGTTCTCTCATTTTAATGTGTTTAGTCGCAACTCAGGGCCCCGAGGGATAACTCTTCAATTCCATTAGCTATCCAAGTCCCAGTGGAAGCCACTATCTTTGAAGAAATTACTTCATCTTACCTCAGCTCTGTAACTCCTACAGCACTTTCAGATCCCACTACTATGTTGTGACCAAAATTCGGTGAGTAACAGTAATTTCAAGACAATGACTGATATCAATGATTTTTCCAAACTAAATGTGCTTATTCTCAGTTTCCTACTGGGGATAACTCACTTGTTCTTCCTCTGCTTCCTCATTTTCCCCATCCCAATTAAATAACCAACCTGGTGCAAAAAGCAATTTTGATTTTTTTTTTCCCACTGACTATATGAAAAAGGGTTTAATTAGAGCATCCAGTACATGCCATAAACAGGGCAGGCACATCTGAGACAGCTGCAGCAATAGCTCCATGTATTAATATTTCAGAAATCTCTAAGAGTGGGCAAATACACTGCCCTTCACTACAACAATTATTATTTAATAGCTTACTTTATCAAATACCATGTTGAGGTGAATGGGAAAATATATAGTATTGTGAGGGATTAGGGTTTGTCCGCTACAAAAATGGACTTAAATCCCACAATTCAGCTGATGAAACCATTCACATGGCCTTGCTTCAGAGTTTGAAAGGAAGCCATTAGAGGAATTGGAATATTAACTCGAATTCACATCCCAGAACACATCTCATCTTGTTTTGCAAGTAACATTATCTCTACTTTAAATAGGGAGAAACAGCATCTGTAACAAACTGCAGAAAGCAGAGCAGAGCTTCTCAAACTGCTGTCAGCTCAAGCCAAAGAATTACTCATGATGGGGTCGCCTTACTTGAAGCACCATGCACTGCAGCTATGCAGATTTCAGGTGCAAGCTCTGGGCAAAGACAGCCTGAGTTTTTCTGCACTGTTTTCCTTAGCCTTAGCAGTCTCTGGTTGGCTCATGCACAACCAGCTCACGCAGGTGCACCTCCATCTACCAGGTAACCCTGCAAGCCACACCAGAGGGCAACCACAACCTCAAGGGAGATATCACACCTGAACCCCAGCTTCTGAATCCCAAGAAATTACTGAATACTTCTGAACCCTGAACAAAAACCTGAGTTTCTTCTGGGTTCAGAATAAACTCTGTGGGCTCTAAAACCTTGGTTCCTTCCCGTGACATGGTTGTGAAAAGATGGTGCTTGTTGGCTCCGCTGCCTCCAGGGATGGATGGGGGTGATTAACATGAAGGAGAGGGTACCCATGAAACTGGCAGCAGCTGCAGAGAGAGAGACATGAGCTCAGCGTGGAGCAGGCGTGGGAGAGGAAATGTATTTAAACTAAACTGCTGAATCTTCTGAGAACTGTTTCTTCTTTTCCTGAAACTGCCACCACTGCTGAGCAAATTCATCAGCTGAGTGACTAATGGGAGACACCCTGAGAGGCAGAGGTACAACTGAGCCAAAACTGCTTCCCATAAAGCCCTATTCAGTGCCTGTTTGTCTCATTTATTACCGCATAAAATATCCTTCATGGGAAAGTGACTGACAATTATACTTTCTCCATATATCTTTGCACTCTGCGTTGTCTTGACAAAAATAGGTAGCTTCTGTCCTCAGCTCCTTTCCTTCAAAACCATCTCTTTTTTTGTCAATTACTTAGTGAAAGAAAATGTCATTCTCCTGAATTTTTCATATCACTCTATCTAAGGGTGTCACTTCTCATTTTTTTCATGCAAATCCAAAATATAGCCCCATATGAGCTCCTATAAAGAAAATTAACTCTATTCCAGCCAGTATCAGAACACATTGGAAGCAATGTCAACATCAGCTGGAGCATAAATCCACAGCCAGAAGTTTCAGTTCCCAGTAAAAATGGGAGAAGCAGAAGGAGCAGATGAGAGTGAAGTGCCTCCTGTTGCCATAGAAATCAGGTAACGAGTGACCTCATCTCCTGATTTTGTTCCTGGAGCAGGGAGCCACAGTTTCCAGGCCTGTGAAGGGAAGACTTGGCCAGTCCATCACGATGCATCCAGTGTAACTGGCTTAATGGTACCTTCTGTTACTTGAAGTTTTAAACCTCTGAGAGGGCACAGCGAGCAGACAGGTATTTTGTTCTCGGGATAGGAAACACGCACGCTATTTGCTGTCTTACAATACCTTTCCCTTTTCTTTCTGTTGCTGCTTGTGACCTTCTGTATTTCCACCGTGCTCCCTCTTTTGAACTTAGGTTTCCAGTGGCTTTTTACCTCTGTCTGATCTCCTCGTTTTAGAGTCTATCTTATCTACAACACTTGGTTTTCTGTGTTTTATTTTGCTTTTTGGTGAGAACAGGAGGTAAGGTGATGTACTAGAAAAATCACTGCACTGAGGTTTGAAAGACTAGCATTAACTCTGGCTCAGGTCCTGAACAACAGTAAGGTATTTCATCTCCCTGAGGTCTCCTTATCTCTTCAGCTGGGACTGTCAGCTGCACAGAGCAGGGACACACATCTGCTGCCTATGTCTGTAGCATCATTAGGAAAAAGGTCTCAATTGCACTTAATGTTTGTAGGCACCATGCAATCAAATCAGACATGCCATCAAATGACACCCAAACAAGGCAGGGATTTTCCTATGTAATAGCTAATTATTTTTTCAGCAAAAACACACTTTTTGAACTTCAAGGAATGTTATGCTTTCTGTAAGGTTGCAATATGACACCTAAAAACCTTCTTCTCTATTTGCTTTTTTCCTTTGACCATGTCTGCATCTCACCAGAAACTTAGGGTTGTGCCTATGGAGAAACTAAGATAGGAACCCAATCTAATAGACCATGAATGCAACATTCAAAAGTATAAGCTCAAAAATTTATATTAACCTGAAGTAAAACCACTCCTCGTTGCAAATACCTACAAGTAGTGCTGGCTGCTTATTTTGGGGTGTGATATTTTGCAGGTGGCCTCTGAGAGAGAGCTAATAGCAGCTATTGAAGCCACGACTGTGATTAGCCTGGCAGGACACAGGAACCTGTAGTGCTTCGTACACCCAGGTTGTTAGCCAGGACTTTTATTCACATGGGTTCCACTCAGTTCTGGCTGCAAGCAGAGCATGTTTGCTTCCTCCTGCAAAACACAGTGTTAATAAATTTCCAGTCCCTGGGCACTACAGAGGGAATTCATGGGCTGGTCCCTGGTGAGTTAATAGGAGAGTACATTAGTTTCAAGAAACAAACTTAAAATTTGGGAAAGAAAAAATAAAAACAAGCTAAAAGAAAACTTCCAATTAAACTATGCAAATGTGAAAGGAAATTAAATATTTAGGTTTTTAAGGATGTCTTCAAAATACTTCCCCAGAGGATGGCGGAATCTGTACTAAAGGGCCTAGCAAATATATTAATTTAACAGAAGGTTTCTTGGATTGAATGCAGCACACGTTTAAATGGGCTATGACAAGTAATTCAGGACTTTCAGTGTACCATATGACATATTTTATTTTTTTTATTACCACTGACATGTCAACAGATTTGGGGAAAACATTTTTTTAGTAAGCACAGCTGCTATCAATTTGGATAATGATAGTCCATCACCATTTTTTGTGTGTACAAACAAAGGGAGTGAATGCTCATGCAAAACAGTGAGTCTGTATAATTCCCATTCATAAACCATTTGCAGGCTGCACAGGGTCAAGACAAAATTATTATTTCAGTTGCTGGCCTCAGCAGTGCAGACACAGAAATAGAATATTTTTCTGGTCTTGGTAAATTTAATTTCTGTGAACTCTGTCCCCATGATATCATATACAAATAATAAATAGACACCCCCAGAGTTCCTCTCACAGCAACAGCTTATCCTGCTGGTGTAGCCATTCACGCTATATTTCCACTGCTGTGCTTTTTACATCACTCTATTTCTGACTTTCTTGGTCTGTCTGCCCAAGATCAATGATGTTCCTGCACAATTGTTGCTAGTGGGCTGCTCACTAAAAATGTAGCTGGATAAGCTAATTTTCTTTCTTTCCTTCTTCATTATTCTGCAGTGAAGGTTTAAGTGTAAGATTCGTCATCTATCTCTATACCTGTAGGTAGTAAATTATAAGGCTAATGGCAAGAAAATGTGAATATTTATGACACTTCCTCATTAGCACAAAACTTGGACTGGATTTCCCCATGGCTCAATTGAATTACTTAAGCCTTATTTTAAGAGGCAATTGTTTATTTATGAAATTGCCTTATGGAACTTCTGGCTAGTTGAAACTCATAAATGAAAATATTTGCAACAAATACTGTTTTCCTCCTCTTCCGTTTCACATGTAGAAAACCTGCAACAATTATATTACCTGAGGATAAGGGCTTGGTCTCCTATGTTTGATTACAAGCAATTAATTTTTATCTGTATTTTAGACAAAATCTAACCAAGACTTGTATGAGAATAAATTCCCAATCTTTCAGCAGTTGGATTAACTCCCTTTGACCTTCCTGCCACACCTTCCAAGAAGAGACTGTAGGTGGAGGAAAATCTCTTTTCTTTCAAACTAAATTTTTAAAATTTAGTTCAAAAATACATACCAAGCATGCAAAAAATTGAATATAATTTGAGTGGAAAAGAAGATAAATTCAACTTAATCCACTACGTAACTCAGACCTCTGGGGTCTTTTTCCTAAACCAAAATGTTTCTTCCCAATTACTTTTTTTCCTTAGAGTGTTTCTTTCCACAGAAGTCACAGGTGACCTATCTGACAAACACCTATATTTAACCATTTTAACTGAGCTCGGTCTGTTTGTCAAACAGACTCAGGAGAGAAATCTCCAATGTATCCTTCTTGGATGGGAAAAGTACACTACAACATTTAAAATACTGGCACTTCTTTTAATGAAACATAACTCAGCCTACAACAAGTGTCTAGGGACAGAAATATACAGAAGTGGAAGAGAGCTCTCAAGTTTTGAAGCATCTTCCTGTTCAGGTGACCATGTCATAGAATCTCATTAAAAATGTAATAAATTCCATTATGAAATTATTTTTCATTTTTTGTATCATTGCTCCTATGGGAAGGCTACTTCCAAACTTCACATCTCTGGTGGTTAAAATCTATCTGTTAATATCCAGATTAAATTTATCTAGGCCCCATGAGAACTTTATTTGTCTTTTAAGCAACTTTGGGCTTCAGTTTCACTCTCTTTTGTGTAGATGTAACCTTTATTTTAATCAACTGTAGAACTGAGTAAAATTCCAGATGGAGAGTCCTTATCGTAATTTCTGATGTCAATATACTTCTCTGAAATATTTTGAAATGTTTTTCCTTATTCATAGAATTAATAAATTTCATGTTTTCACGTATTTTTCACACATTCATGGTCATCCAGTCGTTCAAAAATAATTTTGTGCTCTCGGGTTCTTAATTTCCTTTCCTGGTTCTTGCTGATGGGCCCCTCATTTTACCAAAAGAAAAAATTCTTGATACAATTTCCAGTAGACTTATAACTTTAATTTACTTTGTTCATTTATCATCAGGCCAAATTGTCAGACAGTTGTTTCTAAGAGATTTTTATCTTCCTCAGTATTGCAACATCTCTCTTTGGTCATGTCCTGGGGTGACTCTATGATACTGCATTCCCTATCATCTGCCCTATGCCAGACATGAATTCTGTGCCTTTAAAGTTAGGTCTGGGAGGGAGAGGGGAACCAGTGGAATTCTTTTGGCAGCCTGTGTTCAAGAACACAGATAGCTCTCTTCCCCTTCTCCCCCAGCTCTCCCCAGGAGGAGAGTTTCATTCTCTTGCTTTTTAGCTAGCTTCTTGTTCATCAGCTGAAACAAGGAGTTTTCCTGGGACTTTGGCTTCAGATTCTTTTTCCAGAACATCACTGGATGTTCTTTTTCCAGAACACCACTTCTTATTCCAGAGCATCACTGGAAGGCCTTATACTGTGGCCTGGAGTGGCCCAAGCCACACCTCAGCTCCAGAGAGAGCAGAGCCTCACCTAAAAAGGACTCTGAATCTACTAGGTTTTTCTCCACAGCAGGAAGTTTTATTATTTAACATAAAAAATCAGTCTTTTTTTTGGTGCCTGTGTGCACCCTTCTAGTTAAATTAAGAGGTTTTTTTCATTTTCCTCCAAGGAATTTCTTTCCAAACCTGGTAGGGGAGGGGCTGGTAAAGCCTGCCTTATATCAGAGGATGTTTCCTCCTAATTTGTCTCAAATCAGGAAAAATAATTTTTGGTGCCCAGCACGTGTCCAAAGAAAGTGAAAAAAAAAAACGTGTGATAATTACATTTTGCTTTTAATTATTTTGTATTGGGGTAAAGCAGTCAGTAGTCACCATGTGGTTTGAGGTAATAATGTCTCTCTGGTCCCTAGGCTTATTTGCCTATCCACAGATAGCACCAATTTTATCCCTGGCATGCAACTTTTACAGAGCAGGGGTACAAATCAGGCTTGCTATACTGATGTGCTTGGTGATAATGATTTATAGAAGGTTAACACAGGTACTGGGAGTTGCTGAAAATGTGTATGGTCTGCTGTTTCTCCATCCTAGTTTCAGTAGCCTGCTTTGGGGGTTTATTAGTAATTACACTCAGTCTGTTAGAGGAGAAGCAAGGCATGAAGTTTCCCAGCCTTTCATCTCCTTCTTCCCTTTTAAATCTGTTACGTCACCTTTTAAGAATGTTCAGTTTCCCTTGGATGTTAAAGAGATCACCTTCCTGGTGTTTTATCTCGTAGGTTTACTCTATATGGTTCACAGCTTGTCTAGAATCAGGGCTGAGATGCTCAGAGATGCTGATGAGACACCTGAGCCATGAAAAATCTTGAGTGGTGTGGGGAATGGGAGGGTATGGGCCAAACCCTGAAGGAATTCTCTGCCCCAATAGCTTGGAATTTCCCCCCTGAACAAATTCAGAACCCAGCTGAGGTGGATAAATATTTAAAAGAGAAGTGAAATGGCAACTCTTAAGGAGAAAAAGCTCATTGAAGTATGCTGGGCCTTGGCATATGCTTATTTCACATTGCTAGATACTATAGGGCAGCAGATGAAGGCAGAGGGGCAGGAATATAAATCAGCAGACAACCCAATCTGCAGCCAAATCAGACAGGGAGCCTTAAGCCAACAACAGCTCCATGAGAAGAAAACAAAACCAAAACCCATTGCCCAGTGAAAAATGATGACAATGAGGGGGGAGGACCCTTGAAGCCAGCAAATGACTCAGAAGCAGAATTCATTATTGAGTCCCTGTCCATGAAGCACCTTCGTAGCCCGAGAAAGGATTATACCCAATAGTCTGATGAATCCATATTAAATTGGGTGGTTGATATTTGTGGCACTGCAGATAGTACAGTTCTGGACAGTACTGAAGCGAGGCATTTGAGATCCCTGTCACATCATCCGGCTATTGACCAAGGGAGGTAAGGGGGCTTGAACCTCTCAGTCTCTGGGTGCAGCTCTTGAGAAGTGTGTGGGAAAGGCACCTGTGCCAAGATGATCTCTGTGTGCAGCAAACCCTCAGGAAAACCATAGAACAAGGAATTCAATGCTTGTGATAAATGGCAGTGGTAGAGATTGACTGCCCAGATGAACCAAAAAATTACCAATCCAGACAGTGTAAGATGTACACCAGTGATATGGGGAAAACTCATACAACTTGGCCCACAAGAATAGGCTTCTGCTTTAGCAATGGTGAAGCAGGATGACGGGGATGAGACCATGCATGGTATGGAGAAAAAGCTCCAAGCACAGGCAGATGCCATGCATGGCCCAACACATGAGAGAATCACAGGCGTGGAATCACTCTGTCAGAGCACATGCAGAAAATGGAAGATAGGATGGAGGAGAATCACCAGGAACTCAAAAAGGAGATTTAAGAGAACCTTCTCCAAATCTCATTGATACAGACCACAGGTTCTGTTACTAGACACAGAGTCCTCCAGCTAGAGAGAGAGGGTACACCCCACAAGCTGAGCTGTGGTCCTTCCTGTGTGACAGTGGGGAAAACATGAGGAGGTGGGATGGAAAACCCACCTCTGCTTTGGTGCAACGAGTGTGTGAATTGAAGGAGTGCAAGACTCAGAGAGGAAGTTCCACCAGAAAGGAAGCAGCTCCAGTTGCCTGTAGCCAAACTGACAGGTATGATGGAAGAGAAGATGGCATGTCCAATCTACTTGAAGGAACCTCTAAAATGTATGCCCAGGGAAGGAAAGATAACCAGGACAGGTCATCAGCCCATTTTTAAAAATTTCTGCATCTTTTCACGGTCAACATTAGTTAAAATATTCAATAAAGTGAATCTGAAAAGCAGCCCCCAATAAATTCCAGCAGCAGTTTGTCTTGAGACCACTATGTTCTCCTTTAACACAACCTAATGCCATTTTATTTGAATGCCTCAGAAATTACTCTGATCTCTATTATTCAGTTTAACTAATAATTTTCAAGCAGTGCTTTTATCGAAACAAATTTTAACTGCCTGCAGGTTCCTTCTGCTTCTGCCCTGGCTACAATGGCAACAGAGAGAGGCTACACAATTACCTCCGGATAGACATCTAATTTCTGGATGGATGAAGTTAAGTGAGATGGAGATAATCCTATTATCTGAAATTCTTTTATCCCATTGAGACAGAGCAGTCAGATTTTATCCTTCTTATCTGTACAATAAGACCTGTTTATGAAAGCGATTTTGCTATAGAATGAGAAATAGTAAAACTTCTTAATCAGTACCATGTAAAATCCTAGCGATTGGTAGCTCAACAAAGAAAATATTCATAATATTAGGATGGGTAACTAAAATTTAGGAAACCATCATGTATTTTATTAACGTTATTTTAAATTTACTCATATTTTTACCATTACACCTATCACAAAATTGCTTTTTGGAAAAATATGGGGAAATGCTTTCTTTGCTTGAAACCATTACCAAAATTATTGTTTTATGCAAAAAGTTCATGTATTATTGTTTATTTTATTTTCTTTACCATTTGGGTAACAATCAGAATGGTTCAAAAGTGGCAGACAAATTGTTTTTAATACTTTCTTTTAAACCAAACAGCTAACATTTTTATGACTAAATCCATATCTTTACAAACATTTCTCTTATTTGATATAGAGAAAGGGACCTCATGCCTTTCAAAAGAGAGGCTAGAGGAAAATCTGCACTGTAGACACTAAAGAAACACCAGAAATTAAAAAGTTAGAGACACTAAAATACATCCAAGTAAAAATAGTTTACATATTATGGCCATTTAAAAGTTTTGACAATCAATTTACTGTGAGAACCAAGATATGTATTGCCTATGTGACATCTATCCATATGCATGAACTTAGTCATTGGTAAAGGAAATTTTTTCACTCTGCTTAGCCCAAAAGTGCAAGCAGCAGGAAACCTCTTTCCTTCAAGAGACACTGCATCGTATCTATACTACACACTCCATATCTAATGAACCCAGTTATATTATCTAAGTCAAAACTGCCAGCTGTGATCTCAGAGTTTAATTTTTTTCATGTATTCTTGTTTTTTGAAGGAATTTTTTTAATCTCTGAAGGAAATAATTGAATAGCAGCTGTTGAATATGATGCACACAAAATAAAATTAATCATGACCTGAAATTCATGTTATTCAAATAAAGGAAAAACTTTGGATTTTAAAAAAGTCAGTTAAATTAATTTACACTGACCTTAAGATTTGCCCAGAAAAAGAGATACATAACCAGGAACATAAGCTTTGATTACATAGGCAGATAAATGTGGATTTTTAATGTGGGCATGTTCAAGTAAACTGGGGAATCATTGGTTGAGCAAATGATGGAAATGGCCCAATAAAATGCCAGAAGGGGATAGTAGGAAGTTTTACAAGTGCAGATAAAGAGCAGAATAAAACCTATAAAGTGAAAGAAATAAAGGTGGAGATATAAGAAGTCTGATTTATAAAGACCCCATGGTAAATTTACATGTGGGACCCTTCATACTGCTCCAGGCACAGCTCACCCACAACTGTCTTGGCAGTGCAGTGCAAGACTTTCATCCTCACTCTTCATTTTACAAGACCAATGTTCTTTATAAACAATTAGATATTTCTAACTGTTGAGTATTTTGTTATTTAGGGCTCCAGTACACATATATTTAAGTTGATTAAGCTGTAACACTCAGGCCAATGCACACACCTGAACTTGCACAAATTTTATCCATTATCTTTTAGTGCCATAGAGAAGTTCAGCTAAAACCAGTTTTTATGGAAGATCTCTACAGCTTGTTTGTTTTTTTTTTACTAAACACCCTTTTGTCCTTTATATTTTTTTTAATAGTGGAAATCCCAGGCAGAGTCAAATTATGTCCCTGTGACTATCCCAGACAAAACAGCTGACTTCATTACATCTCCTGTGATACTTGCTTCTGTAGAGCCCCTAACAAGAAATTAATGTAATCTACTGCAGTCAGCATCAGCGAGGTGTTATGTTCCCGTGGCACTTTTTTTAAGCAAATATGGAAGATGTGTTTGTAGAGCAGAGACCAGAAAGCTTTCACCGGTTGAAAGCACAGCTAACTTAATCATCACCATTCATCTGCCATAAAATATAAGATGTTCATCCTTTTGAAACACAGCACAACCAGTTATTCCGTAATAAACATGTTTTCTATTCATTGGGAACGTCCAGGATTGTCACTTTCTTTTAAATTTGTAATGAGAACTAAACAAAAAAGAAAATCAGCAACCAAGCCTAGACTCCCTGCTTAGATGTTGTGATATGAAGCTGTTGAAATTATGACCACATGGTTTGGGTCTGTATCCTGTGTGCTGACTTTACCTAACACAGATTTTCTTTCTCTTGGAACATCTGTATTAGAGGCTTTTTATTGGTCATCCCATGTTGATATATATATAAGTTCTCTAGGAGATTTTAGGCTATTTTTGCAAACATGTGGGTGTCTTTTAAAATGTCTTTTAAAAGGCCATCTAGTGTTAATATGACTATTAATACAGGGAACAAAGGCTCAGTTCTGCAGAGATTGACATGTACTAGAACAAACAAAAGGAACATAGAAAACAATAGAATCACTGATTACATATTTAGCCTTGGGAAGGTCAGCAGCATAAAAGCAAAACAACTTTCATTCCAGAAAATGTTTCCAGCTTTATTGGCTTTGGCTCATGTAGCTATAGGGTTTTCTTGCTATTGATTTTTGTCTCAGTTTAGGCTGTGAACTAGGAGTCAGATGGCTAACCTGCGAGGCAAAGCTATGACTGCACTATGCACAGTCCCATTCAGCATCTTTTCCTAGAGATAAAGGTTATTGGCTATAGAACTTGTTTCCTACTCCCCTGTGCTGTAAGGCTGCTGCTGACTGCCACAGAGTGCTGGGCTGGTAGATTGTTGGCTATTTCTTGGGACAAGTTCCAAATTTCAATGTCTTTTATTAGCCATTTCAATATTTCTTCCTTCCACCTGGCTCTAATGCTTACACCCCAGTGTGGTCTTTATGGGCTTTGCAGCACCTAGGGCAATACAGCTTTTCTTTTTGGCAGCTAATAGGAACCATGGACTCTCTGCCTGCCTTTCCTTCTGCATGTCATATTAGTATAAGGTAGTGTAATTAACTCTAGCTGGCATATGTTTCCAATGTTGTTCAGTTGGCATGGTGAAGGGACTTCCTGAAGAAAAGCGAATTTTTCCACAGTGTTTTCAAGTCTGCCTGTGTAAACTTTTAATTGCCTGGAACCTATATGTTGGAGCAAGGCTCTGACCAACAGGCAAGCAGATCTCACACTGTTCCAACAGATGTAGATGAGCAGAGACTGCCAAGTGAGTGTATTTGCATCTATTGTGTTAACTGAAAGCATAATTTTCAGCAGAAAAGGCTATTTACAGTTTAGATGGCTTTAGGCTTAGAACTATTTTATCGCCTTTTAGAAGATTTTTTTGGAAAATGTGAGCAAGCACCTCTGTAAACTTTTAGGTAGGAGATGTCTTGGGGTAAAACAGGGCATCATAATGGAAAAATGCCTTGTCCCTTTTAAATGTGCCTTCCCTCTTTTCTCTCTTTTAATTCAGCATCTGAAACTAACTAAGCCAATCTTCTGCATTCCTGCTGAGCTTCATCTGACGAGGTCAGCAGTCTTGTTCTCTGCATTTTTTTTTTGCACAACAGGGGTACTCACAATACAGTGCAACACCCCCAGTAAGGGTGATACTACATGGATTCTTGAAAAGAAAAGCATGCGTGCCAATTTGGCTTGAATTCTGTGAACATGTTGCTGGATTGTTAATGCATGGGAAAAGGATGGTCACAGAATCTGTCTGCATTTCATAACTGCTCCTGGTGCCACATGACACTACAGAGTGATTTCTTTAGTAAGTCAGAGAGCACATTACAAAGGGTAAATACACTGAATTGGATTAAAAGCTGCCTTGTAAAGAGGAAATGGTTTGTTCTGGAAAAGACTGGACAATTCAGGAGGACAAATGTAGTGACAGGGCTGCTGCAGCAAAGCTCTGTATTAATAACACTGATGGTGATGCATATTAATAATAATACTTCGCACATTTATAGCACTTTGTTTTTTCAGAGTACTTTACAAACATCTAATTAATCATTATCTAATTAAGAATTACTTTGAAAGGGGCCGGGGGGGCGTGTATGACAATATTTAAAATATGCCTTTGTTTGATAATGGCACAAAATAGTAGGAGGGCAGCAGCCGCAAAGGCACAGAGCATACGCATTCAAAATGTTTTGGATAGATGAGGTTTATGGTCTGATAATTGGCTTATGCAGTTCAGCATAGAGAAGTGTAAAGTAATGAGAGAAGGGAGGATCAAAACTATCCACAGAGACTATAGCCTAAAATGAAGCACAAAACAAACCAAGAATAGACTTGGACGTGATAATGGATAATACAGTAAATCCCTCTCTACAGTGTTTGGCAGAAGCAGAAAAGGCCTTGGGATTTACATTGTATATATAATCAGTGTCATTTTCTGTTAAATAGGGCAGTAACGAGACTACATTAGGAATATTGTGCGTTTCTGGTCTCCTTAAGCCAAATTTCCGATTAATTTACCTGTCAACTCAGCTCAATTAAAGCCATCAGAATTACAGAGGCCATAATTTGACCTCATATTGTTAGTGTTGATCTAACTGCTGAAGAAATTCAGGCCAAATTGAGATGTCATTTAGTTATAGATCAAGCCCGTGGGCAGAGAAACAAGTCAGCATCTGCAGAAGCTGATATCAGTGCCCCATTTATCTCCTAACAGAGTGAACTGGGATCTGTTTGGGAGGGACTAAAGGGCCTTCATCAGCTCACATCACTGTATCAAGCAAATGCAGAATTTTCTTCCCTCTATGTGATTATGTTGAGGGGAAAGTGTTAGGGACCTGATCATACATGGAGTCAGCAGAGTATACTACCAAGCACAACAGCTGATTCACAGCTGTGTAAACTGATACTCAAAGTCATGGCAAACCAAATGACACTTAGGTTTGGAAGATTACATGGCTGTCTCCCTCTCTTTCATCTCCCCACACCACGTTCACTGAAATCCCTCTGAATATTGCAGGAACATTTGGTATTTGGAGGAGACAGCATATCTAATGAGTATCAGCTGAATCAACTCTACTTATTATAGGAAGGACATTGCTGATAATGCAAACACGCAGCAAAGGCCATGCACAGTGATTAAGGTTACTTGCAATAAATGGTTCCAAGCACCCCAGGTCGTATTGAGAACCTTGACAACAAAAGACCACAAGCCCTAAGACCTGCCAAGGTAAGGAACGTGGGAGATGAAGGAAGTGTCCAAATCCTCAAGATTAAATGCTTCCAGCAAGTTTGAAGAAGTATGTTAAGAATCATTAGAGAAGAAGGCAAAAAAAAAAAAAACAGCCTTGAAATTATTCAGTCTTATGTGACATAAAATTCTCATGTAAATTTCTTAAAAGAAGTCTAGTAATCAATTTGACTCTGAGAACGTGAACCTCTACTGAGAAGACAATGCAACCCGACTTGTGGCCTGAAATAAAGACAGTTTGATAGGAAAAACAAAAGCAGCACATGCAAGCAAAGCAAAACAGCTTATTAATTCACCAGTTCCCATGGGCAGGCAGGTGTTCAGCCACTCCCAGTACAGCAGGGCTCCATCACAGATGGAGTGACTTGGGAAGACAAACACCCCTTTGAATGTCCTTCTTCTTCCCCTCTTTATCTGCTGGGCATGGTGCCACATGGTCTGGGATATCCCTGGGGTCACTTGGGGTCCTGGTTGTGTCCTCTCCCAGTTTCTTGTCCACCCCCAGACTGCTCCTTAGCAGGGCAGTATTAGAAACAGAGAAGACCCTGATGCTGTGTAAGCACAATTCAGCAATAGCTAAAACATTGGTGCATTATTAACATTGTTTTAGTCACAAATCCAAAACATAGCACCATAAGAGCTACTATGAAGAAAATTATTATCCCATCCAAAACCTGTTCATACCTCCATTTTCCATGAGCCACACTTCTCTTAGCTCCTCTTCCTCATTTCCTTTACAAGGTTAGTCAATACTTTTTCCTCAAAATGAAAACATAGACAAATTTATTTCCTCAATGAAATTTTATTTAGAAAAAAATACAAAATAGTAGAAAAAGAAAAAAAAATAATAACACAAGATGATTCTATTTATATATTTTAATTTGTATATTTAATCTCTAGGAGTGTTTAAAACAAAAAGAAATCTTAGACTCTGAATGTTAATAAAGAGTTAAAACACCTTCTGCAAAACTGGTACAAAGAGGTGAGAGACAAGAAAGAAGAATTAATGAAAAGTCAGCAAGTTTGAATTCTTTACATTCTTCACATTCTTCTTTCATAGCAAATGAGTAGATTAAAGGAAAATTTCATGCAAGCCTTTTAGAAAAAAAACCTGCTAATGTCAAGTAAATGATTTTGGTGCTGTCAAAGAAAATTTGATAATATGGTTTCTAGATGATTCATTTGTTAATGTGCAAAGTATGAATAGAGTCTCTAAGCCATGTGTGTGTCCACAAATTTGACATGCACCTGGCATCAAAGGACATCCTGACAGAACAACTTAAAGTTCTCATCTCAAAGAATAAAATTAAATTATATTAAAAAATACATAGCAATTACCACACTGAGAAATTCAGAGAGAGAGAAAAAAAAATGCATTAACTTTTCCACTAGACAAGATCTTAGAAAAATATGACAATTCATACTGTCTAGAATGCAGGCAATGTCATTTATCAAATCCAGGTAAAATGATAGTGAAGGTAAGAATTCAGACTTGCATTTAACTTTGTATTATTTTATTAGTCTTCATTCATTTTGCATTGTTATTGGACCATATCAAAAGCAAATTTAGCATTAAAATTGATTCTTGCCCAACACATAAAAAATAGGGGTTTGTACTGAACATTCCACATGTGAAGTGTAATATTACAAAATATGGACTTCCAGAGAAGAGCCTTTTAATGCATTTAGCTGTAAAAGTGTCTTTCCTGCTATTGTAGCCATACAGTGACGTAGGCATTATAAACTGTGTTAAAATATCAAAATACAGACCAACTTTGTGTTGAAAAGGCAGAAGTCCAATATGTTTGTCTTCTTAGAATCATACAAACATATAAAGTAATTTCACCTATCAAAAAAAACCTTTTTTCCCCTGTCTTTTTTCCTCTTTTTGTAGGCCATTAATCTTCAGATTCAGTTAAACTTCTGTGGTTTTCTTAAATTTCCTGGGGGAATTTTTAAAACCTCATGTTTGTAAGACCTCAAATTCTAACCCTGGTAATTTAAGCCAGTCAGCAAAGAAAAGGCATAAATTGTTCAATCCTCCATATCCTGTCCCATCTCTCCTGCTTAACTGGCCGGACAAAACTGGTGAAAGGGGCACAGGTAGTGTCAGAAGGAAGATAGAACAGTGTTTAAAACACTGCAGAAGGGCAAGGACAGTGGTGGCCCTCATAGCCAGAAGGCAAGTGAAAAAGGAAAGAATGGCCTTCCAGCAAGAGAGGCTAAGCCTGCAGACGAGGTAAAAACCTTCTCCCTAAAACAATGGAAAAAGCAATCTAAGGTCCAGAGACAGAAAATGTACTGAACTCAGCAGGATGGTTGAGAGTGAGGTGTTTGTGGTCTGCTGGTGCCAGGAGAAACTTTGTGCCATGTCAACTTCACCACAGCTTTGCTGTGTCTTTACTGTGAGCAAGGAGATGCATGCACAGAAATCAGAATTCACATTGCCTAAATGCTCCTTACTGGAGGATCATGACTGGAGAGCCAAACTGCAACCTTGGTCATCAATTTTGAACAGTAAGGAAAAAAAAGAGGGGAGATGTTACAGTTTATGATCTCTTAAGAGTGGCATGGTTCAAATACAGAGTAATAGGTTGCTCCTAGTTCATAAAAAAACAATTTTCTGTCTCCGTCTTTTTATATACTAGCATATGGTCTCCTTACTTCTTTCATCATTTTCTGTAAATCATTCTTTTTTTAAAGTGGGATAAAAGCTCTGATATAAGAACCTAACCTTGTACTGAAACCTTGCAGCCCAGAATCCAGCTCTGAGGAAGCCCTGGATTTATGAATTTGAGTATGATATGTTCTAAGGGGATTTTAATTTTATTTCATCATGTGATCCTTTTTCACTTCTTACAGATACCTTTCATTCCTAGTAACTGCATGGGGGTAAAGAATGAGATAATGGCTTATGGGAGAAAAAGAAGTGTTTTCAGATTATATCTGAGATGTAAAGGAATCAAAATGACAGATACTGAGGCTGTCATGGAGGTCAAGATCTTCAGAGAAGAACATTTTCACATTAGCAGTGGCCAGAATCTGTAAACAGACAAAAAAAACTCCCAGTTGCATTTTGGATTTTCTATAATCAACACCTGTTTTCATAATATTCACTGAAATACATGATTAAGCTGAAATTAAGAAGCTCTTTCACAAGTTTGACTCCTGCAACTGTTTTGCATGGTTGTGTTAGTGTCCCTCTGGCTTTCCACTGAATCCAAGCAACATAGTTCCTTTGTTTATAAAATATTACATGTGCCAAAAGATGCACTGTTTTGTTCTAATGCGACAAGTAGCAAATGACAGTGCTCTGGGGAATTCCAAAGAAAAGGAGAACACGCAAGAAATGCTAATGTGCTTCTACATTGTCTTTCCAGATTAGATGATCTGCCACAGATATTTTGACTGCTATTGCACTGTAGATAATTTTGATAGAATTAAAAGAAACTTAAAGAATAATTTGAGTTAGAGAGGATGTCTGGCAATTTTCTGATCCAACATCCAGTATAAAGCAGGGTGAAATTAAAACAGATAGAAGAGCACTTCCACCAGCTGAGTATTGAACATCACCAAGGGCAGAGATTTCACAGCATCTCTGGGTATCCTACTCCGATATTTGCCTGCACTTATGTAAATGTTATTCTCCATAAATAAAATTATGTGTGGTTGCATCTTCCATCCTGTGCTACTTGTCCTTTCACTGCACTCCCCTGAAAGGAGCCTGACTCCATCTTCTCTGCAGGTTGTGGAAGACAGTAATTAGATCCCCACGATCCCTTTTCAGATTTCTCTTCCCCAGGTTAAGCAAGCCAACTTAATCAGCGTCAGTTCACCTGTCATATTCCACAGTTTCCTGACCATCCTAATCACCTTCACTAAGTACTTTACCATTTGTCATTGTCTCTTTGAGTGGGGGCCCAAAATTATCATAATCTTTCAGTGTTTCATGTGGCAAGGTGACAGATATGTAAGAAATATCTTCCAAATAATGGTGCCTGTACTGGGTACCTTGACTTCTTTCTCAGGAACAGATGTATAGAAATGTAGAGCTCCTGATTTAAGAAAAAGCTAAAGCTAAAATTGCAAATTCAAATATGTTCTCGTTATTGAGGTGAGAGGAAGCAGCCCTCCAGTGTCACAGTTTTAGCTGCTCATAACAAAGCCATGCATGCTGAAAAATTCTGTAATTTTTGAGCCTGGAGAGTAGAACAGCACTGTAATTTAAGTTTTAGCAGCTAAATTGAGTAAAGGAGTTAAATATTGCCTAAACTGGACCATTTATATGTAGAGGAATTAAATATTGCCTAAACTGGACCATTTATATATCTGACCATAGGTGGCATCAACAGAATGAAAGTTAAAACAATCCAGACGCAGAGAGATGCAGTTTAGCAGTTCAGCATGTGAGGTACATAATTCCAGTGCACTGTGAAGTGATCTGTAGACATCTCTCGTTTCTGACAGAGTCCTGCACACCAGGTTTGCTGTGCTAAACAAACAGAGACCTAAATGGGGTAAATAAAATACCAAATGATGCAAGCAGTCTATCAAAAATCATCCTGCTGTTAAACTTCCCAGAAGATGGAGTTTCTTTCTCATCTGAGTGTCAGTAATTTGTTCAGTAATTTTTCATCACAAAAGTGTGCGAGGTCAGTGCCCCATCACTTCTTAAGGGAAAATCCTAAAAAACCACTTGTTCTCAATTTATATCAGTAGCCACATTTTGTGGACTCTTCAGTTTGGTTACTTTAACCCTAGTGATTACTCTGTAGCTTCCAACCACTTGCAGCTAAACACACTCCCAGTCAGAGGCTCCACACATTGGTTTTACCTCAGCGATGTATTCCTGTGGCTTGCTATGTGTGTGCATGTGTGGGCAGAGGGGAGGGCAGGCACTAAAAATTGGACAGTTTTAACACACCATTAGAGCATCCAAGCCTAAAGTCACAGTGTTTAATGCTTGGAATGGGATGGTCAAGCAAAATACTATCACTTTTATCTGGAATCTGGGAATAAAGCCAACTCAGATGAAACAGAAAAAAAAACCCAGCCCTGACTAATCTGACAGCTGTGGCAAAGCATATTGATAGCAAATGTTAAGCAGGCCAAAAATTCAAATACTGTGCTGCAAATGGAGAGCACTTGTACTGTACACTGACGGTGTATGCAGGCAGCTGGGTGGAGGCAGTGTGCACATGGGTGGTAGGAAGACATTTCAGGGATCACACCTGCAATAACCTCACATTTTCTAGAGGACCACTGCAAGTACATTACTTCAATTCCAGTTTTGATTTGCAAGTCTTATTTTATATAGGCATTTGAAAGGAATTCCTAGTCTCCTTAATGTGGACAACAAAACCCAAAGGACATTCTTGAAAACCTAGAGGGGATGTTCTGGATTTCTCAGTCGGCAGGTCTCCTGCTACTTTTGTGCAAGACAGAGTTGCATGGCTCAGGCAATTTTGCAGAACAGGTGCTGTATTGGAAGGGGTTATCTGACATAGAGACCCCTCTATACATTGAAACAACTTCAGAGCTGAGGCAAGGTAAACAAAAATTATTGCTGTATTATCTTTCAATACTATAAGATAGCTATGCTGCCAGCAAGGCAGTCAACACCAGCCCCAGTGGAAGAGAAAGCTTTGTGACAGTGTGAGGTTGTAAAGAAAATCTTAGATGGGGATTTGGGGAAGAGAGCCTGGGATTCAGATGCTCTGGTCACGTGTGGAATGAACAAATTTGAAAGAATAAGTGAAATGGGTAATTCAGTTTCAGAGTTCAGCCTGTGATAACTCTACTATTTTGAGGGGTCATAATAAGGGAAACTGTCCATCAGGGATAAACTGCACATTTGATTTTCCAAGTGTGAAAACCCAAAAGGGACTCAGCTAGACTTTATAATATTACTTGGGTGAGGAACCTGATATGGGTGTCCTCGGTTTACCTGTAACAGATTTTAGATATACTTGTACTTCACTGACGTAATGTATCGCTTATTCTTTTACTTATAACCTTTTTAATACAGAAAGTATGCCAAAACCAGAAGACTAAAAGAATGGTGTTAATCTGTGTTTGGAATTTTCCCCATATTTCTTTTCCATTAAGGGTTCCATAATGTTATTTCTTTTTTAATTCTAGTCCAGCAAGTATCTTCCTGGGACCAAAACCTGTTAACTTGGAGGTTCATTTACCTAGTAGGGGATATGTAGGTTTGAACACACCTATTGCAAAGAAATCAATTCATCCAGCCTAGTCATCTGCCAAATTCAGATTAATTACCAGTTTGTTCTACTTTCTCACATAGGAGCTTCCATGTCTCCCTGTAGGGAACTATTCCATTTTTTATAGTTTTCATTGTCACATAGATTTCCTGCAACCCAGCCCCATTTCTTTTTCCTTGATTTTGTATTTTGTATTGTTTTCCCCAACAGGATTCACAGCTGTGCCTCTGTTTGAATCTCCTTATGAAATTTCTTCCCACATTTCTATTTTTTCTCTATATTTCTATAAAACTTGTTCTGTATCCTCCATGACACTGGCAGTATCAGCTCTGCCTGAACTATCATCTTAAAACTGATAGCTCTGGAGCATCCCAATACCTTCCACCTTCCAACTGAAAATATGATGTCATCTATAATTATCTCCTTTAATGGTTTTCAACTGATGTGGTGATTCCCTAAGGAAAGAAGTTTAAATCAACTTTTTATAGCTGTGTACTTGCTGATCTTATTTATTTTGAAATACAATTTTAAGCAGAAAAAATCTGTTTGATTCTTCTTAGACACTACTGAAACTTTATGGATATATTATGGCTAGGAGCAGGAATAAAAAAATACAGGGTGACATTTTAGGAAGCTCTGCTTTGGCCTGCAGTGGGTCTGTTCTGGAGCTGTCTGGAGCTGGCTCTGTCCAACATGAGGCAGCCTCTGCTCTCTTCTCACAGAGTCCAGCCTTCCAAGATGAAAGAAGTTGAAACTGGAAATGTCTGAAGGCTAACAGAATATTGGAGGGAGCAGAGGGACAACAAAAGTAACTGGGGCACATCAGGATCTCACCAAGGATGATTTTATTGAGGATTTTCAGTACTTAGAGGGGGACTATAAGGTTTTTTAGCAGGACATGCTGCCATAGGAAAAGGGGTTTATAACCAACAGAGGGTAGGTTTATATTAGATACAAGGAAGGAATTTTTTACAATGAAGTTGTAGAACTCTGGAACAGGTTGCCCAGAGTGGTGGTGATGCTGGGCTGCAAGCCAAGTCCAGCCCACCAGATCTGTAAAATTTCAGAGGAGGTAGCATCCCTTAACACCTTCTTAGCCTTTTAGGGGCACTTGCTGTTGGCAGATCCATCTTAATGCCTGAGGTCTTATCATCACTCAACAGTGTGAAAAACTCATGGCTGCATTTGCACATCCTGATGAAGCCAAATTTTATTCACTGAAAAGAGAATCCCTTCTGTGGGTTGTTTGGACAGATCTCATAAGGCAAACAGAAGAACACAGTTTTAAATTGCCATCTCTGTTTTTCAGTTTAAATAATTGAAATTGACCTGTTATATGTCCCATTTGATTTTAGCCCTCAGAGGTAGTACTTCCTGGCACTCTCATGTCCTGAGCCTGACTTTTCACATTAATTCCAGTTTCCCATACATTGAAATTTAATATAACTTGAGGTTTTCTAGGGTATCCTGACTGGTCTATGGCTGCTAGTCATGTTTCTGTAGGTCTTGATGTTGTGCAGACAGCTCATTAAATCTAGGACATTACAAATGGCACTAGACACACACATTTGGGAACCAAGCTAAGCTTTGAGCATCCTTTTTAGGACAGTTCTTTAAATGATGCAAGTTCACTGCTGAAAGTAGAAGAGAACATTGGAAACAAAATAAATTGTAACGATGCAATAGAGTAGTTCCCAAAACACATTTTATGTCTTGCTGTGTGTAACTGCACAATGCTCTGGGGGTTTGAGTATTCACCTGCCAGTTGAACAGCTGGGTGCAGTCTGTGTGAGCCCAGGTAGGTGACTGCAGTGCAGAGATCCACGCTGAACCACCACTGCCTGCATTATCGAAGAGGAGCTGCTGTACATTATCCCAAGAGATTCCTTTTAGACTTCCTAAATATACATTAAAATGAGGCTCATGGTGGCTAATGAAAGCAACTATTGTATAGTCAACAGATTGACTACAGAGGGAGTCAAGGAGGACAATTCTTTGTCGGTGTGTGAAGTTAGGGTGGTGAATGTCTTATCTAAAGTCTCTGGAAAATTCAACCTCGCCCTCTAAAGGATTTATGCAGATACAAGGTCCTACAGTTGATTTATTCTAAGAAAAGGGAAACACTCAGTGACTATGGTTTGTTGCTCTCTTGTTTGCTCTGTAAAATTCCAAAATCAGAAGTAAAATGAGAAAAACAGAACTTGTCTAGCAGTACTTCATGATCTAATTGAAAGCATTCAGGGAAGGAATATGATAAATATAGCAAAGCCAATGACCAAGGTGAGTTCCCAAGATAAGACTGAAGTACAGAAATTTGAGTCCTTGATATTAAGCTCTGAAAGATGCCAAACATACTTCCAACAGAAAGCACCAAGGGATAAGAAGTTACTCAAGATTTTATATTAAAGTTTGAAGAGGTGTCATTTCACTAGCACTGGAACATTTTTCATTGACAAGTTGGTGAGAAAAACACTGACTTCTTTTTCTTTACTCTGCAGTGCCTATGAATGTATTATACTGGCCTTTAGGAAAAATAAAGCAATATGCTTTGGACTTTTTCTCACTATTTTATTGAGACCTACATGGAAAAAAAAAGCAAAGCAAAAACCTACCAAAACCATTATATTATAATAGTTTAGAAAGTTTTAGTACAAGGCATTTGAATATTGTGACAACAATGGCTATTTTCTGTATACATTAAAATATTAAAAAAAAATCTGAATATTTCGTTTGTCTTCAGGCAGACTAGACTTTAAGTTCATTAAAAAAATAGACAAATGTCATATCCAAGATTATTAGTTCTGAATGCAGAAAGTGTTTCCTTCTGTGCCTATGAGGTACATTGTGGAAAACACAGTTGATTTGATGAGGAAGCTTGCCATTGTTCATTCAACCCTTAGGACAATTTTGGTTTCTTCACTGCAGTCACTGGAACTTTAAAGTTTTTATTAAATAATTTATGGCTTATGGGTGTTTCATCAGACTTGATCAAAATAAACATAATTCTTGCTCATTTTAGCTCTATTGTGTGTCTATATTTGGGTGCAATGTCTTATATCTGCCCTAGAATTTTCTGCCTAACAGTATGTAAGCTTAGGTAAACACCCGGAAATGAGGAATGCACTGTTTGCAGCAATTTTATATTCAAGAGCTTCACTCACCACACAAGTGACATGTGCCAATGATTTTAATTATTTTAATTGCTTAAGGTAGAAATAATTAATAGTGCTATACAGCATTTGGACTGTAACTGTTTATCTATCAGAAAGATTGGTGACTTAAACTTATAACCTGCTTTTTCCCACCGTGTGGTTCATTTGATCAAAAACCTAGTTTGATTTTCTGATTCTAAACCCAATACAGGGAAATACATAAGAACAGATTTAACTGTAAGTATGCAAATGTTTCCACAGACTCCAAGTTAAGCATATATTTAAGTGGTCTGCTGTTCCAGAGCCTAAGTAAATCTTGATTCTTGATCTAAAATTTGCTTTTCATAAACATCTGTGAGCTTTAATCCATACAATTGTTACAGAATAAAAAGTTCAGCTACAAAAGTTATCAACAAAAGGAAATCCACCAATGTTTGAGATTCACCAATATGCTTGCCAATCATTCTTTCAGTATTTGCCTATGTCTGTTCAAATGTCTGGGTTTTGGCTTTTCATCTATTTCAGGAATATTTTAAGCAAGCTATGCAAAAATCTTTCTTTGTGCTAGTTTGGCATATTGCAGGAAGGTTCAAGGTTCTTCTTCTTTTACTTTCCTTTTTTGTTTTAATGCCTTCATGTAGACTGTGGAAAACTTAAATCACTTAAACTTCCAACTAGGAGTTTCTGTTTCTCAAAGAGTTCATTCAGATGTAGTTTATATTTCAGGTATGTTGTTAGCAAAGATGCTTTTATTCATATAAATGCCACTGCTTTACTAGACCTGGGAAATTTCTAGCTGTTTATATTTCTTTTAACATGAGTAGCTAAAGGCTTTCCATCCCAACATTACCTAATGAGCTGCTCTGTGTCTTACTTCTTACTGTGTCTTCACTGAAGTACAAGAACCTTCAAAATTAATTGGGGGAGAAATGGCATGTGTGTAGAAGCTTACATCACAATCACAAAGCTTAATTTTTTATGTTTTTAAAATAGCTACTCATCCCTGACTTCAGATAAAAATACTATCATTAAAGGATTTTAGCCTTCAAAGGCAGTAAAATTTAACATAAACATTGTACCAATACATAATGAAACCATTGTAAATACTCACCAATGATTGGACCATGTTTCCATTTCCAGGACCATGTCTGAGGATAAAATGTCATAAAATGACCTCTTTCTTGAAAGGAGAATGAAAGGCAGAAAACCAAATTAACAAATATGAAACA
This sequence comes from Vireo altiloquus, assembly GCA_013396875.1. NCBI lineage: Eukaryota > Metazoa > Chordata > Aves > Passeriformes > Vireonidae > Vireo > Vireo altiloquus. The sequence goes on from VZRF01010151.1 coordinate 231,068, forward strand.
TTTGTTCGAGAACAGGAAAAATCTTCCATTTGAAAATATACAAACTGGCATAAATGACATATCTAATTCTTTTCATGTTTGGTTGGAGAACTAATAAACAGAGAAGATCAGCAGAAAGCATTTCAAGCTATTATATGAGCACTTTAACACCACTACAGCCTACTCCTAATATTTAACCTGAGATGTGGTAATTTAAATTCGCTGCTTTTTTCTCTTGATTTACAATGCAAAGTTTTACAGTACAACAATGCTGTTAATAAAATTAATAAATATTGAATATTCCAGAAGAATATCATAAGTGTTGTCCTATACACAGAAACCCACGAGCCTTTAGAAATGTCCATCATGTGCAAAGTGATCATTCTAGTTCTGTTATGCAGACAGGCAAAAAAATAGAGGGGCTTATCTATTTTTCTTAAAACTTACGTTGATTTATATGCTTCTATCATGAATATTCTCAGTCCAGTTTTCTGACTGCTCTGTTTTATTTTTCACCAATATGACCAGGAAACCACAGTACTGAAGGTGAGGTAAATCATTATTATTCTATGTCAAGAAATGGTCTTCAGGATTGTTTTACATCCTAGTCTTCACCATAGCACGAGATGTGATATTTGGCTTTGGCTTCCCCGCCTCTCAACAGGAGATCTCCCCACATTTTCTGCAGGAGTTTGCTAGCAGAGATTTCCCCTCCTGCTCTCATTTCATCAGCTTCAGCCATTTGCTGTTCTTATGCCCGCCTTAGCTTCAGTGAACCATGAAAGAACACAGATAGAGAAGAAGAACAGCAGCAGCCCTCAGACTCTCCCACCCCTACATGGTGCTTGGACAACCAACTCACCTCGCCCTGGGTTTGCCCCAGAGCTCCCTGCAGCAACTCAGCTCCAGTGACCAGAGGAAGTGAAAAACAACTTGATGAGCAGGGAGAGGAGGAAAAAAGCATCTGGCTTTGAAACAGGAAGCAGTGAGAAGTGTCAGGAGAGCTCAATGGGGGTTTTGTGATGAGCACATGGGGGAAGCCGCAGTAACTCTTGTTCCAGGAGAGGATGTGAATCGCAGAGCTACAGAAATGACTGAAGGTTTATTTGTTTGGGGAGGTAGAGTTTATTTTTAACTCATAATTACTTCAAATTATTCTCTTTTTTCAATTGGATTTGAAATTTAATTTACATTTATAATACCTAAACAAACACTCCTCAACATTGAATTCTTCATTTCTCTCCAGTGAAATAATTGCATCACATTCAAGTGTTGTCATTTTACACAGTTAATCTCTTCACTAGCTCATTAATAACTGATATATCAAACTCTGCAGAACATGTGGGTTTCTACATTCAAAGATAGGGGTGAAGTTTAACTCATCAAATGTTTTGTCTGCCTAAAAGTGGAATATGCAATCCAAACTAGTCACTGAGGCTCCCTTGAGAGAGGAGCTCCATGAAGCACTTCCACAAGGTGAGTCATCTCATCTAGGAGAAGTTGATTTGCCCCTTGTTTTCTGTCACTTAAGCAGTTTCTGGCACATAAGTGCCATTCATCTCTAATGTATTAGGGCTACTTCATTTCCTTGAAAGCCTTCTTCAAGGGGTTTCATAAACGGCACGTTGAAATTCAAAATTAGTTATAATAACTGCCTTCTTCTGCCTTCAATTCAGTTCAAATATGTGTCAGAGACACATGATTTTCTTTTATGGCAGCCATATTTCTTCAGCTTTAACTTTTTATACTGATCAAGGGGTTCTGTAAACAAAATAAATCTTCATTTATAATTCAAATTTTCTTTTAATACTGAAGTAAAAGTGAAATCTACAATGTCTAACACTTTTTTAAAGGTGCTTATACTTTCTCCATCAAACTCCTCAGCTGGAGTTGATTAATTTAATGAGGGATTATGTCTATTTTGACAGCATTTTCTTTTAATTCCTTCAGCATGTCATCCAGTCTTGATATTTTGTCACCATCCAGCACCTTTCCAGAACTTTAACCACTGCTACCACTTCCTTTTATCGACTCCAAAAGTTATTTTAGGAAACATATTTTTCCATCATGCTTAGTGAGAAAGAGAGTCTGAAAGAAATGTAATTATTTCTTGACACCACTACCATCTCTATGCACATTAATTTACCATAGTGGAGTGCAGGTTGAGGAGGAGGAAGGGAAGCAGGAATTCAAATCCATTCCTCTTGGGTATTTCAAGATACAACTCTAGTGCCAGCATGTTGAGGGAGGTGATCCTGCCCCTCTACTCAGCCTAGTGTGGCCACATCTGGAGTGCCCTGTCCTGTTCTGGGCTCAGCAGTACAGGAAGGAGCAAGTCCAGCAAAGGCCACAAAGATGATTAAGGGACTGGAACATCTACCTTACAAGGAAAGGCTGAGAGAGTTGGGCCAGTTCACCCTCAGGAAGGGATGACTGAGAATGGAACTCATCAATAGGTGCAAGTCTCTGAAGGGGAGGTGTCCAGAGAATGGAGACAGGCTCTTCTCAGTGGTGCCAAGTGTTAGGACATAGCAGTTCAAGAGTATAACAATTATTTTGTGGGTTTGTTGGGTTTTTTACAGTTCAAAGTGCATGGAATGACATGCAGTCTCTGCAGCTGAACAGAGTCATGTTTGTGTGGCCTCTGATGCAGCAGAGAAGCATTTGCATAGCATGATGGAGTCACAGAACTGTTTGGGTTGGAAGGGACCTTAAAGATCAGCTCATTCCAACCCCCTGCCATGGGCAGGGACACCTTCCACTATCCCAGGTTGCTCCATGCCCCATCCAACCTGGCCTTGGACACTTCCAGGAATGGAGCACCGTGTGCCAGAGGCTCACCCTCACAGCAAAGAATTTCTTGCTAATATCTAATCTAAGTCTAACCTCTTTCAGTTTAAACCCATGCCCTCTTATCCTATGCCTTTATCAAAAGTTCCTCTCCAGCTTTCTTGTAGAACCCCTTTAGGTACTGTTCTAGTAATTAGGTTCTATTAGGTCTCCAATTCAGGTTGTTTCCACATGCAAAGGCTGTGGGGACAGAACTGAGAGGCTTGGTATGGTGCTGAGTGCCCAAACTGGATGTTCAAAGCATTGCAATAAACTGGTATTTATGAAGTGTACCAGTGTACCATAACCTGGCAAACAAGGGCAGCCTAACAGTATACTCAATGTCCTAATTTCTGCTTGAGATAAAGAAATACAAAGAACAAAAATCTACTTTTTCTTGGTTGTTTTTTTTTTAACAGATGTTGAAGGGGAATATGCTTTTTCTTCTTCATGTTCATTACCACACATCATGAATTTAATTCAAGAGTATTAAGTAGAGTCTCCCATGTTGTCATTTATTGTCATTTTCCGCACTTAAAATTCACATTTCTACTGTTCCTTTGTCATTCTTCATTGTATTTTTCTCTCTCATTTAACCAGTAGAACAATCTTGGATTACAAAAGGAGGAGTTATCCTTCAAAATAGAAATTCACATTTCAATGGAATGTCTCCAATTCAGGATTTATGAGTAACAAGAACATGTATGCATTTAGTGTTTTCATGGATAAAAGCAAAATATTGTAAAGTGATTTCCCTCACATTTTTCTAATAAGAGCTCAATTAGCCTCATTGATTTAGAGATAAATGTCCAAAAGAAACACCTCTGATTTTATTAAAGAGTTAAACTGTCAGTCTAAAATACAATCTCTCCACAGTCAGACTAAATTAAAAGATACTACAGCAATCCCAGGAACTTAAGTAGATTTGAAGTGAAAAGAAAATACAGCATAAGTTAAGTTTCATAAAGCTTCATCAGCTCTCAGGATTTTTTCTTTCCCCTTCTTCTCCTTTTTTAATCCTTACAATAAAGGAGATCCTCTAACTATAGAAAGAGATTTATCACAGATGACAAAACTCTGAAAGATGATCATAATTTCTGACACCTCTCTCCCATTCCTTCCTCTTAGACCCAGCATAAAATTTCCAGACAAGTTTTGTAATGACCTAGCAGGTGCTGGTTGTGCAGCTCCAGGTAGTGTCACAATTCAGACCTACCATGTACTGATAGCTTTCCACCAAGAGCTATAACATTACTCAGGTGACCTGCTGTGATTTGCAGTCTGCCATTGCTGTATGTGTTTTTACAATAATGCTTCATAAAAACACTGCTGCCTCAGCATCTGATAACTGAACCATTCCCCGTGGATGCATTATGGAAAATACTTCATATTTAAGTTATTGTGAAATATTGTCCCTTCTTATCTCCCAGATACATTATCCCCACAAATACTATAAATGCTGTAGCAAAAGGTTTATCTGTTCTAATTAGTATGTATGGAGGAATGAAAACCTGCATAATTGCATTTTGTTCTTCCTGAGCATTTAATCACTATGTGTCCACTGGAAAAAAAAAAAAATCTTTAGCTTGGAAATTATCAGAATGGTGATCAATTAACATTTTTAAATAGAAAATAGAGGTGAGAAGAGCTGATTATCTAAGGCAATATTTAGTAGGATACAGAACCTTGTATCCACAGTTTGTGGGTTCAAACCCAGTTTGTTAGTGGAATCTGAAAGGTTTATCAGAACCACAGCTTTCAAGACAAAAAAAAAATACCTTTTGAACAAATATCCTGAACTTACATAAAAAATACCTCTTTATCCATTCACTATCAATACCTCTGTTTGGTCAAATTGTATGCCTCAATATGTACAAAAACATCAAATGGATCACAAAACCCATCCTTGACAAAAATTTATTTCAGTCAAGAACAGCTACAACCTTTTATATTCTTCCCTTTTTTAGGACCCATTGAACCTGTAATATCAGGCATTCTCTTTACATTGCTGGACTTGTGCTGTACAGTCCACTTCATGAAGTAGACCAGCTGCTTTTTCACCTCATTTTTTCTGGGTCCATTCTATGGTGTCTTAGTTTTTCAACATTAAAAACAGATACATCTGCTGCATGTGGTGTGCTTTCCAGTTCAAGTCTCCTTCACCTCTCCCAATAAGTGTTTCATTATTTATGCTCAAAGGGTCATACTACTCTTTTTGACAACAGAATGCTGTTCAGTGCTTGTGTTGACTACTTTGCTTCCCTGTTCTCCTTACAGGATCCTTTTTTTTCCTGACACATGAGTTATTTATGGTCAATAACCTAAGAATGAGAGCCAAGTTATCTAAAAGTCCTACTAGAACATGATAGCCATGAAGTGCAACTCATTTCCAGAGCTTCAATTCATGGGCAACTAAAATCACCAGAGATCTCCCTGACTGTCTTGGAAGACCCTGGGTAGTCAACTTTTTTCACCCACCCTTGCTCAGAAATGCTTGTTCTTTGGAGAAGAACATGGCACCCACCTGTCTCACAACTAATTTAGGTAAGTGGTGAAAGAGTTGGCTTGAGTTTAGAAACAGATACAAGCATTCATTGCTCCAATACAGCATTTTCACAGCCTTGTATAATAATTTGCTTATTTTTAATATATCATTTTGCCTAAACAGCTGTTCTCCAAATCATAATTTTGCATTTGATTATCCTCCATATTAAATACAAAATAAACATGGGATTTGATAATAAATCATACTTTTATGGGATTGCTGATTGATAGGGTATAGGCCTGTATTTATCATTTGCGTTGCACTGATGTAAAGCTGCAGGGTCTGGAATTGGGGCCCTTCTGTGCTGGATGCCTGCCACAAACTTAATAAAAAAATTTAATTCCCTTCCCCAGAGAGACTACTTTCTAAACATAGAGTTGGATAGAACAGGTGGAAAAAAACAAAAGTAGAAAAGGCAATAGTGAAACAATCATTTTTCATCTTGCAAAATTGGAACTGGTATACTACACAGAAATTTAAATCTGTTTTCCCATCTACCAAAAAAAATCTTGTTTTTCTAGTTTCAATAACTATCTCTTTTCCTGTTAGATAAAAATGTTTATATAAATCTTATTTCATTGGGTTTAATAATTTCCAAATCACTTTCACTGAAATATAAAAAGGTGTTGCGCTTCTTTTTTTAAATATGAAACATAGTAATAATCACTCTTTGGTGCTATTTTAATTAGCTAGATCTCCCCATGGAGGATACCAAATGCATACTAACGCAGGACAATTACAAAGATGCTAATAAATGCAACATCATGGTTTCTTGCAGAATGCAAAACCAGCACCAACATGTAACCAAGCAGTTTGCAAAGAGGATTACCACATTTCAGTAGCTAGAACTTAAAGCTCTCATTGGGATGATTTCAGGAGACAAGGGCTCATAAAGCTTATCAGTCGGTATTCAGAGAGTTACCTTTTCATCTGTTCTGTTGATGTTAGACTGCTGAGAAAAACAAAGTTATCAATATTGAAAAAAAAAAAAAAGATAAAGACAAAGCTGTTGAATGAGGAAATTTGTAAGTGCTGGTACTAATTCATAGCTAGCAAAACACAGCAAAAATCCTCAAACTGCCATGGAATTGCTATATCTTCTCCTGTCAATGTTTGTAATGTATCTGACACTGAGTGTAAGATAACTGACTAAAAATCTGGAAATGAGAAAGAAAAACACACATCAGTTGATGGGAGAGTTGGCTGTTTCATTTTTTTCACTTGTTTTTTCCTGGGATCAGCTTTGCTTCAAGCAAGCTGCAATGCTGAGGACATCCCGAGGAGGAGGACACTGGTGACATCCTGTCCTGTGGAAGCTTAATTGCCCCTTCTGCACCTGCTTTGAGACACTGTACACAGCTCAGCAGGGAGCTCCTGAAAGGTTCCCTGTCCTCTAAAAACATTTAAGGGTCCACTACACAGCTGACAGAATCCAATAGAAATGGTCTTGCAGGCTTCAATATTCCTTGGATCAGACCACAAGAAATAATCCAATTAAACCTATTTTTAAAATTATGATAGTTTAAATTATTGTATTTGTGTGTTGTTCCAAAGCAGTCCTATCCCATCAAATATGCCTTCTAAATTCATCATGAATCCCTTTTTAACTTGTCATATCCAAAGAGCAAGGACAGAAACTCTGGTGGATTTCAAAATTAAGCCTTTGGGACCAAACATTGCTGTCTTTCTCCTTGAGAAGTCCCCATGGCTTTCAGTCCATCAACATGTCCAATACCCAAGACAAGCAATTAAGAACACGAAACAGTTTAAAACTAAGGCACAAGTTATAAAACTGCAGTATACCTTCAAGAACCAGGCAAAATATTTGCTATTGTAACTTTCCCATCTTGCCAACATATTTGTTATCTCAGAGGCAGCACTTTTCAAATCCACATCCATAAGGTATTCCCACTGGTGTCAAGCTGGCACCATAATAACAAGTGTAGTAATACTTTGGGAATCCAGAATAGGACTATAATAAACATGTAGCCCCAGAACATAACAAAACCAAGAAGAGCTCCAGGTGTTAAGAAATATGTATTTATGTTACAAATATAAGTCCTGATCCCATTATCTTCCTTCAAGTTAAAAAAAAAAAACAACAAACCTCTGAGATTTTTCATGTAATACAAAACATTCCATAATCAGAGTAGTATTCTTAACTGCAAAAAATCATTTAATCCTTATTTTTCATTATCATCCTGTAAATAACAGAGTTCTTGATTTAGCACTTCTTTCTCAAGCTAAGGAGTTGTCTACCAAAATAATTCCACTTTTTTAGTCAGAATGCTATCCATAGTCAGGATATATGGATTTCTTAACTTAAGGTTTCTAGAACTGGGACCCATTTTAAATAAAACTGATAAAAGAGAAAATTGCTACTAACCTAATAATGTGAGGACAACTACAAGCCACAGAGAGGGTATTTTAGGAGGAGGTAAGAGGTGAAGCAGCCCTGATTTTGCATGCAGCATGTCATCTGAGGTGTCCAAAGCAATCACTGCTATTTTTTATTTAAAAGCAGCAGTAAAACCCTGCTTTCAGAAATGGCCCATGCAAATTTAAGGAAGTGACTTACTTGTTTATTTGCATCACTGGCTAAAGAGCAGTTTTCCCTGCAGGCTATAAACCCATACATTTGTCTCCTGCCTAAAATCCCATCACTTTCAGATGGGATTTACAGATCAGCATGGATGAAGGTGTCCTTGACTGTCAGAGAAGGTGGTCTTCCTTCTCTCGTGTCTCTGCGGGAAAGGGAAGAGATACATGCAGAAATTAAAGGCGCTATGGAAATTTCCAAAGGAAAAGAGTTCTGGAGTGGCCTCTGTTGTTCGTCCTCTCCTTCATTTTGTACCAGCACCGATCAATGGACTCATTGCCTGCTGTAATTCCCTGCAGTCATTACTTTACAGGTGAGTAATTTATGGCTTTGTAAAGGGCTCTGGGATGTTTGATTATGTCAAAGGTGTTATTGAAGTTCAGATTGTAGTTGTATCCTAAATAGGATGAGATTACCACTGGGAGTTATATCATTACTTTCACTAATTATTTACAGCATGGTGCCAATCACACTGTAGGCACACTTGCAGCAAAAGAAGTGATGGTTCTGTGTAGGTGGGCACAAACCCTATTAGGTGATAAGCTATCCAAAGCAGTCCATGGCATTGACCTCCAGTGGCAGAGGAAACAATAGGCAGAACAAGGAAATCCAACATCAAAGACATTAAACTGAGCTCTTAACTGGAAGAGTTAAATTTCAGTGTGCAAATTTCTCAGTCCTCATCTGACCCAAGCTCTGTGTCTCATGGGAGTGGGGAGTAAGGGGTGGGAAAGATTACTTCAGAGCCACAGCATCCAAGGGTGACTGGAGAAGAACTGCTCTGTAAATGTTTGCCTGTGGGGACAAATGTAGCAATTGTGTGGTGAAGTCTCCACAGGACTCAAGTTCTTATCCCTACAGAGTCTTCAGTCAGAGCAGGAAAGCTCATACCACACAGTAATAGTTTTCCAGTGCATCTGTAAGCGGGTTGGGTCCCTGGGGATTACAAGTGTGACAGCGTCCTTCAGTCCAGCCCCAATGACAGAGACAGGGGAAAGCTGTAAAACTTTCTATTTAGTGGCATACTACAATGATGTAAGAACTCATTTTCCCTCAGAGGGCTCACATTAGCATTTTCTCTCAGTCCTGAGAGCAAATCATGCCATTTACTCACAGTCTATAGCAGGACTCCAACATCCCCTTTCTGAGCTCTCACACCCTCACCCTCACCTTTCCTGTCTGATGCAAGCAGCCCAAATTTGCTAAGGGAGCCACAAACTCCAATTCACTCTTTTCTGTGGACCTTTATGACTTCTACTGGGTCTACACAGTTCCACCTTTCTGAAGCTTCTACTTCTCTATCCGTAGGAGGGACACAGTACAAATAAGTATTCAGAGGGACGTCAGCAACAGCACCATCACTGGGGACAGATTCACAAAGTGACTTAAGCATCATCACACCAACACTGGGATATTTAACAGTCAGGCACTGTGCTCCAAGACTCATCAGAGCTTAAGAGATATCTTAATCTTCCCTTTCATTATTTAGCAAATAATTATTTGGTATTTGGTAGCTCGTGAGTCACAGAAAACAAATCCCTCCAGAGTCGGGGGGGGAGGAATTCTACTGTGTTTATTCTGCATATTGCCTAGCCTCTACTTTTGATTGTGAGAACATGTTTTGAGGGATTACTTACTGGATTTGGAAGAATTATGGGTTTCAACTTTCTGACCGAAGAAAAGGAAAATGTTCTAGGCTACTAAAAATTAGAGGGTGCTGTTGAATGCATAAGGCAGGACTTCTGTGCCAAAATGTAACTCTAGGGTGTATTGGAGATTATATGAAAGTCACCGTGAAGAATTAGAATAGTAAGAATAGGAATGAAAGACATCGGACTTCTGTTAATATTTTTCAGTGTTAAATCTTACTTTCCTGCATTTGGGGGGCAGGATACTTTAATTTCTGTCCTACAATTAGGAAGCTGTACTTGGGTAGACTGTGGAGATCCAGGTTAGAATGTGAAATGCCTAGGAAATGTCCTTGGATGGTCATGAAAATAACGAAAAAGCAAACCTGATGTGTGATGGATGTGTTTTTAAGACATGCAACAGGTCAGCATCAATAAAATGTAGAAAGAAAAGCATCCTGTTATTTTTCCAGGAAAGACAACACATTGACCTATTATGTTTGTTTTGGCCATCAGATCTGACTACTGAGTATTACCTGACTATTAAATATAAGCTTATTTGGGAAAGAGCATGTTCATTACTAGAAATTATAATTGGACGCACTAATAAACCACAGAACTGACATTCTTTACAGAGTTTAGCCAAAGAAAAACCATACATAAAATAAGACAAGAACAAGGAAGGCAGAGTTTAAGGAGCCATCAGGACACAGAAAAATGCAGCAGAGCAGAAACAACTTTTCTAATGGAACAAATCCACACCTGTCAGATAGATTCTGAACAATGCCTGGGTCCACCTTCAAAAGAGTTCTATGATAAGAAGGGTATCATAATATGATAAATATCCTGACATGGAAGGGACCCATGAGGATCATCAAAGTTCAGCTCCTGGCCCTGCACAGGACAGTTTCAAGAAACACACCACATGCCTGGGAAGAGTGTGGGGAAAAATACTTCAAAAACTTAATGGACATTATTCAAAATAAACAATGATTTCAAAAAATTACACTTCATTATTAAACCTTATTAAATCCAGGTGTCTATTTTCTTCCAAGACCATTTGCCCCTAAATTGATCAAGGTTTCTGAGAATCAAGGATCTGAAAATGGTTCTGCTTGAATGACTTCTACATTCAGGGATTCAAAAGTCATCCCAGAGGCCTCAGGAAGTAGAACTGACAAAATATGTAGAAGAACAAAGTTTCCCATGAGGGCTGGCTAGAGAGACAACAGGGAAGGAAAATCTAAGAAAGTCAGAATTGCACTGGAGACAAACACAGTAGCCTGTTGAATTATCAGCACCAAAGTTGTGTAACTGGTGCAGAGCTGGCAGGATCCTGGGTTAACTGATCAAAAAGAAATCAAAATTGAGCAACTTTCAAAAGAAGCACTCGTTAAAAAGAAGTGTTCTGTAGGAGCCCCCTGAAGGTTGGGCCCTAAGGAGGGAAACTCTCCCCAAGTTAGGGAGACACAAGAGGCTTCTCCCAGGGATATCCTGTTCTGTTATGTTAATGTACCCCCATTCTGTTTCCCCAGTCGGCCCCCCGTCCCTGTTCCAGAATGTTCCCCCTTCTCCGCTCCCTCACTAGCCCCTTGTTCCTCAGCCTCTCCCTCCCTATTTCCCTATTGCCTCCCATATCCTAACCCTGCCTGTGTACTGTCCCTGCCCTCAGATTACTGATCCCTGGTGCTCTCTCTGCCCCTGCCAACCCCATACTTAACCCTGGACCCCCCCTATGGTCCTTGTTCTTTGTCACTGACTCTCTTCACATGCGTGTGGCTGTAATAAACCACCATGTGGAATAGCATACAAGAATCCTTCCTGGCTCTTTGCTGTCGACTCCTATAAGAAGCTATCCTGTATGTGTGTCTGTGTGTGTCTGTGTCTGTGTGTCTGTGTGTCTGTGTGTGTCTGTGTCTGTGTCTGTGTGTGTGTGTGTGTCTGTGTGTCTGTGCGTCTGTGTGTGTGTGTGTGTCTGTGCGTGTGTGTTGTGCGTGGCACTGCCGAGCAGCTCATCCCTGCAGAGGCACTCTCACAAGGTAGCAGTACTGACCACCACTCCCACCACGTCACCACAGTGTCCTACATCCTCTCCCATGGTCATGACTATCGCTGCCTTTGCTGCTTTTTGTTGGATTGAGCAGAAATAACAGCAAATTACCACTGTCCGTGAAGGAATCAAATACCAAAGATTCATCTCTGCCTTCATTAGTCAGGCATGGGCTGTGTCTACACAATGTTTTCCTGGCAGAAGCCATCCCAGTCTACTCACCCCCTGAGCCAGATCTGAGTAGGGAGCCAGAAGTCATATTTACCACTGAGTTGAGTCCGAGAGAATGAATTCTGCATCCCTGCAGGCCTTATCTGCTTGAACACACCCCAGACTCTACCATGGCTGCATCACTGCATCCAAGCACAGGTGGAGACCATCTGTGTCCTTCCAAAAAATTCTCATGGATGCATGTACTAAGACCTTTGTGCCAGAAGATAAGAATCAGTGGGAAACAAAAAGTGACACTACTGGAGGAAAAAGCTTGGCCAGCTGGAATAGCATTAAGATGTATAAATGACTTCTAGGTGGCCAAAAAGTGCTTGTATGGGTTTGTCAGAGAGGCAGAGAGGAATGATAGGGGTACCATTCCTTATAGTACAGTGCCACAACTGGAAATTTCATATCCCTCTCAAATGCTGAAAGTAACAGGCTGAAAGGATCTGTAGTGATGCCTCCCAGCATCATTTGCTGCTCCGCTTAAACTAGATGGACAGCACAGACAGGTTTCATCTGCAAACATGGTAAAAACACTGTGCCAGGGGGCTGGTGTTCT